>OY365811.1:42164194-42413347 GCA_959347315.1 Bimastos eiseni | reverse complement strand
GGACAAGGCTTGAAACCGCTCGCTCAGCACACACTGAACGTTACGGGCTTACCACTCTAACCGATCGGCCACTGTGCCACATATGGGGACAAGACATTGCCTATTTGTGGATGTGATCTCATCATATGGGCACAAGCAAATGTCCCTTTGCCAGGTTACTGGGCATAAGACTTTCTAAAATGGGGCAAGCCACATACCCAATCCCACAACTGTTGATTGATTCTAGCACATACTGTCAGTGTCTGCTCCATAATACTGATGATAATGCTTGCAACTGGCTGAGAAAAGACTTTACAAATGCACTTTGTGCTAACTTAACAGAACCTAATACTGTCATGAAAAGTATGCACTCTGGCAGTGCCAGGCCTGTCTAAAGGAGGAGGGGGACGCTAATGATTTCTATCGTCACACAGTGTTATTAAACTGATACATATACTACTAACAGAAACTGGAGTTCGTAAAAAAACCTGCAGCACGCAAACAACAACATTAAACAACGTAATAATCACACAAATAAAATTATGAAAATAGTTTTAGATATATCATACGATAAAGCACGTAAGTGTGCTGGCTAAACATTCAGACCTGATAGGGGGAATGGCTGCCTCTGTTTGGCAAATAACAACCGGTCCATGACGAACAGGGTAACGAAGAGAGCGAGGAAGAACGTCAAACAGTTCCTGGTACCTGCAACAAACAATCTGAATCCGTACAAAGCGTTCATCTCACAAGAATCAGAAACCATTTTCAAACAGAAAAAGCAGATAACAGATTGTTTGGCAGACTCAGATTACAACCCCGTCACCGGTCGCGTTCTCACAGTGCCAGTCCCAAGCCTGGATAAAGAAGAAGGGTGATGCCAATGATCCTTGCAATCACACAGTGTTGTTAAACTGCAACTATTACTACCCAGATTATATCAGATATGATTAGATTATAAGAAATCATTTAGATTAGATCGTATACACGATTAGACTCACCCCCAAAATTTCGAACAACAAACCGTCGATAGAGTCGAAGATAAGCAACCATTTCAGACAATCTGCAACATGAAAACGCTGCAATATTTTTGCAGCAATGACCAGAAGATAAGATGAGGCGAGGAAGGTATTCCCAAAGAAGCGAGTTTAGACAGTGTGCGAACTATTTAAATATAGGCACAGTTGGGAGTACGGTTGCCATGAAGATGGTTTCAAAGACAGATTACAAAGGAAGATATCTGATCATCGACACGGGTGTAACAGCGCATTGTGACGTTTGTGCCCACTTGCCAACAATTTCAAAAGTGGAGGTGATATGCAACACCACCCTTAACTTACGTAACTATCACAATGCTGATAGATGTCGCCAAGTTATGAAGGAAGGAGGAAGAACTGATGGGCGAGTGAAGGGATGAGAGAGATGAGGAGATGGAGGACTGGATTGGTCACCACCCATTTGTGGGGCGAAGTTACACCCTTGACTATTGATTAGTTGTCATCTGAAATTAGAATAGCGTCGCGACATTGACAATCCTGTCGAATAGTACACAGATCGCAACAGCAATTGGAGTAAAAGCCGCAGAGAACATAATCTGAAGAAGTCAAACCAGATCAAGAAGCAAAGTAACAAAGATTGTCATAAAGATACAAAAAGTTTGAGCGATGTCACCAATCAAGTAAAACAGGTAGGGCAGAGCACCGTAACCCTGCCACCTTCTGAGGCAAAAGACGCTTGTAAATCAAGCGATCGTTGATTTTAGAAAACAGGCAAATCAGATTTACCTGAGGTCTGATTTTTATTTCTCAATTAAGTTTCACTAAACGTAATTAAACACGCGAATTTAATCAGGGTTGATTATTTCTTTTTCAACCAGCGTGTCTTATCAACACACCTTAAAATCAACGACTATTAATACAAGTTTCCAGATGGTGCAAGTAAGTAAGAAAGCTACAGATGTGTAACTTAGCCCTAATCAATTATGAACTCGTAATTTCTTGCCTCGTAAAGTCTGTTAGATCCAATGATAACGTATTCGGACTGATAAATTACAACGAACTTCACTATTCGAAAATTATGATGAATTTCTTATGAATCATTTATTGTTTTCAGTATCTCGATATTTCTGTCTAGACATTTATTTCATAATTTATAAATCACGTTGGCGAAAGTTTCGAGTAAACGCAGTGTCCGAAGCAAAGCATTTTTTTATAGAAAATTTAAGTCTCCCAAGCCCTACCGTGTCCCAAAAGTTCTATGTGAAGGTAAGGTCAGACTCCATACGATATGTAATGTGGACCTAGGCCTATACTGGTCCGGATGCAATCAGGGCTGTAGATACGATTTAAAAAGTAGGTTTTTTATATTGACGAAGAAATTTTAAAAAGTTGAAGTTTTTTACGTTTAAAAGTCAGTCCTGCATTTACACGTATACATCTATACTTTGTTCATTGGATTTTTCGTTAGTATTCATTTGAATCATTTTTGCCAACTGGGGCAGGCCAGACTTCGATTTATCTTCCGTCCAAAGCAGTATGTTCCATGTAGGCTTACTGAGCATAACTTCGCGATTTCTAAAACTGATAACCTTGTGCTGTTAGTTCTGTGAACTCTAGCGACCATCATGATCAACGTTCTTCAATTCTTTCTTTCCAAAGTCACGTCCCTTAATTCCTCCAGATTTATTCCGTTTTTTTTTGCATCTTGTTTATCCATTTTTTTTCTTGGGCGCCCCCTTTTCTTCCTTCCTTCTCCACACGCCAGCATCATTTCCTTTTCCAGTCCATCTGGTCGCATAACATGTCTGAAGAACCCCAGCTTCCTTCTCAACGCTGTTTGTTGTAACGTATCATCATTCTAAACTCCAATCTCCTTGCACACGTGAGCTGCTAAAGCATCCATAAAAAACAGAATTGTGGGAACCAGATTATTCACAGGCGTTAGTTGTCAAAACAAGATTGTTGGGCAGCTAGGGTCAAAGTCGCTTCCAAAACTGTCTGGTAAGCAGCTACATTGGAGTGTTTATTGAAGCTATGAATAAGTTAGGAGAGAGGAAGAATCAGGAATGGAATTGTAAAAGAACAAGTAGTCATAACAGACAACTCAACTCAGCTGTCATGAGTAGCCTACACAAATTCTATCACAAAATCCTATTGCTTCAGCATTGTAATTGTAATCACAGATTTTCAACGTTCTATATAAATTGACTTATTTTATTATAATACCAAGCTCAAGGCAATCCTAGTGTCTGAGGTGTGGTGACAAAAATTCCTGAACTTAAATGAATAACTTTAGCAACAAAGATTTGTTTACCATCATTTATTATTAAAAATTCATTCACAGAATTGGTTCAAAGTCAGTAACTCAAATCTGGGACACAAGTTTGAAGATTCCAACAGGTGGGTCTATCGGAACAACGTGAAAGAAGAATTTATTGAAGACACGGCCGGCTTTGACGGCAGGATAGAGAGGGCTGTTAGGATACGGTGTAAGGGCTTCCTGAGAGATGCACACATGGCCAGGTCGAAGGGCAAACAGGGTCAGATCTTTACCGCATCCAACCTAAAACAAATTTTCATATCAATTACAATTACAGTAACAACAATAATAGAAGAACTTGAAGAGGAACAGTTATTCAAGCTTGCCCAAGAGGCAGTAAACGGTATGAAGAGTGAACGACTTCAGTTTCTTGACCTTGGCATATGAGGGCTGCTGGCCAATCCTCACCCTCTCATCTTCCCTCTGTCAACAAACTCATTATTAGCATTAAATAGCTAATCTACAACTTGAAAACAGAATGTATGAAGCAAATGGTCCAACTGAATGGAAATCTTTACCAGAAACAATCATTAAACTAGTGACTGGCTTCTCTCCATCGGCTTCCCATGCTTTAAAGGCGTTCATTTTCTTATAGAGTTTCTCTGTTGAGAGCATCTCTGAATAATTATTCTGCTGTATAGGTTTGAGCTGTACCGAATAATTGCTTCATAACCAAATAATGGGCTATATAGCAATTCGGTAGGCGCTATATAAATCTAAAGATACGATATGATACAATATCACATGAAGGTCTTCCCCTATATTCAACCATAAAACACACCCCATAGGTTGCTCATTGGGTCAGTAACCTACATTTTCGCCAGGGTAAACCTTCAGCCCCAGCTGTCGGTAAAGGATCATCCCTGCCTCAACATAGTCCCCATCGTATTTCTTCCACCCTCTTCGTTTGCCAGGTGTGTTCTTCCGCTTGTTGCGAGTAGAGGTGCCCGACTTTTTCGATGCCCAGCAAACGCTTTGTTTCATGACCGACTCTATCCAACCACAGAAATCGTGACATCAAATTTTGACAAAACTTCAGCAAAGATTATTTAGCAAAACAGCTAATTTAAGAGGAATGTAAATAAGACTTCTAAAGTTAGCACAAGCAAAGATTAAACAGCACAACATAAGTCTCAGCATATGAAAATGGGTGTATTGCTTTCCTCATGACATTCAAGCATATACTCACCATCTGACATGGGAGGCGACTCCAGCGGACCCCTAAATATCACTATGCTTGCCCTCACCCTCTCGGTGGACTTGCCTTGAAATATTTGCACCTTACCATATCGTCCTTGACCTAGGTTTAATCCTAGATCAGGAGCTTACCTTTTCCCAGCATATCAATATAATTTGCCATAACCCTTATTACCAGATTCGGCCACTTATGATTGCCCTTGTAGTCTCCCGCCTGGACCTCTGCTACACAATATATGATGGGATCCTGGCTTGTGGTTTATTATGCTTTGATATGGTCCTGTACGCTGGCTTCCATCTTTACGGGCGCTATATAATTTACATAGACATATAGATACACAGATGATGGTGGTGGTGATGATAATGCTCATGATGATGTTGATAATCCTGGTGATTATAATCATGATCTCAACTGATCAGAGGTGATACAACCCGGCGCGTTGCCCAAACTTAAAGCTGCAAGATAACGTGTCACATACATAAATTGTATTTACGGTTTCAAGATGCAATTTAAAATAATGTTAGAACCTGCTGGTACAAAATTCAAATAGGTAATTACCATTTGCTAATAGCAAAACATTTTGTAACTTTGTTAACATTGAAGCCAACATCTTGATTTGCACTTAGCCTGTCACGTTGTTTAGCTGTTGGTGATCGCCCAAAGTGATCGTCCTGTAGCACAAATCAAGGCAGTCACCTTCCCTTAGAAACGCTTTGCGAACGAGTTCGAGAATTATTTGTTCTATTTGTTAATATTGAATGACTTAATGTTCACATCATATTTCTTATTAAATTCACAACTCTTCTACCTGAAACTTCAATATGATTCCCAACTGTTCAATCTACTCTGATTCAGCTGATCATCCGCCACCTTATTCTCGACCTTACCCCACCTTTCTAGCTATTCTGCCGCTTATTCTCTGGAAAAGGACTCGAACCTCTTGCTGGCACTACCTATAACATTACCAGCGCCTCGCTCGGCGCTTCAACATAACGGCTTTAATTAAGGAAGCGTCAGCCTTATTAGTAACTGCTCTCGCCTTTCTTGATCACATACATGTTTTAAACCTGTTTCAGAGTCATGAGTAGAGATCTCATCCTCTGACCCGCCAGAAACCGGACACTGACCACACTCAGTCAACTCTCTTGACAACCCTATGACTTGACTTAGCGCTCGTGACCAGAATATACTGCGTTGAAGATTAGTGCGGCCAAAATCGAGTGGCGCTTTAGCACTTTGGTGATTACCGTTTTTTTCTATATGATTTAAGAATTTTGGTCACGTGATAGACTATAAGAATAATATATTCTTATGTCTTGTTGTTATGTCTTATAATTATTGTCTTAATATTCTTAAGACAATGGTGACATAATATTAATAACCCGAAGCTTAGTGATGAGAAAAGAAGATTGTTTTCTTTTAAGTACGAAGTTTCGGCTTGTCAACTTAATACTTAAATATGTGGCGGACAGGCAACAAGGCTTGAATGAATGATTTATTTAAGTAATCGGCTTGCCATAGCGTTATTTTTTCGTGTATTTTCTTACTGTGTTGGTATAGGAGGGAGGACCGATCGGCGGTTTTTAGTTCAGTGCATAGCTTGCAGACGCATGAATTGTCTTGATTATAGCCTGACATGCGGTGCATCGCTATATATGTGGAGCAGTGTTTCGTACTGTTTCATACGTAGAGTGGTTCTCGTACCGCTCCAGGGATTGTTGAGTGTTGCTATATAAATACGACCTAGTGACAGCCGCTCTCACGAACAGGCCGATGCTGCTTTTCGCTGATCTGGCGGGGTGGGCCCCTCTGCCGTCGATCGCAAGACTGACCGTGCCCTGATCGTAGGAGTCAACAGGCTGACAGAGAAAGACCGATCGTGAAAAATGCTCACAGGTCTGGGTACCGTTCGAGAGTGCGTAGAGACCCGATCGTTGGAAATGAATGAATGACAGTTCTGTTCGGGAATACGGGGAAGTTCTGGTGACCAGTCGGTGGCCGTGAGAAACAGAGCTCGGGTAAAGCCCCGAGGAACCGAACGTTTATATCAAGCGACCTCGGCGGCCGTTGAGACGATATACGGGAAGAGTTCCCAGTGAACACGTTGGTTAAAAGACGGGAAGGACGGCCCGGTGAAGCCTTTGGAAACAGACCGAGAGAGCTACCGGTGAAGCCGTTGACAAATACTGGGAAACATAAATACGTTCGATAAATACGGGAGGGTGACCCGATTGGTGCGTTCGATACAGGAAAAGTTCCCTTTGGTGCCGAAAACCTGATCAATTGCGGTTTTCCGTAAATATCTATACTTGGCTACCTAACGTGGTCATACTTACTCCTCCCGTTTACCAGCAATATGCTCATTTGCGTGTCTGATCGCAATGTCTTTGCTCGCGGTTTCCCCGCATATCTTTACTTGAGTTACTCAACGTAATATCTGTACTTGCGGTGTCCCCGCAGTATGTCTTCTTGATTGTCTTACGGTCTTTCGGTAAATATTCTTACTGGCTACCTATGTTGGTCACAGTTACTCCTCTGGTTTTTTCGAAGTATGTTCAGTTTAATGTTTAGTTGCAATATCTTGACTCGCGGTTTCCCCGCGAGGCTTCTACTAATTTCTCCTTGTAGATCTAACTACATAATCTCTTTTCGAGGACTTCCTCGAAAGATCTGTCCGTGGTTCGAAATTTGCGAGAGTTGGTGCATTACTGTTGGTCAGAGCTCTAGGTGACGA
Organism: Bimastos eiseni; assembly: GCA_959347315.1. NCBI lineage: Eukaryota > Metazoa > Annelida > Clitellata > Crassiclitellata > Lumbricidae > Bimastos > Bimastos eiseni. The sequence goes on along the minus strand of OY365811.1, from coordinate 42,406,118 downwards.
GTATCTAGATGATCCTACGATGAGGAATAAGCGCAGTCCATGAGAGTTACAGACATGTGAGAGTCTGGGTGATCGGATACTAAAGTATATGACAGATGCAAGCAGGCCGAGAAATATACTTGTTGGCTACCTAGTTCGGTCATAGCTACTCCTGCCGGTTTCCAGCAGGTTGTCGGAGACGTGAAAATTCGGGTTACAGAGATCGAGAGAATTCGGGTAGCCGCAATCGTAGAAGTTCTGATGGCCGCAAGAGATACAAGCCGGATAGATTCCCGGAGCAGCAACCGTACAGACCGAGAGAGCTGCCGGCGGAGCGTTGGTACACACGGGGAAAATTCCCCAGTGGATACGTTCGACGATTACAAGAAACGGTCGTGACTGGTGTCGAAGACCTCAATAATTGCGGGTGTTTCCGCATATTCTTTTTCATTTACGGTTTCGTTAATATATATACATGGCTACCTAGTTTGGTCATACTTACTCCCCCGGGTTTCCAGCAGCACTTGAACTGTCGGACACGTGAGAGTTCGGTTATCCGAGATCGTTTACATTCGGGTGGCCGTGATAGATGCAGACTGGATAAGTCCCAGGATTAGCGATCGCATAACGTCAAAAATCAAAAATCTTGGCAATTGTAGAGTAAGTGCAGATCTGGATGTCCTCGAATCGTCTAAGATTGAACCTGGATAAAACTGAATTTATGTGGCTGGGCAAGAGACAAGCGCGTTCGATGGTTGACAGAGAGGCGATTAAAGCAGCATTTCCTCATTGAAAGGTTCAACGCGTCGTCCGGGATCTGGGAGTTCTTCTGGATCAAGAACATGTCAGTTCCCTCTGCAGGTCTTGCTTTTATCAATTGCGCCAGATTAGAGTCATTCGGCGAAATCTGTCAATTGACGCCCCTATAACTCTTATAATTGTCCACTCCTTCGCGCTGACTCGCCTGGACTGCTGCAATGGTGTCCGTGCGGGTCTGCCAAAGTTCCGGATAAGACAGCTTCAATTCGTTCTCAACTGCGCCACTCGAGTCGTTGCCAAGCAGCCAAAATACTCGCATATTTCGAGATATATGTGCGTGACACACTGCACTTGCTCCCGGTTGAGGATAGGATCACATTCAAGATCATCCTCATGAGATGTATGGAAAACGGTGGTCGGCATTGCTCCAGAATACATCAGAGAGCTCTGTCTTCCCGTGTCCAGCCAGCCAGGTCGTCGCTCCTTGCGTGTTGCGACTCGTCGTGGGGACTTGATGGTCAAACCGTGCCTTCTCATGCATTGGACCATCGTACTGGAACGCTCTTCCCTTACAACTTCGCAACACTGCACTGCTCTTGCAGCCAACTTTTCTAACTTATTCAAATCGCATTTGTCTAAATCTATTGGGTAGCTACGTTTAGCGCCTTCGAGAGGTTCTTATAAGGCGCCATGTAAATTGCATAATAGGGGCCTACCTACCTACATACATACATACATGCTCCCAGATTTTAGAATGGTGTCTCGTTAGATTTGATTGTAGATCGATGGGTCACCAAAGGTCCAAAGTCTAGCAGCAGTAACGTTGGGTCTAAATCCTAAAGATTGGTATTGTCCACGATGCAGTTGCAATAACAACAGGAAGATACGAAACATATCATGATCTTTACTGCAAAGTGGGTCCCCATGTCAAAAAGGTTGAGAACCGTTGATCTATTTCATAGGTCGGCTCTCTGGCAACCTCTATCAATGACAGCGCTATAAAATGAAACCAACGTCTCGTATTAGCTTTCATTCATAAAGTTTGGGCTTCTTTCCTATAATTATGTAGCAGGTCTCTGCTTCTTTCAATCAAATTGCGTAATGTATTCAGAATATTCACACATAAATTATTCATCGGACGAGCCTCAGTAAATTCGGTTTGTAAATTTGGTGTTTGTTAGACGCTTCAATATGCGCTGAATTTACGTTTGTTTCTAGGCGTTGTTGTTAGGTCAGTGTTGATCAAAGCACGGTCCTGGATTGACTCGAGGTATACTGCTTATGGATGGGAACAAACACAGATTGGCTGAAGCAAAGCTGTGGGACGATCAGGGTTTGTTTACAGAGTAAAATAATGGCGGAAAGAAGTAGGTCAATCGAACCGCAGCTTTCATTTTGCATGAAGATGCATCTCATGGGATTTGTCCACGATGCAGTTGCAATAACAACAGGAAGATACGAAGCATATCATGATCTCTAATTAAACCCGTTGTTCGCATTACAACAAACTAAACTTGCGGCAACAATGGACAACGGCAGACTGAATTGTTAAAACTACCAGCTAGATCAGAGTTGATTTGCCCACCCGTCACTTAAATTGTTTTGCTCCAGACGGTATAATTACACTCAAGTCATGCAGCTAGAGACTAATTTGCGAGCATTGCCGAATGAGAGGTGATAGTTCTTGAACACAAACGTATTTGTAAGTAAATAATTAGTAAGACAATTATTTAATGGACCAATTGTGTGCAACAACATTGTCGTTCACAGCTAGCTGAACGGTGAACATCCTATGAAAGGAAGCCAACTTATTTTATGACGTCTGGTCATGACTCACATGAATATCGTTGTTCCTAAATGTCTTCTTCAACTGCTCCAGACAGCCATTTGCATGGTTATCAGGCATTATGATAGATTGAATGGCATTTTAAATATTATTTACCTCAACAGGACTGACTCAATTGGTGGTGAATGGTTTCTGGTTGTAGGCCGCTCTGTCTTTGGTTGAGTTGATCGGGTGTTGCAGTTTTCGACCGCCCTGCGATCCGGTTTGTCCAGATGTGGCTGCTCGGATGGGCGCCACCTGTGTCCCGAGGTAAGTCAGCGTGCTAAAAGGTTTATGAATTGCTGTATGCAGGTAATGCTGCTGGTTGCTGTCATCAGGATTTAAAGGATGAGTCACAGGACTTGGTGATTACCAGACTGAGATCGTATCATAATCTGAGAATTTATAAGCACTTTTGCATGGATAGCAATTGAGTGTGACAGCCTCGTAAAATGAATAAGTCTTCAGGCAATGTAGAGATGAGGGTGGGCACCCGACTAAAATCTTACTACGGATGGTAGTGGTTGGTCATTTCACATAGAAGGACCTAAAAATGGCAAAGGCACGGTATTTGATGATAGCAGTTCATTTGGTATCCCCTCTGACTTGATTTAGCCTTAAAGTACTTCTCAACAAATTTACTATAACAATTTCCTCCAGTACATTTTAACTCCTGCAGTCTGTCTGTACCCGACAAATCATGTCTAATCGCCTCGTTTGGGTTTTTCCCAGGACTCTCGACGATGCGGGGAAATCCCCAGCGCTGTACTCCACAGGATCTGCACCTAGCGATCATCTCTCGCAACCTCGTCCAGGTGCGTTGCCTGCTCGAGCTCGGTGTCGACGCGAGCGTCCCCGTGAGCGGCGCTACCCCACTCTCCATGGCCCTCTACCGTCAGGAGAACGAGATGGTGAGGGCACTCCTTGACCACCACCACTACCGGCAGGCCTTTGACCTCGACCAGCCGAGCCGCGACCATGTGAGGCGGGTCGAACCGCCGCTGATAACCGCCTGCCGGTTCAACAACTTTGAGGCAGTACAGCTGCTCGTGGAGAGCGGGGTCAACCTGGAGGCGGTCGACCATGACGGAAGGACCGCCCTGCACATGGCGGTTTTGCAGAGGTCATTGAGGATTGTCCAGTATCTGATCAACAGGGGCGTCTGTGTCAACCCATCAAAGCACTATGCAAAGTCGCCGCTCTTTGCGTCGCTTGGATACTCCGAGAGGTAAGGACGGGAGTTTTTTTGGGTCCCTGCGACCTGTGGGTTTCCCGCTCGCTGCGATGGTTACTGGACATTTTTGAGATTTCGAGACACGCCTTGTATTTCTTCTTAACTTCCCTCTTATTCTGATTACAATTCAGTATTCCAGACATTTCCAAACATATGTATGTATAATGCATATGGGTCTTAATGGTTTCCAGCCTCAATGTGCACTTATTACGTCAACGTTCTTCAGTCATTTAACGTTCGATCATCATTTTACCTTCGATTGCCATTTTAACATTCGACTGTCATATTATCATTAAACTGTCATTATAACATTGCTCTCATTTTTTAAAATACTGCCATTTTAACATTCAACTGTCACTTTAATAATAAGTACTGTCATTTTAGTAATAAGTACTGTCATTTTAATAATAAGTACTGTCATTTTAATAATAAGTAATGTCATTTTAATAATAAGTACTGTCATTTTAATAATAAGTACTGTCATATTAATAATAAGTACTGTCATTTTAACATTGCTCTCATTTTTTAAAATACTGCCATTTTAACATTCAACTGTCACTTTAATAATAAGTACTGTCATTTTAATAATAAGTACTGTCATTTTAATAATAAGTAGTGTCAGTTTAACATTGCTGTCATTTTTACATTCGACCGTCATTTTAACAGACGCGAGAAAATCGCCGAAGTCCTGATCCTGTCGGGTGCCGATTTGCAGATCGAGGGCCCGACTTCTTCCGTCATCAGCTGCGTCATCTATCATTCACATGCAAGCGTCCCTTACCGGCGAATCCTTCAGCTGATGATCCTGGCTGGGTGCAGCATTGGAGGGGATGCGAGGGCCCGTCACCAGTGGCAGAAGAACGCATCCTTCGCAGCCAGCTCGGAGGTGTGCGCCCTCGTCGCCCACGAATTCTCCAACCCAGTCTCGCTTCAGCGCATGTGCCTTTTCGTCATTCGACGCTGCGTTGCTGACCGTTGTCGGGGGCGGCTGTTCCGTCGGGCTCTCCAACGACTGCCCCTGCCGAGAGCACTGCTGGAGATGGTTGCCCTCGGCGATTGTCTGACAGGTCGATGACGGCCATGGCAGTATTGGCGGTCGCCCACGTATTCTGGGTGGGAATTCGCGTCAGGTTTTTGTGTTGGTTTTAACCAGTGCAGTGTTAGTAGATCGGAAAATGTGGTTGACGACATTGGCTTTGAGAAGGCTTTGGTTTTTACCATCACGTTTATTTTGTTGTTGGATTGTTGGTAGTTGGGTTCTAGGTCGAGTTTAATGTTGACTTTTGTGAGTAATGTTGGCTTCGAATGCGATGGTAATGTTGGCTTGGTTGTTGTGTTGGCCTTGAGTGATTGTCAATTCATGGCTCCATTGAGCCAAATGTACTGACTCTGCAAAGGAGATGTTTTTGCCTTTGCCAAGTGTTGGCTTTGATAGGATGATGGCATGGTATGTTTATCAAACATTGTTGAGAGGTAGCTCCTACTGGCTTTGTATGTCTGATCTACATAACAAGTGTGACTTAAGCGCCTGTGAGTAGATAGATATCTTGATGGAGCGCTATGCAAATGTTGTTTTATGCTACATTAAGATTTGCAGGAATGCATGCGGAGTGGAATTATGCAAAAGCGTACATGATAAACCCCTCTGAGGCCAGTTTCAATCGAAAGTTTCGACATATAAATAAACCAGATTTAAGTGTGAATGATCTCCCTTCGTCTTCTCTGCCTAGGCTACAATGTGTGTTTGGCGTTCATTCAGTACGAAAATTTCTATAGCGTCCCTTCAAGGTTACTTCACAGGAGCGCTCCTGACCCTAGCACAGCTAAATATAACAGTTTTAAGGCGAGTATAAAGAGTCTTGAGTGGACCCTGTGGACAGTTGCAACGCCAACGTGAGCGTGTTCCAGAGCGAGGGGTCAACCACTGAGAAGGCACGATTTTGTTTAGTAGTTCTACGGGCAAATGGGACAAAGAGTAGGATGTACGTATGGATCTTACGGGGGCCTATGGGGTTTCTCATGGCAAGTGGGGTTCCAGAGTGGGCACAGAACTACTGTTGTGATCCCAATGCCAAGGTCGTGCAGAGCTCACGGTTGGAGGAGTGGAGTTAAAATGAGATGGTTGTGAAGTGTTGTGTTTTGTGGCTGCCTTTTGTGCAGTTTGCGTGGATGATGAATACTAGATCTGAGTCTTCATTTGATTTTGTCATATTTGGAACTGAAGATCTGATCTGTTTGCAAACTGGTTTATATATATATATATATATATATAACAAATATGTGGAGATATATATATATAATGCCTGTATGTTGTTAATTTGTGTGTTTGATGTTTGTGTGTTCAATGTTTGTGTGTTCAATGTTTGTGTGTATGTGTGTGTTTGATATATGTATGTGAGTCTGTATGTAGAGAGTTACATGCAGACAAACTTTATCTCTATCCCCACCTCATTTTTGTGGCTCTGTCTTTCCCCATCCTGACCAGGTCTCTCCCCATCACCACCCCATCACCACCCCATCACCACCCCATCACCACCCCATCACCACCCCATCACCACCCCATCACCACCCCGTCACCACCCCATCACCACCCCATCACCACCCCATCACCACCCCATCACCACCCCATCACCACCCCATCACCACCCCATCCCCATTGGATCTTTCCCCTTTATGCTCCATCCTCAGTCTTTCGATTGAGAATACTTAACTGAAGTTGAATATGTTGAATATTTGAGGATTGCAATTAAGTAGCTTGACGACTAGCATTGTTTCCAGACTTGGCTTAATTAATAGATAGTTCATTGCAACAATGGACAAAGTTATAATCATTGCCGTGGTAACTACCGCTCTTGTATTTCCATCCCCACGGTAATACCGCAGACTTTGCTACCATCCCTATGGTATTACCGCCTCTTCCGACACCCTTACCGCGGTATTATTGCAATTCCCATTTCTGTGTCACTCTATTTTTGTAAATATCTGTATGCATGCAATTGCTTATGTGTGCGGAAGGGAGGACTTTGCAACTCCCCTCGAGGACACGTAAACATTTTTTGGGGGTGTATGTTTGTTAGACCCCCAGTTGTATCAGCAGCTATTGTTAGTGAAATTGACAGTGTTGTGCTTTTTATGCCCAAACATTTTAATAGGTTGTTTACTGTTTAACGAAACCGTGTCACAACTTATGCAATTTGCGTTGCCCTCTTCTTGCATCTGGACTTGGGACTAGCACTTCCAGATTATGGATTATAGTATTAACTGCTACTAGGTTATTCCATGCTAGTCTGGGGAACATTCTCTATTTTTCCTAGTATGAAACACTTGTTTGTTCGTGCATTACTTGCAAGATGGTGCCTGGCTACATGGCCCCATTTGTAGATGTACGAAATGTTACAGGGTATATGTCATATTGTAGATTCATATGTTATTGATGATTTTTTGGTTTCTTTTAAATTGCAGCAGTAGATAATGATAAATGTTGTATTGTGTGTAGCAGGGGTGTAACAAGCGGGGAGCAGGGGGCCTCCTCCCCCCCAGTTAAAAAATTATGCCCCCACTTTTCAAAACCTTGTTACGCCTCTGTGTGTAAGGATGTTGAAAGCGCCTCTCGCAACACACCTGGAACGAATATGGAAGGACTATGAAACCCAAGAAAACTGGGTCATTTACCTTGATTATGTATGTGGCTATATCCAGGACTTTTGCAGCATGAATGAGTAGTTGTGTTTGTTAACGAAACAGAACAACTTAATATATTGAACTTGTAATACAGTTAAAATGTGTTCAAATGAAGATTTTCTGACTGGAGTAACATAAATTTTGATGAATTTTATACGTTCAAAGTTACCCTGCCAAATACCCGGATGTCACTTTATTCATTACACAGCCGATCACAGACATCACCCGCAGTGTATCAGGAAGACGGTCACTGATTAGCTGCCAGGTTGCAGCTTCATTTCCCTTCCATTATAGTTCCACGTACAACCCAATTAGAGGCAATCTCAGTGTAAAAATCCTTGCAAGAAAGGAAGTCTTATGAAAAGAGATAGAGGCAGAAATACCCCGGCTAAGATCATGGAGTGAGTCGTTGAGGGAATATCGTTCCAAAGCAAAGGACCAAAAGACGTCTTACATTATGTAGCTGTGTGTTGTTAGACTATTGCTTTAGTATGTTGTGGCCTGTGAAAACATAATCAATGAATTTCCTAGAAGAAGTACCATTTGGACAAGTTTTGCTATTATTTGCCGACTTTTCTGCTAAGTTATTTAATTTTTACAGTATTTGCAATGCTATTTAATTTCTTTAATCAGACTTTTAGTCACATGTCAACAAGTCATTGTTCTGCGGTTGTCATTGTTTTACGGTTGTCATTGTTTTGCGGTTGTTGCTTTCACGTTCGTGGTTGCATAGTTGTATCCAGGAAGTATAAGCCGTAACATAGGTGTAATGCAGCTATAAGTTTATGTAGCACCATTTACACTTTAACGACAACCTGCATTGGTTTCCCTGTTAAAGTTTTAACTACTTATTGTTCGCTGTTGACGGGAATCCGTTGGTTGGTTCTATGCGTGTGCATGGGCCAACCATTGGTGACTCTTTTCAGCTTACTGTGCACTGTTCTGCTAACTGTTGTAACATTATTCGTTATTAATGGCATTTAACATCATATGAGCTAACACAGAGAGTGCCTCTGAGTAGAATCTTGAAGAGGCGCTATATAAATGTTCTATTACTTTACACTATTGTCAGTACTACCTGTCTGTAGGAGTCTCCAGAACCTGGAGAAAATCTCCATGGTCCTTATACACATAAAATACGACCAGTGAATTCTCCTCCAGCCTCAGAGAATCGTGGTTGATGGAACTTTAAGCACAAGCTTTGTAAGATATGCACCAAAATCCGACACAGTAGATGACCCTTTATGAAAGTTGTCAGGTGCCATTACATGTTGTTGTCATTACTGTATTACATTACAAAGCTGTTGATTTTACATTACGGTATTACATTACGGAGCTGGTCTCTGTTCCGTGATGGTTTCTGGCAACGGCAGACACTGATGTGCCCAGGCAGAGACTTTATTATCTGGTAACACCCACCGCAATTGGGTACGAAGCGTGACTTGTTTATGGTGAGAAATGGCAGGACGTGTGCGTGCCCATCAAACACTTTCCCGCTGTAAGGTTGGTAATTGGTCACCCCATCTAAGAGAGGCATTGTGTATGTAATACCTAGTACAGATTTCAGCTCCTTCTGCCCCAGTAGTCATCTTGGCTATCGGTGACTATACGCAGTCAGTGGGAAGATGGGGTGTGGAGTTTAAAATGAAAACCCGCTCTCATATGCCGAGGTTAAGAAAACGAAGTCGGTGATGACTGCCTGTATTGTTTGGCTAATTAAGCACTCTTCTTCTACGTAGACTATAAGTCTGTGCTTGTCATTTTAAATTTTGTATTGTTTATATGAATTGAAAAGGCGCGACTCACGGTACAACCTGGAACTAATATGGAAGGGCTATGAAGCCTAGGAAAACTGGATCATTGACCTTGATATATCAAAAATGAGTTACCCAGTCATTTTTAGTGCAGAGTGTCAAGAAGAACGAGTTTAACTCTGTGAGCAAATGTAACATTGCTCAGATGGCTTAGAAGATCTGGAATCTCTTTGGCCCAAAAGGTGTCTGCAGTTGTCAAACATGTTACGTCTACGACTGTTGTAATGTAAACTGGACAATCTCTATCCTGGTAATCGTCGATTTGTGTAGTTTAGAAAGTTGTTCGCATATTTATTTATTTAATATACATGTATTGTTTGAGAATAAAACAAAGTAAAATGATCCATTGTTGTGGACCTGTATAACACAATGAGTACAGGACTTGCTTTACTGTGTAACCATAGCTACCATCTTGATGGAGCTCTAAGCTCCTAGTTGCTTCATGCCTCCATTGGTTAATTGCTATTTAATGACACAGATTAGCGTCACCCTCCTCCTTTCTCCAGTCATGAGACTGGTACTGTCGCAGGTTATGAGTCTTTCTTGAAGTGGTACTTTATAAATGTCTAATTACGATACGGTAGTGATTGTGACAGGGTAGGTTGAAAGTTTAGATTAAGTTCATTGAAATTCTTGAAATTTGATATCGCCCTTCTTCCAACATCTTGTGCTCAGAAACTCAGAAGTGCACTCGGCGCAATTGCAGTTGTACTGCAGAGCAATTATGTGTGAAGGACTTGCTCAAGGTCCCTAAACAGTGACTTACGCCTCGGTCGAGGGTCAAACCCGCCAACTCAGCGCACACTGAGTGTTACGGTCCGACCGCTCTAACCGAAAAGGCCCCCGTGCCACACGGTGACCTTGCACATGAGATAAATGCTCCAGTTGGGAATATTGCTTTGGCTATTCATGAGTCTCGGATGGAGCAGTGCAACGATTCCCAACCTGTGGCCCGGCAGGCCTCAGAAATGAATATTTGACCAAATAATTATTTTCCATTATAAATTATGTTTTGTTGCCGTTTATAAGTAGGCCTAAAATAAAATGTAATCTAAAATGATTAAACCGGATTTTATCCATAATTTGACTATTCTAAAATAAAAATCTTTAAAAATAATTATTTTTAACCTTGTAACCCACTATGTCCTCCAACTAAATAAAAGTGGTGCTAAGCAGAAAGAGGTTGGGAACCAATGGTGTAGGGGTATGTTCTGTGCCTTATAACTGAAAGGTTGCAAGTTCAAATCTACCTCAAACCACTGCGTAGCGACCTTGGGCAAGTTGGTCACCCACAGGGAAGGCAACTGTTGACCACCTCACGCATCTCGTCCTCAGATGGCATAAAAAAATCCAGTGATCCACTTTGGACAGGGAATTAATCATCAATTGCACACCACTTGAGACTTGAGCAATGTTTGCTAACTGATCAACTTTATCTTCTCTTCTTAATTAAATTTTTATGTAATTTTGGCAGAGGTTGGCTTCCTGCAGACCTTATCAAAATGAATAAAAATGCATTGAGAGTATGCACCAGCGCCGACATTGTTGTCTCTTGATTTAATTCTGTGTACAGGTTGATTAAATCTGAGTGCTAGGAACTTGACAAGTTGGCATCAACCACTTTGGGGTCGTTACACAAAGTCAAAGCAGTTGGTGGTAGCCCAAGGAAAATGCTCCATGCTACAGAATGTACAACTGTTCTCAGGCGGTACCGAGCTAGAATTGCGCCCTGTGCCTAGCATCAATCTGGCGCCCCCACATTTTGAAAATGCATTTATGGAATAAGTTATTCTATCCTGAAATTTGCGTCCTTCCCACATTTGAGCCCTGGGCCACGGCCCCGCTGGCCCCTCCCTCGGTACGGCCCCAACTTCTGCAGGATTGATTTTGTATTTAAGCATTGATGGCGCCTCTAGTAGGGTGAATCATTCAGAATGCACTAGAATTGTAAGAAACACCCATGCACGCCCATCAGAATTTTGCACATTAGATAATAACTTTTATACTGTAGGTTTTAATTGACAAAGTGTAATAAATGATTAAATAAAAGACTTTATTTCAAAGATGCTTTAGAAAGGGGCAATAATCAAATCATTTGTCCAAGAAAAATGCAGAATTCTAGTGATTGTGTATTTAGTGGTTTGAATTTTGTGGGACACTGAGATCAGTCTCCCCAACAAATATGCACGAGTGCCACTTTTAATGTGCTCCATGCCACATTTCTGTTGTTGAGTTTTTAATGACACTTTTTCATATTGAAGATGATTTGGTGTCGCCTTTCTCCAGGCTTGGGACTGGCACTGTCAAAGTCCAGACAGTGACGGAGTTCCATACCACGCTAATAATCAAGTATTTATATAGTGACACTTGAAGTCAGAGGCAATCCCAACCTGGGCCAGTGAATTCGCCAACGACGAAGAGGCAGTTTTCATGTGCTCACAGAAGGGGTTAAGGAAGAATAGAGGGTCCTACGGGTTGCCAATTCTAGCTGGAGTGACCCACAGTGACAAAACTGTTGCAATAGAAGTTACACTTGATGTTCAATTAATCAAATTCTACTGTCAACGTAAGCAACACACAAGTTCTCGTAGTCAGTTGAGAATGAATCTCGAAATTTATGTATAGTATCATTACATTTTTTTTAAAAGCAGTTAGGTGACAAAATTTGCATTCAATCCTGTCACAGCATAAAAATTTTAACAACTGAAATAAATGAACGAGGAACAATACAAACAAACAAAAACACGACACACAACAACTGTAAAATACATCAACAATGATGGATTAATATGCAAAAAAGTTTCCAATTTTTGTCGTTCAACCAGCGTTAGAGACAAAGGTGCAAAATTCCAGTGTCTTGATTTAGTATATGCACCTAAACAATTTCCTTAGCAATGACCATAACAACACTCCTCACTCCTCTAGACCGTAGTAGCAACAGTTCAAACTCCACACCATAGCATAACTGTCAACAATTCAAAACTCCTGTCCTGCGTGGTAGTGTTGTCTCGTTTCCGGTGGAGCGACTCTGCTTGGCTTCAGGTTCTTCCAGGGATCGTCGACAATCGAAGGACGGTAATAGTCTCGTATGTCGATGCTGCCTCCGGGATTCGAGTCCTGCAAGTTGAAACGAAAAAGATTTCCATATCAAATGCGCAAAAATTCTATCTGGTGGTCTGTTATCCTCTTTTGCTTTTCTCAAAAGCTGCTTTTTCTCGCGAGGTCTTGCGCACTGGCAGCGCTTCTGAACGGTTCACCTTACTAGAAATGCTCTATAAATGTTTACGAAAATCTCATATTAGTAAATACACCAAGGCTGGAACTGCACTTTTGACGAAAAGTCGTCAAATTACGAAAAATAAACATAGTATAAGCGAAAATATCTATGAAAATGACACAGCACACAATCGGCAGCCACACATACATACATACATGTGATGAATATCTACAAAAGATATACATACAAAAAGATTGACACAGTTGCATAGATACTGAATACGTATATACAGACATAAAAAACTATACATAAAACGGTTCAACGAAATATTACCCATAGAAATAAAGAAATAAACACATTAAATAAAATGTGAACAAGAACAAAAAGTTCTCACAACAAAAGTAAAACTTGTGTCTTGCCGCTTACCTGCTTAAAGAGATGCTTGTGCCGCTGGCATGTGATTTTCGGAGAAGACACAGTCCCGTTTCCAAACCCTGAGGAATTTCTGCTGTATTGGGAGGGGGATGGAGACATGTTCGGACATTGTTGAAACGACGAATTAACAGCGTATGGAGAATAGTTTGGACTGCGTTGAAACGATGATTCGAAGGGCGTGCTGGTGCCATATTGGAAAGGCGAATTTCCACCATACGGGTATCGGTTCGGACTCTATAATAGAGCAAAGCATTTTATAATAATATAATTAATTTATTGTTCAATTGAATATGAACTGTGATGAAATGGTTCGATGCCAATACTGTTATTAAAACAAATAGACCAGTTTTATTAATAATTAATCAATAACAAATAATACTAGACTTGAACTCTTGTTGCTTTCCCAAATATCTGGTATTCATTAATAGAAAAGGCAATAATCTAAAAAAGTAATTGACGCTTTTGACAGAAATTTGCAAGTTCTTAATTAACTTAACTTGCAGAATCGCTACTGTTAAGAATTTATAAGTTCTTTCGCATATTCACTTACAACGGCTGAACTTTGTGGAAAGGGTCGTTTGAGTCGATTTGACGAAAACTGTTGTCTCGGTGAAAATCCGGTTGGACGCGGTGAAGGAAAGCTTAGAGGTGTTCGGAACTCCATTTCGTACGGGTTTCTCGGAAAGTCACCCATAAACTCAGAACGAGGAGAACCTTGATAGCCCGAAAAATTCTTGTAATTATTTCTAGCCATAGTCAAACTATTTGTCAACAAAGTACACACGTAAAATCGAATAAAAACTATACAACTAAACTGCAAACACCAAATAAACAAAAATTACAAATGACCGGAAGCTACTGAAGAACAAAACAGTTCAGTTTCCTGTTTATAACAAAAGACTGTGGAGGTCATTTTAATTTCGTAATCGTAGTCTCCAAAATCTAAAGCGCCACTAGACCAAGCGCAGAGCACCAGCTTATTGTCGAGCGCTAATTTAATGTAGTATAATATATTATATCAACCGTGTAGTATTATTAATCATAATCGTAACCTCAAAACCAAGGACTAAGATATCTAGACTCCTTGTCTCAAAGCTTATAAAAAGCGCCACTTGGAAGTTGGAAGTCATACGTCGCAGGAAGCCAGCTTATTCACGTTTGAGCGCTGCGTCAAGTCATATCAATAGTCTACTACGAAGGGTAGCCAAAATGGAAACATATGAGTCCGATTTCCAGCAATATTATAGGTTTTCCATTAAATGTTTTGGTTCTATACGCTTATTATAGTTAACGTGCGCACAGTCACCCACCGGCCACAAAATTGCGAACGAGGGGTATACGAGGAAATTCCTATGTAATGTAATCAAGCATTTGTATAGCGCCGCTCAAATCAGCAGCGCTCTCGACGGGCGTGTGTGTGTGGGAAAAGAAAGGTCTTAAGGCGTCTCCGAAACTGGCAAGGTGAGAGGCTCAGTAGCTCCAGGCGCAGCTAGGGACTGTGGAAGACAGTTCCAAGCTGAAGGGCCAACATAATATATATATATATATATATATATATATTAGGCAAAGCTTTGCGACTGGGTCGTGGCAAGAAGGCCGCGAGTAGAAGATCGCAAGGAAGCCCTTGCTGGTAAAGAGGACATCCGAGGTGCAGAAAGATCTTAGGTATGTCGCGGCCAGAGGTGTAACAAGCGGGAGCAGGGGGACACCGGCCCCCAGTTTCAAAACGGGGGGGGGGCAAAGCCCCCCCGTTCTAGTGCTCAGTGCCCCCCAAATCGGTTCTTTTTTATGTTTCTCCAATGGCTATTTAAGATGACTTTTGTTAAGATTATTTGTACCCCCATTTTTCAAATTTCTGGGTTGGAAAATTCAAAAAGTGGGGGGCAAAACAAAATTTTGCCCCCCCCCCACTTTTTGAAACCGTGTAACACCTCTGGTCGGAGCCTCTCCAAGTAGGCAGTTGCGCATAAGGGAAATGGTTTTAAACTGTATACACAATAGGCTTATCTATCAATTCCTTATGCCTAGTTTTTCTTTGAATAACCACTCAGATTGGTTTGTTGCTATATCAATAAAATTAAGCGAATTATTTGACGATGCTGCTGCTGCTGATGATGGGGGCCGTTCACATATTATATGGCGCATAAAATCTCAATTTTTGACCCACCCATACCCCTAATAACGTTATATAACAGCAGTTGTGACCCCACCCCTATAATATATAACAGATATACCGTCTACCTCTACCCCATCCCAGTCTTTAAGCATATTAAAAGACATACCATCGACATAATTGTATTGCACAATTTGAAACTTTTATAATAACACCATTTTCCCCTCCTGCTTTGCACTAAAAATGAGGATTACAGTATCACAAAGAATCGATTGGTTTACTATTGCATTATCAGGTACTTATCGATAGGTTCGCGGTACAACTCTACCCATTTAATAGGCCCTAGCGTATGATACAGAGTGTACACTACAACTACAATTGGGTATTTAAGCAAACGCATAAACTATTTACACATACTATAGAATATGAAATCAAACATCTTGGTAATACATACCGAAATAATTATTCCAAGTGATTTAATTTAAATTTAAACCAGAATCAAAACAAATCACACATAATTGAGTTTAAGAGCGTTTAAAGCTATGCACAGGAAATTGTTTAAATTGTAAACAGGAAATTGTTAATAGTGGATTCATACATACCAATAGAAAGTCAAATCAATTCACCAAGTGGCAGCTGATGGTGCTGGTTTTGGTTCAGAACGTATTGTGAACTTGGATTAAAACAATGAAGGTCCGTTGTATATGGAATTTCCAATTGTCAGACAAGCAGGCAAAATAGCATAAGCCGAAACAGTTTGTTATATAGCGAAACCTTCAACCTACCCCCACCATGCCATACACAATTAATATAACGCTAACAAAACGGCCCCAAGGATTGAGGAAGAGGAGGAGGATCAGTGCTTTAATAGTGAATTTATAATTCAAAAATATCAACTTTAACAAGGCTCAGTTATAATTAGGATGTCAGTTTAACTTAACGACAGGCCAATTTTTGTGAGAATATAATATTTATGATTCAGACTGTAGTGTAATGTACGGTCATGTAAATTTTCGAAAATTAAAATTTATTTTCTCAGCGCCCACAAAACCACGTAATACTGTGATAGACCGGCTTGAGACCGGCGCTATACCAAATGAACTCCGCAGTTTTATAGCCAAGCCCAAGAGCCAAGCGAAACTGATTTCCGCGCGTTGGAAAACATTTGATAAAGTTCTTTAAAACTGAATTTAATTTAATTTAATGACATAAATTCGTGTCGAAAAATTGCAGTAAGTTGTTTTATTTTAACTAAGACTTATAAGCAGCTTGGGTTTACGCAGTGGACAGGTGTTGTCAGAAATGATCTGTCAGTCGTCAAAGACGCGAAGCACGGGAAATATGAACTATATAAATAGATTAAAACAGACTAGCCTTCAACAATTTAATTTAAGTCGTAAGTGGCGTAATTTAATTTAAGTAGTTTCTCTGCGCTTAAATTATTTAAATGCTAGTTACGCGATGATTATGATTCAATGTTATAAAGAAAATTTGGCATGCTAGATTAAGCCAGCCCGCTGGGTTAGGGATGGCAGGAGAATGCTGAATAAATTATTAGTATATTCATACAGGCGTTATCAAGGTCGCTGCTAGTTACTCCGTACGCAGTTCTTCAACTAACAACGTTAGGTTTTCACCTAAGCTGAATTAATTATAATTTATTTTGATTTAATATTAGATAAGTTTTTTACGATGGCAGATTTAATTACCCCAATTTTTGCCCAATCTGCCAAATTTTAGGCAATTACTTTGAGTTATCTCACTTTGCCAAACCCGAGCTGAACTATAAATACCCCAATTTTTCATCAATGCTGAATTATTTTGCTTGTGTGCTGGTTTAATGTGCGACTCTGTGGGCAGTTCTTTAAGTAGAAACAGGTGGCGCCAGTATGCACATAGGTCTAAGAATTTTTTTTATACTGGCCACGCGTTGATTTATGTTGTTCCGATCGATGGCTGTCATAGGAATTATAATTATGGATAAATACATAAATTTTATAATCTGGCCGACTTTTTGATTACTTTTGCATGAAGAACACACAGCACAACTAATCAACATCATGCACAATTTTACCTCGGGTAGCTTACCCACATTTGATACTGGCGCCATCTATTTCACAGAGTCCCCCATTACCACACTTTATACCTCTCTTCAAAATGCATTAGTCTGTTTTCATGGTGTCTGAATTAATCTTTTCTGCTCATTAACATGTAGACCAGAATTAATTTATGTTTTGCCAGAATGCAATCCTCAACAGAAGAAGTAGCAAGCAGCATTGGTTATCCCATTTCATGCAACAAGTTGACCAAAGCATCGGATTCAGCAACATCGTGCAACACAGTTGACCAACAGCAACAAGCAGGTGTTGAGAGGAACTTGAGTGATGGATAGGAACATCACATAAACCACATTAGTGACCACTGTTACCGGACATCATAATCGAGCACATCTGTTAATAGTACTATTTGTATGGTTTTGTGCGGTTTATTAATAATTGTAATTAGGAGAATTTTTATAGCCTCATCAATGGCAAGCTACTTCCCAGATGCTTTTAATAAAGTTGTACTCTCTGAATAAATTCTATGAGTGGCATAGCAAGCACATTTTAAACTATTTTTTAAAGCATTAAAAGGTTTGGCCTGCTGAGTTGATACAATTGATCTGTCAGTCAACAATGAATCTTGATGTAGCTCATATTCAAGAAATCGACTCAGTCCAAACTCGACTAAAGAAGACAGATTTTGATAGAATCGAAATGAGTCGGAGAGTTCCTAGGCAATACCCGAAGATCCTATGCAATAGTTGATAATAATTAAATAAGTTGGCTTAGCTTGAAAGGACTTTCGACTTTAGTCTCACGATTTCAAACAATACTGAACATGTAATAATTTGCAGTTTCAGATTGATGGATACTCCACTGCAGGCTTGTTGACCTTGGATTATGCATCACGTGCCTTCTGTGTTGTTGGCCCTTCCACCTGGAACACACTCCCTTAGAGCTGTGACTGTTGCCAAGGATTAATGTGCCCTTGTTTTACAAGTTGCTTTAGACTGATTTGTATATAACCATGGTTGGGCTGGGAGTGCCACTGAGTAGACTTATGGATGGTGCTATTATGTTAAAATGAATGAATGAATGAATGAATGAATAATATTATAATAATACAGCCTGTAAAGTTTTCATGGATGAACCGAGTTTGAATTTCTTGCAGAGTCCGAGTGTATCGAGTACTACGAGTTCAATTGTTCTGAGTCCGAGTTTCGAATATTAAAAAAAGTTTCTCTTGATTTTTAATTTGGCAGTTTGCATTACTTTTAAATTTTTAGTTTTGCCTTGGTTTACACTAGTACTCACTACTAGTAGCAGCATTTATGTTTTTAGTTATATTGATTGTCATTTTGTAAATTATACTGGCTGTATTTGTGTTTTTAGTTAGGTCGATTGTCGTTTTGTATATTAAGAATAACCGATTTTCGTTCTCAAAACATAAACTCGGAAAGATTAATATGCAAACCCATTAACCGTCCGAGTCCAAGTAATGCCGAGTTCTAGGAGACTCGGGCTGAGCCGAGTTCAGAACCGAATTTTGGTTCATCCCTAAAAGTGTTTTGTATATCTTTCAGCGGACTGGGTTCAAAGGGACGGAAGTAGAGTAACAAAGTACGTGGTGGTCGATTCCATCTCAACTGATTTTGATATGGCTATTTTTGGAATAAAGAAGGCAAAGGTGATCGGCCTGGCGATGGAAGGAATTCGCAATGGTCGCCTAGGACGACTCTGCTGGCTACAGGTACAGGATTTGATTCTATAGGTGCTATATAAATTTTTCTGATTTTTCAATGATGTACCAGTTTGCTGCAGCTATATGGTGGCTCGAAGTCTATCTGATCTTTTTCTTTAAAATTTGATTTTATTAGCTTTAATTAAATTATGTAAGTAAAAAAGATAATTGTGTGCTACAGGTAGAATTTTGGTGCTTCCACCTGGAACACACTCTCTTATATGCCTCAGTTGTTGGCGTTTCAACCTGGAACACACTCTCCTTAGAAATGCGACTGTTACAATGGAGTAATGCGCTCTTGTACAAGTTGCTTAGAGCTTCTATGTATCGTTGTGGTTTGGCTGGGAGCGTTTTTTGCTGAGTGTTTTACTGTTTTCTTGAACAGATTGGTTTGGATGAATACACGTTTCTCTTCGACATGGTCAGCCTCAAAAGTGAGGCGTTTGACGAGGGTTTGAGGGATATCATTGAAGACTACAATGTTGTAAAGGTAGGTTCCATGTATTGCTTTTCCTATGCCTTTACCACATCCTCTGTCTCTGTCTCTCTCTGTCTCTCTCTCCTTCTGCTGTCAGTCCGACTGTCTTCTTCTCTCTCTCTTTCTCTCACTCTATCTTGCTCATAGCATAGGTTTTCCATAATACTAAACACTTTGAAATGAAAGTCACTGCTCTCCTCTATTTGCAGTATATAATACATTATCACAATGTAACTGCATTTGATATATGTTGTCCTCCCTCCAAAGCTGAGAACTGCTCACATGCCCATACCATGATACCACACATCTATGAGCAACTGTGGGTAAAGGACTAGCTCAAGGTCCTTAGACTCCATACACAGGGATCATGGGCTGAGTGCTCTAGTCAGTCAAGGGGAGGACCTCTGTTGCCAGATGAGGAAAGCACTGACCTCGAAAACTCAAAGTTTAATAAATGTAATAATTATAATTTTTTTAAGATTTCAAACTGACAGACTACAGTATGCTTACAAGTACAGTATTGATCCAATGATGAGAAGTTATTACAGGAGTTGAATTCAGTTGTCAGCAGCCATGCAAGGAGCTCATTACAAAGCACATCTAATTTAACCAGCGTTGCTGCCTAGCGAAAAAAATGACTAGTGTAGTAGTAAACCTTGCAGGTCTTGCACTCAGTTCCTCAGCTCTGTGCCCCAGTGTCTTATCCATTACAGTTTGCGGCCTTCTTAACCCCAAATAAAAAGTAAGAAATATTGCCGGCGAGGTGTTTCTGCTTTAGGTAGTCCACGACTGTCGAGGTATGTCGGACTACCTCTTCAGTCGTCACAATATCCGACTGTCAAACGTCTTCGACACGCAGATCGCCGACTTCGTTCTGTTTCGGACGAGGAACGTGGATGTGTTGCCTCTGAGAGTGAACCACCTGACCGTGTGTCTAATGATGCATCTAGGTCTACCATCGACCCTCTTCTCAACACGATACCTCAAAGTTCTCAGAGATGTGGGTGATTACCTTGATGTTAATTAGAGTCATTTGTAAGTTAAGTTAAGTAGGGATGACCGAATATAAATTTCCTGCCTAGTACCGAATATTATGAGTGATCAGTACTGAGTACAGGTACCGAATATTGTACACGACATGCTGGATTCCGTTATTTGATAGGTAGATCGCAACAAATAATGTCCATCGTTTTAAACAACAGTTGTGTTGGATAAACCAGGAAGCAACAGAAATAAAAAGTAAATAAAAAGTAGTAAATGATGAGTCGATTATTTTATAATGAAAGTCAGGAAACCTAGACATGAACACAGAGAATTAAATAATGGGAACCATGCTAAGGGTGTGAGCCTCTGGTCTCGTGGGCACTCGTTGCTAATGCTGCGTCGAGCTTTCTCAGTGGTCGTTCCATCCGCCTGGAATGGGCTCCAGATTTCCATCTGTCTACCCTGACATTAGCCTTTCTACCTTTGCTGGGAGTACCTCAGTAGTTTTGTTTGAAGTGGTGATTTTCTGAATGAATGAATGTATCATAACCAAAATAATAGAGTTTGAGTATGATAATGTTAGAACGTGTGTGTTCTAGGAGACCCAGGAGACCTGGAAGCGTCGCCCGGCATCTGACGCCGTCCTTGAGGCTGCTGTCTTCCGCGTCTGTTACCTGACGAAACTGCGATTGCGCCTGATCGATCTACTGCTGAAGCGGTTCACAGACGGATGCGACGTCTATTTGGGACTGATGCGGGATGCAGGAGACAACCAGATTCAAAGATTGGAGGTAGATGATCGAGTAGGGGAGGTTGGGGGTGTATGATCAATTAGGGGAGGTGGATGATCGATATAAGGAGGTAGATGATCGATTAGGGGAGGTGGATGATTGATATGGGAAGGTAGATGATTGATTGGGGTGGTATATCATCGATTAGGGGAAGTAGAATGAATGTTAGTTTACATTGTTTGACCTGTTCATTGTTGTTGCTTCTGTGGACAGAATCAGACTCATCTGGTGCCATCGGAGTTTGAGGATCTCGCTTTCTTTGCGGAGTCCAGCAGACGGCATCGGGAGGATCTGCGCCGGAGAGAGGTCTTCCTTCGACCAAGGACCGTCTACGATGTTCCTATTCAGAGCGGAAGTTGTGCGACTTTCTTTAATGCAGGCTGGTGCTTATTTATTTATTTGGTGGATTTGTATAGCACTCCTTCAGGACATCTACTCAGAAGCGCATCCCGGCCCAACCCCGGCTAAATGGGACAGTCTTGATGGTGTTGAATTGAGGAAAAGCAGATTGAAAATTGTGCCTCTGCATGTTTAAATGCAGGGATTGGGAAACCAATGCAGTTTGTTTCTGAAGTGTTTTCTTTTCTCAGTTTACTACACTTGAAAGTAAATTCATAATTTAACACCATGTAGATATATGACTGCTAAGAAAACGAATGAATGGGTCTGATGTAGAAAGGAATTTACTTGACTTGATCAAGAAGAGGAAGCTATCGTACTTTGGACATATAGAAAGAAATACTGGAGATTGTTTATAGAGGGGGAACATCCAATTCACAGTGACCGGGAGCTCAGCCCAAGGGAAGGAAGACCCAGGATGATATGGATAGAGAATATAATATGGACTGAACTATCATTCACCCAGTTATTACAAGAGACCAGGAATAATAACAGATAGCACAGAGATGTCCATGGGGCCGCCAACCCTCAGACTGAGGAAGGTTGAAGACAATACTAGAAAAGATATATGACAATAGCGATTATTGAAATGATACATCCCTCCTCAAAGCTTTTTTCTACCCTCAGAGGTTCACGCAACAGCAGCACCACTGCTGCGAACGGCGCCATATAAATTGAATACAATGGATTGCTGTGCTCTAACGAATCAGTTACCATGACGATTATTGTGATATTACCGTGGCGATAACTATGATGTGGTTGCTGCTCTCCAGGTTCAAAGCTGTGCGACATGGTCCTACATGGTGTTGGCATCTCAGATATAGCAACAGCCTTTGGCACAACCGAAGATGATGTCGACAAAGATGACCTCGATGATGATTCGCTCATCCGTGATGTCGATTATCGCATGCTCATGCAAGGCGTCGATGACACTCTGGATGACTTATGTCAGAAAGATGTTGAAGAAGACGACACGGCAACAAATGACGTCAACATTGAATCATTGTTGGATGTCAAGTACGACTTGATGTCGGGCAGCGTGAGAAACGAGTTAATCCCTGATGAGTTTATGGTGCCAGAAGTCAACTTAAAGACACAATGCTTCTCAGATGACTTGCCAGCGAAAGTCACGGACGACTTTGCGTTACGGGAGTTGGATGTCGATGGCGAGACATCTCGCAGACCTGATAGTGTCATAGTCGGTGACGACCTTCGCAAAACTGAGAATGTTGTGAATGTTGTTACTGGTTGTAACAGCAAGTTTTCCGTGTTGAGACAAGAGGCTGCTAGTACCCACAGCAAAATGCTTAGACCATGTTTGAACACGAGTCGCTTGGGAAAACCAGTCGAATCTTTGAAAAGTCTGATAAAGTCTTTGGGGAAACCCGGTGGATGCTTGGAAAAAAAGCGGGTTATGTTTTCGGAAAAACCAGTTGTGAGTGTGGAAAAGCTAGATGGATATTTGGAAAAGCAGGTAAGGTCTCTTGAAAAACAGGTTGGATCCTTGGAAAAACTGGTTGATGGAAGAGTAAAACCAGTTGGGATCTTGGAAGCATGTTCAGAAAAGCCAGTTGGGATTTTGGAGAAACTAGATAGATCCTTAGAAAATATGGTTTGTTTTTCTGAAAAACCAGTTGGATGCTTGGATGAACCGAGTAGATCCTTGGAAAAATTGGTTGGACTTTCAGAAAAACTGGTTGGACATACAGAAAAGCTGGTTGGAGATTCAGAAAAACTGGTAGGAGATGCAGAAAGACTGGTTGTGGATTCAGAAAGACTGGCTGGAGATTCAGAAAAACTGGTTGTGGATTCAGAAAAACTGGCTGGAGATTCAGAAACACTGGTTGGAAGCTCAGGACCAACTACTTGCTTAGAAGAAACGGGTGGATATTCAGAAGAGCTGGTCAGTTACTCAGAAGAACCAGTTTCATGCTCAGAAGGGCATGTTGGCGTGAGTGCCTTGATCTCTGAGACGGAAGTATATACTCCGAGCGATGATTCTGTCCCTATTTCTGAAAAGTTCACTGGCCTGAGAAATCTTCCCAACAGGGACAGATTTGCCCCCAGAGACAACTCAGCTAGGGAGTCATATGTACCACATCGTCACAGGTTCAGAGGTCGAAGGAACTTTCGTGGCACCAGATCAGAGTGGATAGATGGCAGACACTCTGGTGATGAAAGTCCGGATTCTCCTATTGGAGTCAACCGTCGTCCAAACTCCAACGACCTTGGAGGTCATGCACCTGTGAGAAAGCACGAAGGTTCTCTCACAGAGCACCTCGACGGTGTTGGTAATAGTCATGACATGGTCGGGGAAGATGCTGTCGAAGACCAGGTTTGTGGGGACCTTGACGATGGCCAGAATCCCGTCGACAAAGTCGTAGGCGAAGACGCTGTTGGTGAAGTCGACCACGGAGGAAGTCGGGTCGATTGTTTCAGACTTGGCGACTGTACCTTCTCAGACAGAGTCGCTCAGACTTCTCCCAGACAGGGCCTCGTGAGGAGTCGTCTCCCAAAGGGATTTGCAGATGATCTGTCGGTAAAGATTTTGACCCAGGCAACAACAGCTGTGCAGGATGGATATAAGATGGGATATGGAGATGGGATCAAGCGCGTGAATCTGGCAGCGTGTGGCCGAGGAAAGGCTTTGGCCAAAGCAGTTGAACTGCTTCAGATGAGGCGTGCCTAGATCGGGGCAAGTTTCGGTTATGTTGCATTTGCATTGGTTGAATTTGGCTGTCAATTGTGAGATGACAATCCTTGGAAAAACTGGTTGGACATTCAGAAAAACTGGTTGGATTGTACTCAAAACTTTCAAAATTATAAAAGTTGAGATGACAGTTGTGAGTTTTGAGATTGTTTAGTTGTAGTCACCTAATTGTTTTCATCTCGTTCCTTGCGCTCTGTTGATCATTTTGGTCTTTTTGCATCTAGGACTAAGACTGCCTTGGCCCAACACTATGGGTCAAACTAATGACTAGCTTCTCTCCATCGGCTTCTCACTCTTTAGTTTCTTTTCCCCCGGGATTTGCGTGCTGAGAGCACGTATGAATAGTTATTCTGTGAGAGGGAGCTATATAAATCTTAAGATATGATTGTAGTCCTAACTGTCCCGAAATTATTAGAGATGTGATAATTTTGAGCTGAAACTTACTTGAAACTACCGAGAAATTGTTGAAATATAGGCGAGGGTTGTGAATTTTCTATTTTGAGATGATGCAGTTGAATTTTACTCTAAACTGTTTTGAAATTATTAAAATAGAGACGATTGTCATGATGCATTTCCGTTGTACTTCAAACTGTCCGTCTATTTTAACGTACACAGAAGATGTTTATTTGCAATGAGAGTATTTTAAATTCGAAACTGTCTGGAAATGTTGTAATGGAGATGAGAGTTTTGATTGAGATCAGTTTTTTTACTGAAAACCATAGATATTTTTAAAATGGTGAGAATTTTGATTGAGTTGAGTGTCTTTCCTAAAAACTGTCTAAACAATTTTAAGTGGAGATCAGAGTTGTGATGGAAGTCAAAGTGTTTTTTTACTCAAAAACGTGGAGAGTGTTTTTAAGTAGACGATATTTGTAAGTTTTGGCATTGACACTATAGTTTTAGATGGCATATTGTATTCAGAACTGTCTGGATATTACTGATGAACAATGCACCGAATTCGAAGAAAATGAAAGTTTTTCTGTTTCTGTGGAAAAGTCTTTGAGTGTCTCCAAAGACACTTCGCTTAATTTGAAGCATAGAGATTGTTTTTGATTTTTCACATTGTCTTCAGACATTCAGATAGTGGCCTTTGACAAGAGAGGAGCAAGAATTGGTTTCTTTGATTAATCCTGTTATTATTAGTCTTAATCTTGATGAGAAGTTCTTAAATGGTAAGGATGAATCATTGTTTCGTTCTTGAACTTGACACAAATTAGACCTAAGTTTTTAAAAAGATCATTTGTTGTGTTGTTGTTGCTCTCAGAACCATGTTCTTTGTTCCTTGTTCTTATGCCTAGATATACTTCAGTTATCAAGTTCTCAATTTTTTAATGGGACACTGGCCAGTACAACCTAAGCAGAGGCACTCTCAATGCAAAAGCCACGTGGGAATAGAAGTTTTAGGACCGCAGACCGAAACAGAAGCACCTCAGTTAAAATCAAAGAGTTAGTCAGAATGGGAATATCATTCCCAAGCAAGGGTGGTTAACAAAAGATATATGAATGATCATGAACGAAGATTTGATATGATATGAAGATATGAATGAATGAATGGCTAGTATGATCCATGCACAGAGGTGTGACATTCAAGTATTACACTAATAATTGACGTCCCAAGCAAGTTGAGAACTAAATACTTTACTCTTGAGTCAAATCTCTTTCTCTGATTTATCATCTCAACATAAGCTACAATGCGGTCTGTTGTCAACTGACATGATTTATAAAACAATTTTAAACAAATATAGCATTCATTCCAACAAGGCAGAAGTAGTGAAGCATCAATTCATAGAAACATGAACAGGGTCTGGTAAATGCAACCGCCACAGAATAGCATCCGTGTCTAATTCTACAACTGACGCTGCATCAGAACCACAATCAAGAAAATATCTGATTTATTTTCCATCAAAAGCTCATTAGTAAGTAACCTCGCAATCAATTATCAAAAAGTCAGACCCCAACAAAACCGTCTTAACTAGAGTCCAGCAGCTTCGGCAATTCAGTCACATTCATCATTTCAATCGTGTCTCGTGCATCCAAGCATCATCACATCACTTCGAAGTCTTATCGCTAACCTACAGCTTCTTATAACACTCCAAACGCACATTTCTTCACTAACTATTGATCATCCAGTCAACCCGCTCTACCCGATCACCCTCCTGTCTCAGATATACTCGACCCTCGGTCACTTCCCATCTCAAGTTTTCCAACGTAGCCATCCCACACTGCACCACAACTCTGGAAAGATTTGCTTCCTGAATTCTGTGAAATTTAGATTCCTTCTTTATCACTGCCAATCGTCTCCCCATTGGCTCCCCAATCAAAACTGAAGTCTGGGGCCCTTCGCTCGGCTTTCAAGCGATGCTTTAGAAGTTTGGAGATTACTATTACGATGTCTGTCGTCTCTTGCAAGTTCAACACCCGTGACATCGGATTTCACAAATCGGCTGAAGACCAGAAGACTATTCGAAAGCTCTGGGATGCTGTCAAATGTCAGAAAATAATTGAAAGAGCATCATAGAAAGTTTGATTCGTAACAACACGGAATGTTTCAAGTTCTTTGACGCACTGTTAAGGCCCCCTACACAAACGTGTCTGTAGTACTCCCAGACTTTTCCTTGTTCAGCTGCCCGGGTCGAGGCGCCTCTTCAAAATATTTTCCGGGCGGTTCGTATGCACCTGCACCGTACGCTGGCTTCTCGGGGTAATAGTCACGATCATCGTCGTCACCTTCGTAGAGGGGCATTCGCGCCTGGTCTATGTTTTCTCGACTACCACTGCACACACAAAAACACGTGTTTATATACTTGTACAAATAAGTAAGCAATTACTTTACTCTTTTGTTTATTTGCTGTGGAGTACTTTACTTTACTAGTATGTCTCAGGCAACTTCTTCTGTTGCTCACTAATCGGATTTTCCATACCAAAATCGAGTTTCATCACCACAGGAATTCGTTTCCTGATACATCCAATTATCCGACATTCCTTCCGTCTCATACCAGATGGGAAAGTCTGCCTAACCATTTCCTCAAACTCTATTTGTGGTCTCTGGAGATGGTTTGCTCATCCGTTACACCTTTCAGTACAACCTTTGAGAAATGACACAGCAGCTCACCCTCAAGTACATTTGATATATATATATAATAATAATTTATATGTAATATTATATACAATTATTATATATAATGTAATTATACATATACTTACATGAAACATATATGCAAAAAAATTCTATATATACTTAAATACAATATTTACATATAAATTATGCACATAAATACTCTGCCCATATACAGAGTTCAAAAACATAATGTCCTATCCGATCAGATGTAATTTATCCGCAACCAGTCGAACGTTTTCCACGAAAATTTCAGGATAAGAAGAGATATTTTTTAATAATTCCAGAGTTCATAGTTAATTCAAATTGTGTGGTGCATGTGTGACTATAGTTGGTGCTTACGTGTAGGCATACTGGTTGAAGACACCCATCTGTCGAGCAGCCTCTTCTGCCTGCAGCTGCCTTAGCTGTTCCTCGATCTCCTCCTCTGAAATAACACACAACGATCAACAATGCTCCTGAACGTGTTACCATAACACTCCTATGGTACTCAATCCTTCTGAACGATTCACCCTAACTAGAGGCAATTTACAAATGCGTAAATACAATACAGTCACCAGCAATGAAAATCGACACACTTCGCCGTCAAAAACACATTAAGATAAACTCAGCTGTGATTTCAGTCAAGTAAGTACTAAAATAAGTAAAGTAAGCCTGTAAGCAATCGCAATTAAAAGATAGACAATTCCTCTACTTCGTATAATTTAATACCCCATAAGTTGTCTCCATCATATTCAGATATTCCTATGAGATGTCCCTATGACATTGAGATGTCCTCATAATACCGGGATGTCCCTATAAATGCCACTATGACACTGAGATATCCCTATAAAATGCCCCTATGGTACTACAACAGATCACCAATTCTTAAACTGTTTTAAGTGTCTAGCATGCTAATGGTGGCTGACCTATGACCTAAGTTCAATGAGGTTCAAGGCTGACCTTTCTGTTGCCAGTTCCGATCTGTGTATTTCTTGAGGACCATGAGACCAAGAAGACCGACAATGATGAGGAAGAGCGCAATGAAGATTCCGTAGAACCAACCGGAAGTGGCCAGATGGAAGTCACCGGGGGCTACAACGCACAGAGGTCAAGGTCAAACATCACAAATAAAATTTAGAAATAATTTAAATTAAAATAAACACACAAAAAATGGTAACATTAACAACTTGTAACATATTCAGATCTGATCCAAGGACTTTTACAGAATATAATAAAAATGTTCGATGGGTCAATCAATGGTCGATTGAGACACACTAACAATAAAACTGTCAATCAATGGCTGATTGAGGCAAACTCACAATCATAAAAAATCAAAATCTCAAATGTTGCGATCCAATGTATGAGTTCATTAAAAACCTGTCGCCAATTACATTTTACGAGAATAACACTACTCATTACAAGTGACTTCAGTGAAGAGTAACTCACCCACTCCTTCGGTGTGGAACTCGAGCCAGGCACTTGGCGCTTCAAAGCCATCCCCATTCTTGGCAACCACCCTCACCTGGTACGTCGTCCCAGCGTCGAGGCCAATCAGTGCCATGTCGTACGACATGTATTCATCTGGCGATCGCAGCCACTCGTAGTGCCCTAAAATAGGTCAGGGCAAAATGATGACCCAAATAGGTCGAGAGGCAAAGATTCAATACACTTGAACGCAGGAAGAATCATTCTTTAAAAAATTCGAATTAAATCAAAAGGAAAGGGTTATTACTCGGTTAATTAAAAAACAATAAATAATTAAAAAGGGAAAGGTTTATTGCTCTAAATACATGGGCAATATAAACTCAAGATTCAAGAGTACTACTTGAAAGGATAAATTTAATTCAGAAGAGTTTAGATTCATGTTAATGTCATAGGACACAAAATGTTTTTATTGCATTAAAACTATCATCAAAAGGGTAGACTGATGTTACCTCTTGGCCTGTACTGTATGTAGAAGACGCTCCCTGGAACCCCAGATCTCGACGGCTCCCACGAAATCATGGCATATGTGTCATTCAGCTCAATAATTGCAAACGTTGGCGGATCCGGAGCTAAAACAACAGACCTGAATTTATTCCATGTTTAAAATAAAGTATTTGTTTTCTTAACACTATTACATTGTATTTAAGTCTTTGAAGAGCACCTTTTCAAGGGTGAACCCTTCAGAATCACAAGGCCCTGCAAGAAGAAGCAGGTTTTGAGAAAAGCAAAAGAGTACGAGAGACTGACAGATGGAACAGAAGGAGAAAGTGCATTCTAGAGAGAAGGACAAATTGAAGCAAAGGATCGAGACTAAGCCATAGCTGTTCTAGTACGAGGAACCAAGAGTCAAGTCCACTGAACGAGTGAATCAACTAAACGTATTTATCGCACAGAAATCCAAACCATTTCAATAGCATTTCAATTTAGTAAGATATCTGATTCATCAGATTTCAATCCGTTCTTCAAACAGATTCTAATGATCTCCCAAGTTGCTAAGCGTCATTATGATCTCATTGTGAAAATGAATGGTTTGTAGTACGACATTTCACATTATATCAATAATCGAATATTTATTATTATTATTATTATTATATTGGGTTAAGATTTAACTTGAACCAACGTCAAACACCTCTTAAAAAGTAATAAAAAAATTCAACCATTAAATGTGATTTAAATCCGTGAGTGATACAAAAACAAAATAAATATAAAGATATTAGTTATTGTACATTAGCATTCTAGTTATTTTGTATTATATTTCAATTTGCATTTAAGTTATTTTGCATTACAGTCTAGTTAATTCCCATTTCAGCATTTACATTTGCATCACTAAGCATGTCCATCCACATTATTTAGCATTCAAACAAGTTACATCAACACTGACATAGGTCAAGAGGTCAAGGTCACTTACGCCCTGAGACGGATGTCGTCGAGTCAATGAAGATCTCTTCCCCTTTCCCGGCGCCTGTCGCGGCCGCCAAGTAGATGCGATAGGTCGTGTTGGGATTTAGACCGGTCACATGACTCTGGTTTGCGCTTGAATCGTTTATTGGTTCCCTGTACTGAAGTCGACCGAGGTTGAGTCCAGTAACTATCAACAGCACATAAATGTATATGTATGACTGAATGTACACACGTATGTATATACGTGTGTATATAAGTATGTATGACATGGTATGTATATACCTCTACATATCTCTATATATTTGTATTGTACTGTATTTAAGCATTTATAGGGTGCCTCTGCGTTCAGAAGTGCAGCCAGTGCACAAGACCCTGCGAGATGAAACAGGTTTTGAGAAAAGCAAAAGAGAATGAGACACTGGCAGATAGAATTGCAAAGCAAATGAAAGGAGAAAGTGTGTTCTAGAGAGAGGAACCAAATGAAGCAAAGGATCGAGACTGAGCCATTGCTGTTCTAGTCCTATGTATGTATGTGCGTGTATGCAAGCATGTATGCATACATCTCTCTTGGTACGTATGCATATATACATGTATGTAAGCAAGTTAAGTAGGTATGTATGTTATGAATGCAAGTACCTATGCATGATTATAAGTACAATATGTATGTCTGCATTTCTCTATTCAGTATACACGTATGTCTGAATATAAGTAATTAAGTAAGTGTCAATGAATTTGAAACTGACTCGTCTGGTAGGAGATGTTGTATCCGATGATCACTCCGTTGGGTTCGTTCGGTTGCATCCAGGTGATGATGAAATGAGTGGCACCGACAACGGCCACAGAGATGGAAGCTGGTGGACCAGGCTCTGCAACCAACAGGTAAATAATTAATAGGTCAGGAGGTAAGTCCGGCGAGACAGAGAGACAGACCACGCTTAATTAACACATAATAATTATAATCAATGTGTTGGGACCATGATCAAATTTATTGCAAACAGCTGTTCTATTCGGCTGTGCCGGGGTCAAGAGCACGCCTTAAATGAATGAGTGACTTGTCAGCAATATTCATGCTGGTGCTTAAAAAGTTCTGAATAATCCTAATCACAATAACCAAACATAAAATAATAACAATAACAATAATGCATAAACAATAGGTTTCTGACCTCCCTCAGGAGTGGTGAACGTGACAGCATTGCTCTGAGGTCCGGCGTAGTACTTGTTAAGCACTCGGACCTGCGCTCGAATCGGAGAGTTCGGTGGTAGACCGGTCAACGTTATCGCATGCCTTGGGGAGGTCGATGCTTGGCGTTTCATAATTCTTGGCCGCGGATACTGGAGAGGTTCGTTTGTGATGAAATCCTCCTGGCGAAGGTTGTAAGCCCAGTTAGTGTCGTCAATGGCAAACTCCACCTGGAAGGGAAATGTAACTGGACATTTATATAGTGCCGTCAAAGAGGAAGAGAAATCGTAAGGAGCCTGCTCATTTATATGATGTTAAATGATCCTATAGATTCTGAGATGTTCCTATAGACTGGCGCTATAACACTTATATGCAAATAAGGATTCCGAGATAATCATTTAAATGAGATAGTAAACTAATTGTAAACAAAGACCAAGGTAAACAAAGAAACCCAAAACAAAGGCTAATACAGGTAAGCTAAACAAAAAACTAAATGATGATAACGGTAGAAACAAGGCAAAAATGAACATAGACCAAGGTGAGAGCAAACAAAGGCAAAGGTAAACAAAGGCAAAGATAATAAAAGCAAACAAAGGTAAACACAATGAACAAAGGAAAAAAATGATAAAGGTAAACAAAGGTAAATACCAAAAAGGATAAACAGAGGTACACAAATAGATAGGAAAGGCAACATCTTGCGACTTACCCTGTAGCCACGGAAGAACCCTCGCACTTCGGCAGGGGAAGTGTTAATGGCAGTCCAGGTGAGGTTCACCGTCGTTGCCTTCAGGGTCCCCTCGACATACGTCACGTCCGTTGGATAGACGTTGGGTGCTAGAAAAAACCGACAAATCAATCACTTAATCAATTGATGAAATTTGATATAGTGCCTCTTAAAAATATTTACTCAGAGGCACTCTATGGTTTGCGTGTGGGCCAACCACTCCTTCAGCTTTCTGTGCTGAGTGTTCTCTTTTGCTGACTGATGTATTCTATTCTTTCATAATGATATTTCACATCATTAAAGCTGCAGATATCTCAGTAGATATCTTGAAGGTTGATACATAAATCTTCAATTACATTACATTACTCAATCACTCCAAATCAGATCAGTTAAGCACTTCAGATTAATAAATGACAACATTGGCCTAATCTGAGATAACATCTGATAACATTGTAGTTAATAATGGTCCAGAATAAATTGCAATGGACTCAGTCAAGAAACGTTTCCACAGTGATTCCCTCCAGCTGAACTGATCCCCTCAGGACCAACAATTCTTCCTTAACCCTCATCAGTTCCATAAGCACCGGAAACCAACCCTCTTCGTTGGCATAGACACCGGCCTGGGTTGGGAGCACTTCTGACTCAAAGTGGCTCTATATAAATACTAGATCACGATCATGGTCTCACCTGCTTCTCCTGAGTACCCGATGACCGTGTTGAGATCTGCGCTGCTGTCTCCCCTTGCATTGCTCGCTTTGACCGTAATGTAATAGGCTCTGTAGGTAGGCATTACATCAGGTACGACGTAATGCCATGCGTCTGGTCTCTGGATGTTGGCTGTGTTCATTGGACCCAACTGGTTGTTTGTATCGTTCGCCATTTGCCATGTCACAACGTATTTGAAGTCAGGACCATTCTGTTCTATAGGAGGCATCGGCTGCAGAGAAAAATACCATTAGAGATGTAAGAGGGGTTTATTAGCAATTCACTATCATTATTATCATCATTGTTTGAATTATTATTATATGTATTATTACCATTTGCATTATTATTAACAATTGTTATTGTCAATATTTGAATTATAATCATTATTGTTATTATTATTTTAGTCTTTTGAATTTATATTATTATTATCATTATTATTATCATTATTTGCATTATCATCATCATCATCATTTGTATTATTATCAACAAGATTATTATCATCATTGTATTATTATTAATACGACTATCATAACTATTTGAATTTACAATTTACTATTATTATCATAATTTGTATTACAATTATTGCTACACCTTTATTACTATGGTCCAATGCATTAAAACTTTAAACATCAATTTACAATCATAATTGTCATTGTATAATAATAATAATTATTATAATCGTTATTTGCATTATTATAACTATAATTATTGCCAATTCAATCAACGACCATTACCGTCCAGAATATGACTAGATTATTCGGTTGGTCTCCCTCTCCGATTACGTTCTCTGGGTTCTTATCTGGAACATCCGGCTGAGTCGAGCAGATGTTGAACGTCTGCATGCTCGGCAGACTCAGTCCGATCTTGTTACGAGCGATGACTCGGAACGTGTAGTTACCCCAGGGCGACATCGTCACGACCATTCGACGCTCGGTCTGAGATACGTTGGTCGCTATGTCGTACCATGTGTCGGGGGCGAAGGAAGTGTTGTACTGGATGATAAAGTTGAGGATTGGGGCGTAGTTCTCTTTCCCTGGCTGCCACCAGATCTCTGCTTGGCGGTTCGTGTTGTAGCAACGGACTTGGACGGAAGCGGGAGGATCCGGCGGAGCTGTAGTAAAAAAGGGATGTAATATTGTTGTCACTATTGTTTCGTTATTATTTCTATTGTGAGCAGCATTGGCTCAATCGGATGTATAACAGTAATTCAATTATTAATTAAAAAATATGGATGCATTATCATTTGTTTAGCTTTTTATCATCTTAAAGAGTATGTCGGGTCAAGGCACCATTGTCAATATAATGGCCACAACTTTGAACGTGCAGAAATTATTATCTCTGTAATCATTATTAATGTCTTAAGTTGATTGAATCGGACATGCAATGTCATGGGGCTTTGCATGGCTGCTGTACAGTTATTCAGTTCACTTTCAAATCAATTTATTGCTTCTATACAATTTACACACACCATGCATACATGTCAATTACTAAAAAAAACGGTTGCCAACGAAATTTACACAACAGTCACTGACAAACACCAATCCCACATCTGACAACTGCGCTGCCTACCTTGGACAACGAGCTGAGCACTGGCCTCGTCCTCGTCCAACCCGTTAACACCGATACAGGTGTACTTTCCGGTGTCCAGGTAGATCGTCCCGGAGATCGTCAGCGAGTTATCCATCTGGTTCTGGAAGACCCTCTGTGCAAGGGCATAGTCGATGGTCTGT
Organism: Bimastos eiseni; assembly: GCA_959347315.1. NCBI lineage: Eukaryota > Metazoa > Annelida > Clitellata > Crassiclitellata > Lumbricidae > Bimastos > Bimastos eiseni. The sequence goes on along the minus strand of OY365811.1, from coordinate 42,371,594 downwards.
CCATCCTTCTGCCAGAGGATCTCGAGGTTTCCAACCTCCTCCGGATCGGTGGTCGCGGTGCAGGTGAACTTGGCCTCAGTGCCTTCGTAGACCATCATGTCCATCGGGGCCGTCACGATCATTGTGCGTCCTGAGTGTCAGAAATACAATTCGTGTGACTATGTGATGGAAACAACTTAAATTATTATTATTGCTACTATAATCATTGTTAATGTCATGATCCGTTTTTATTGGTGTCATGAGTATTAGTCTAATATTTATTATTTCTTCTAATAATGTTATCATGTCATTGCCATGAAATTCAAGTGCATCATCTCCTGGCGACTGACTATCTGTGCCTCAGATTTACATTTCGATCTGACCTCACGCACGTGGCAAACTTAATTAATAATATTAATAACAATTACTGTTATTATTAAAATTATTATCCTAATTCATTCATGTTGGGCATTTATATAGCACCCCTTCAGATCCTACTCAGAAGCACACACAGCCCAGCAATGGCAATGGAAAAAAGACTTTGTATTTGGTGAGATGCAACAAGCATAGACTCGAAGGAAAGTAATTCCAGATGGATGGACCTGCAACCGAGAAAGCAAGCTAGCCTTTGCCTGGCAGACAAGCGACTCTGTTGAACTAGTAGTTACCACAGCACACTGCTCCACTTCTCGAAACAAATTAAGCGTCATGGTATTATTACATGCTGTTACCGCATTCCAGTGTAACATGTAACGCAGTAACCTACTTCTTACGATGAGCATTCCGGTTGCTTCCGCATAACCCAGACGGCTGGTCGCTGTACATGTGTAAGAGCCGGCATCAACAAGAGACACATCCTACATCAACAGAGGCAATTATTACACAGATAAAATTGATGCTGGTCACCATTACATAAAGTAAACGTAAAGGTAATCATTACACAAAAATGGTAAAGCAAAGGTTAAAAGACTGTGGTAATCGCTACACAAAAGTAATGCAAAGGTAAATCATCAGAAGCAATCATTATGCACAACTGAGAGAAAAGATTGAGACAAAACATAGAAAAGATTGAGACAAAAGATTGAGACAAACGTAGAAAAGATTGAGACAAAACATAGAAAAGATTGAGACAAAAGATTTAGACAAAACATAGAAAAGATTGAGACAAAACAAAGAAAAGATTGAGACAAAACATAGAAAAGATTGAGACAAAGGACTCACGGTGATCTGTAAGTAGCCATTGTCCATGACTTGGTACCTCCCACCAGTCAATTGTTCGACACCCTTCTTCCAGACAACCAGAGGCTTCGGTGATCCAAAGACACTGCAGGTCAGGTTGATCGTCTGACCCTCTGCTGCTTTCTGACCGTCCACAGGAGGATCAAGGATGAACGGAGGCTCAACTGAAAATGACATCATTGCAAACAAGTAAGTAATTGTAATTAAAAGATAAACAAGGCCTCTACTTCTCTATAAACTGTTCCAATAATACTTGGATGTCCCTGTAAGATGCCCTTAGAGTAATTAGTTGCCTAGTCTCAATTTCTTCCTAGTACCACGTATTACAAGTGAGCAATACCAAGTCTGAGTACATAATATATAAAAAAGTATAATTTCTTTGGCAAACAATGTAAACAATGAACTTTAAATTCATTTCTTTTTTGTCATTTATTGGTTTTAAATACGAAAGTGATCAAGTGAAAAAAATACAAAACTGTGATCATCGCTTTACAAATTAAAAAAAATCAGATTTTCATTTTCAAAACAGAAAATAATCGGAATTTAGATTCATGTTTCACAAGCCAACTTAATAATGTTTATATGCAAACTTCCGGTTCCTACCGAGTACGTTGAGGTAGGCGTTGGTGAAGTTGTATCCGTATTTGTTGGTGACATTACATTGGATGACCATCGCATCTTTCGTTGACATGTTCGTGAAGGTCAGAGTGTTCTCTGTTGCAATGCGTCTGGGGTCAGAGGGAACCTCTGCACAGCACAATGAAATGATGTTGTCAAGGTTACCAGTCTGAATCTCATACTATGTTGCCATGACAAAACAAGTAATTGCCCCTAATCACCATGCCAACTGAGGCTAACAGATTTTTCATCATTGTTACCAATCTGAATAATACACATAAATATTTAATATAAATATATGATTTATATATATATATATACGATTTAAATAATAATATATAATATAAATATATAGTGAAACACGGCTCAGTTATATTGAACCCATGTCACATCCTTCACGGCCTTCTCTCTCCCTTAAGGTACCCCATACAACATATGATTCAGGCCACATGACCTCATCCTACCTAGAGTTGATTCCTTTGTAAAAAGATCTTTTATTATACAAATGTTTTAGATTTGATGCTATTATTTATGATCCTTATAAGCTATTGTGCATCTGCTGGTAGTCTAATAAAGAATATTCTCACTGACATAATTACAACGTTAGTAAACGGAGTACTGAAATATCGAGAGCTGTGACTAACTCGTGATGGGAACTCCATTGAGGAACCAGAAGTAGTTTGGGTTTGGTATTCCCTCTCCAATGCATGTGAATGTGGCAGTCTCATTCACGGCCGCATCCACTGATACCGGTTTAGTGACCCAATATGGCGCAGCTGATAGTAAGAACACAAAAAAAACAGAAAATAAAACCCCATCCAATGACTTAGGAAATGAATGAACATAGCGTCTCAAAGCCCTCAATCGCGATGTGCATTGACTGATGGCCAAAATTCACTATTATATTATTTATATAGCACCACTTCACGAAACTATTCAGGAACAATGATTGAAACTATTGCAATGTTGGCATACAAGGGCAGATGATAAAATTTTAACAGAAATGTTCGCTAACATAATGAGCGCCTTGCATGGATGTCAACAGTTAAATCGACTCCAGTAAAATAACTTGTCATCTTTCGTTAATACTATGCTTGTAATCAGGTCTGTTCTTTGCATAGCATCTCCAGACAACCTCCTGAATTGCTGCAGCACTCATAAATAAGCAACAGCCCTGTGCTTGGTCTCTAAGTTTCAGAAATGTTTGAGTCTAAAGTTAAAATCAACGAATAAGCCCTGCACTTAGCATAATCAAATGAATGTAAAGCCTAGAGACGGTCCTTACAACACTATGCAACCATTGTAACGTAAAAGTTTAGAAATGATCCTCACATTCGACAGTGAGATCGAATGATCTTCGGATCGGAACCATCGTCTGATCATTGATGCCCTGGCATTCGTATTTCCCGGAGTCTTCGTACTGAACGTTGTCGATCGTTAGCTGCTGGCCGAAGCTTTCGAATCGCGCTCTTCCGGACATCGGTTTGTCACTGCGAATCCAATCGACCCTCGGCGTTGGACTAAAGACATGTAACAGATTGTGGTAACTTGCAGCTGAAGCTTAAAGAATGTAATGGAGTATCAATTTTAAAAATAAGACAGAGTACCTGACGAGTTTAAAGAATGTAGCACAATGTAAAATGCAGTTTAGAGAATGTTGTGAAAACTATGGAAAATCTGGAGAATTAGAAAATGGATAATTGGAAGATAGTAGATAGGAAGATGGGAGGAATGAAATTTGGAGGATTGGAAGATGAAGGAATTAAATCTGGAGGATTGGTAGAGGGAGGATTGGAAGGAGTACTGGAAAAGGGTAGGCTGGAAAGAGAGGAATGGAGAGAGGATGGACCAGATGACGTTTTCCAATAGGTTGCTCACCTGCCAGAAAAGATGCACTTGATTGTAACAGTGGCTCCACGGACTGCCACCTGTTGTGTTGGCGACTGCCACATGATCGCTGGTTTATAGTAAACAACGGCCACTGATAAACAAAACAAAACAAACAAATTAAACTTACAAGGTCAGCAATTATCATGACGATTGTGTGCTCTAAATGCTCAACGTCATTAAAATCCAAGCGCTGTGGCAAGTCAGAAGGGTTGTCAAAGATTTAAAAATCAAGAACCAAGTCGAGTAAATCTGGATGCACAATACTAGTTAATAACAATTAATAACAATAATAATAATTATCATTATAATGATAATAATTATAACAATAGTAATATAATAATTTCAATAATATAATAATTACAAAATAATTAATAACATTAATAATATAACAATTACAATAATAATTAATAACAATAATAATAATATTGTAAACATTACAATTCTTTCCAACTTCCTGTTCTCACATAATGTTCGTGACTTGAAGACAAGTTAAGACCACAATGGCCCAGACTAGAACCGTTGCCACCATTGAACCCATCCTATGGAATACACTTCCCTCATTTCCACATGTTACCACTTCTTCCGTTCTCTTCCTACACCCGTATTTCTCCCTAAAACCTTTCTCCACTCTCAGTGTCCTTGCACCATGAGTACTACTGCTGCGAGCAGCGCTACATAAATTAATAAATACAATACAATGTGTGTTACGTTACCTCCTCTTGGAATGATCTTGTTGTATTCGCCCTGTTGAATACTTCGCATGGCTTTATTCTGCGCAATGCATGTGTACGTGTTGTTGTTCTTGAAATCCTCATCCACGATGTTCACAAAGTTCAAGTTTCCTTAAAGATTTCATTTAAACGTTTTAATTTAAGATCAAATAATACCCATAACAATACTATTATAAATATAGAAACAATAATACTGTTATTATTAATAAAAAAGATATTGGCAAAACTTCTAAGACAAATCTTAAAGCAGCTCATCCGTATAAAACACATTTTTAAGTGAAACAGATAATAATTAATCATAAAATATCTGGTGAAAACAAAGCAATAATGATTACAATAACAGTAAAAAAACAATAATAATTATTATTTACCATGATTATATGACTATAATCATAGTAAACATACTAATAACAATACTAATATTAATATAAAATTATTATTAATTAAAAAGACATCAATAACAATCCAGATAAGCCTAATAAGAAATATAATAAATGATTGTCTAGATATTCATCTGGTTATGGTTTCAATCTGGATTGTCTAGGATTCATACTTCGTGCATCAGACGCTTTTCAAGTCATCAGTTCACTTTCACTGTATCAATTAATCACAGTAATTAACCAATTATTACCCAATACTTTCATACCCCCACCACCGATATAACCAACCAAAATGAATCAAAAATAATGAGCAAATAACCACTCTAATAAATGAGTGCAATGGTGGATCGATTGACGCGGTACCTTCTGGATCCTGTGTCACTCGATCTGACATATCGATCGGAGTGAATCGACTTCCTTCAGCGATCGTAGCCCAGAAGACGTCTGCCTTTGGAAAGCTCGTTGGTGGAATGCACCTCAGCTGGAGCGATGCTCCTAGTGACGGATAGTTGTACTTTATGGTCGTTTTCTGGAAAGGCTGGAGGACTGGAAGAGAGTAAAGAATACAATGCAATGAATTTTAAAGGAAACTTATATAGCGCCTTTTGGTACATTCCTGTAAACGCTCATTTTTAAAGGTTGGTGCTGGTTTCTACACGCCTCCAAGGGGATTCCTATGTCTTAAATGAAACACGCCACATAGATACTGGTATTCACTATACATACATGATTGTGTGAAATACTGTGTGTATTACAAGCATGTCTGTGCATGTGGGTATGTACCAGTTTATATGCAGAGTACTCCACATAACATTCTGTAAGGTGATGCTACATCGTGTAACATTTTGTACGTCATTACATCGGGAAACATCCTGTATGCAACATTCTGCAAGTTGATGCTCCGTTGCGTAACATTTCGTAAGCTGGTGTCATATTGTGCCACATTCTGTAAGCTAATTAGTTTTACATTTACGTAACACTTTGTGATCTGTATGGCGATGTTACAATGTGTAACTCTTCGTAAGCTGAAGTCATGCTGTGTAACGTTTTATAAGCTGATGTTACATTGCGTAACATTCTGTAAGCTCACATTACATTGTGTAACATTTCGTAAGCTTACGACACTGCACGATACTGCACGACATTCTGTAAACTGCATTATAACATCTTCTACCATACAATACACGCTTTCCAACTCACTCGCTTGACGCAGATTCACTTTAACCGTCAGCGCAGTTCCCACGACGTTATAAGCAAAGCACTGGTAGATGGCTTCATCTCGTGCGAGCGGTTTCGCAAAGATCAGCGTTCCCACTCCTGGTTGAATCGCAATTCGACCGTCATTACCGCTTGGATCAAAATCCTTCTCATTCATCTGCCACCGATACCTAATCGTACAAAACGAAAACACACTCCATAATGTAATGTAATCGAGCATTTATATATATGTTGTAAACCCGTGTCCAGGTCCAATTGCTGCTGCAACAGCATGGCTATTTATTCTGGAACGATCCTCTGGATATTCACCTGATTAAGTCTTGGTTTTGGTGAGATGCCTTGGGCATTAGACGTAGCGCTATAGAAGTTACAGGCATAGTACACATACAGCTTCAATATGAATTTATCAGCACCTATAAAAATTGCACCATTGAGACGAGCATCGGTGTTATAATCTGAAATCAAGTCTTAACCAAATCTTAGTCAAGTTTTAATCAAATTTTCTATTCTTCCATTGTAATAATTCCTGACGTAAGCCACAAGTAATAACCATGTTCCACAATCGTAATTGTTTTACATAAGCAACACTTTTGCTCTGATATTCTGCACTCCTTCAAAAGCTCAGAAGTGGTAATGGTAACAGTAAATAGAGATTTACATAGCGTCATTTTAAGATATATTGAATGGGCGCCATATAAAGTCTTTTTGATTGATTGAAGACAAGACACATCAAAGGTGTTCCTAATACAAAGAAACCATGATAAAAGGGTACACATGACCATTGACCTCCCCATTGAAAGGGTGACAATCCCTAGAACCCACAGTCCCATGCAGGGTTAGTCTGAGGCACTACCCCTCTCCGCCTATAGTACATCTGAACTGTACTGAAACTGAGAATGGTTTCATAGGACTGAAAAGCAGAATCTGAAACCGGTTTCACAAACGTTGGAGCAGGCGTTCCTGTTGCAACGCACGGCAGCTCAATGCTTTCGAGTTCACGGAAAGCCAAGTCCTTATCCGGTTCCAGAACGATGAGAGGTGGAATCGTCACTAAAATTCAAACAGCACAGTAGATGTTGGTTATTGGATGGAAAAAATGAAAAGAAATTGAACAGAGAATAGAATTTGGTGAATGATATGAATTGTAGAATTGCCATTCAGATGAAGCAACAGCAATACTTTGTATGTAGTTGCATAAAATACAAAAATATAGAGTAGATTAAAATATAGAATAAACAATAGACTATTATCATAGAATTAAGAATGATATGTCTACTATAGAGGAGAACATAGAAAATAATATAGAACAGTATTAAGAATAGACCAAAGAACAGAATAAAGAATAATATAACATAGAATAGAACATAAAATATAATACAGAATAGAACGAAGAATAGAACATATAACAGAATAGAATAAAGAACATACTACAATAAAGCATAGAATAAAGAAGAGAATAAAGAATATAAAATACACAGTTAATGGAAAATAGCATGGAATAGAATAGAGTGCTCATAGAAGACTTAACAGAATAGGGAATACAGAATAATAGAATAAGAATAGGATAGAGTCAACCATAGAATAAAATAACAATAGCAGTGCATAATAGAATGGGTAACCATAGAATAACACAGAATAGATTAGGTCATATTACATGAGATAAGATTAGACCATAGATTAGATAAGATGAACCACTAAGCTACCTTTTCGACCTAATGGCACGACCTCTGATGGTGACGTAGGGGACACACCGGACAGATCCAACGTCGTGGTAGAAATTGTGGTTGAAATGGTAGTGATATTCGGGTCACTCTGAGCTACAGACAGATGACATCCAGCCAGAGAGAGAAGAATGACCCACTGCAGGCCACTCCTGCCTCCTCGACAAATCATCTTCACGCGATGAAATGAACCTCGAGGAAAGTCCCCGAGCGGAAAAGATGGACGCTGAAAATAGCAAAACTGTAGCTGAGAGACCGAATATAACTATTAAAACTTAAAACTTGCAGGAATTTATTTTATAAATCACACCTTGCTACAGTCGATGACGTGATTAGATGGTGTAGAATAGTTTGATGACTGTAGTTGAAATCCCAATATGTGACCTGATGATGCTTAATATTATTACTATAATAATAATAATGATAATAATAATATTATTATTATTTTAGCTTTGGCATTTAGAGGGTCCTTTGAGCAGCATGTTGGGGACGAGAACCTTTACCACAATTTTATCTTTAGTTTCATCAAACCTGAGGGATCATTTCTACCCTGGGCACAAATTTTAAAAAACTAAAATAATACTAATAATGATAATAATAATAATAATAACAACAACTGAACTGGGACACAGACTGAGCGCCGTCACTGGGGAGCAGAGGGAGACAACTTTCCCTCTACCAGCGCATCTCGATGACTATTCAATGCTACAACGCAGTTGCTTTCAAGTGAACTTTCGCTGCTCAAGAGTCCAACGAGCAGGGTTACTTCGGACAAAAACGCCATTAATTTTCACTTGAATTTGATAAAACTGTTATAATAATAGTAATAATAATAACAATAATAATAATCTTCTTTTAATTTCAAACTTATAAACCACAGTATGATAACAAACAAGTACAGTATGAACAAATGATGACAAGTTATTACAGGAGTTGAATGTAACTGATGCAGCCATGCAAGGCGCCTGTTGCGCTATACATCTAATTTAACCCATTATTATGACCTTGACCAAGGTAGGGCGTCGAGTTGTAGCTCTGGACTGTCACCAAAAGGCTCTGGAATAGGAATACTGTCTTGAGTGTATCTCCAGTAACCATCGAAAGCTGCCGACCAAACTTGAACACGAGTCGCTCTTTGTTGTAGGAACCCAGGGTCTCCATGGCAATGGGAACGAAGGCATATCTTTTATTTTTATTTCCATTATCATCATTAGTTACCACTATCCCTGTTACTGTCATTATTATTACACTTATTATTGTCCTTATCATTATGATTATTACAGTATTATTGTTATCAACACTACTATTACTATTATTATTACTACTATAATTTATATTACCAATATTATTATTATTACTAAAACATCATCATTGTTATATATTAATTGTGCCAAGTCAGTATACTTGAACCTGAGACTGAGTCTAATCCTTGTGTACATATTGTCAACTGGATTCCAGTTGACCTTATCCCTCTGATTTGACTAAGCTTCTCAGATGTAATATTTCTTAGAAACGGGTTCCTTCCAAGTGGCCTTCAACTCATATAATTTCCAATAGCCCGGTATCTCTGTGGCCGAAGCAAACGAAAAAAATTACTTGTACGGTCGAAGGTTTTTCGTACATGTCTAAAAGTTACACTAACCCTGACGCCAACCGACCCTCACCACAACTAATCTGACCATAACGACGCGTATTAAAATATTTATTTTCAACAGCACGCATGCGTTGAAGGTTGAAATAATGCGTTATTTACGTGTTCGACCGTAAAAGTAAGTCTTCAGCTGTGTTATGGCCGAACTTTCGGCTCCATCGTGTATTTCTGCGATGTTTAAAATACCCTTTGCGCACGTTTAATTTTCGGGCGCACGATTTTAGTCCTTGAGTTGCGAGGCCTAACCTTCGGCCGCATAAGTACAACACAATCCGAATACTCAAAGCGTACTCAGTGGGAATTACGATGCCCTCAAAACAGTTATGACGAATATTTCATCGAATGTACGTACATCTTGTCAGAGATTTCAGTTAAAACCTGATAGGCGATATATCAATTATAAACAAATGTAATACGTTGTTTACTTGGTTTATTTGTATCTGGAAGCCACTAAATCTACAGACAGTTAGGCAAACGCAACAGTTAAACTTCAAAATACTTTTCTTAGTTTTTGACGTACCTCAAAATCAAAATACGATTATAACACCCGACTGATCCACATCTGAAGGCGATTGAGAAGCAATCGGTTTGTATCCGATTCGTGTGTAAATCTACGATAATATTGAACGCAATTATAAAGAAACTACAATCAACACACCTTGATGGCTCGACGCGACCTAATCCAGTCGCACCTGAGTTTATCACGTGTCACGTGATCGATGCCCACCAATGGCGTATCCAGAATAGAGAACGAAATTTATTATTATTATTATTAATTTTTTATGCCCCGAGGTTTACAGGATCCCTCAGGGATTTAGAGATTACTATTTATGCAACTATCTGGAAATGACCCTACTCGTCGTTATTATTATTATACAGAGTTGTATGGTCTCGAGACAGTGTCTCCGTCTCGAGACAGTTTTTTAGTGTTTCGGTCTCGGAAGCCTGTTGTCTCGGTCTCAACTCGATCACTGTCTCGTCTTCGTCTTGAAGTTTCAAGTCTTGCATACAACATTATTATTATAATTATTATTATTATTATTAAACTGTGATTTATATCTCGCCTAAACCAAATGAATCTTGCACAAAAGCACGCGACAGAAGTCTAATCATAATGAATTACGAACGATGATCGCAAGCTCAGCGTTTCTACAGAGCCCTTCGCTTGGCTTTTGAGTGACGCCTTCGAGATTTTAATATTACGATTGCAATCGTGTTGCTTTAACTATCATACTCGCCGAAAGGAGGCCAGAGGGGCAAATACCCTTGGAGCCCGGCGATGATTTTCTCAATGAGTCTAAAGATAGTTTAGATGCCCGTGATTAAATAATAATTTTCGATTAATTTCAAACTGACAAACCGTAGAATGCTTACAAGAACGGTATGAACTGTAACTGTCTAAATATTAATCTGTATTTATCAAAGCCATTGTAACAACAAACGCCGCCGCCTAGCGAAAGACAAGTCAACCTTACGGTGGGATACGGGTCTCGAGCTCGGTACCTAAAGCGTTGCGCCCCAGTGTGTTCACCACTACTCTACGGCCCCCCCCCCTGCCTAGGGGCCCAAATTAATGCGATTGCTCTGGCTAATCCCTGAATTTCTGTCGGCGACCCTGTTAAATATGAGAGATTATAGGCCTAGTTCCTACACTGTTTGACTTGTGGTAGAAACGTAGTCTGTTGATCATTGTTCAGATTTATCATACGCAACTCTTATTTCCAGCATCAGTTTCTCTTTCATCCTCTCGCTCCAATTAACTGCTACCGATTTTACTTACGTGCAGTCCATAGCTCACACGTAGTCTTGCTGGATAGGCCTAAGTGTCCGTATGTTTCTACGATTCTTTGTATGTGTGTGTCGATAATAGTCCTTGACCGTTCGCGTACAAGATTGTTGCCTTTGATTAACCATAGTCCGCGCAGTGGCATCTCAAGCGTCGTCTTTCGCCTTCAGGGTCATTGGGTGTCTCCCCCATGGGGGTCAGTGGGTCGGACTGCTACTGGAGCTGATACGGTTAATTGAAAGAGAGAGAGGATATTGTTTTTAGACATCATACAGCTTAGAGCCAGATAAACAAATACTGGGTTCTGCAATAGTCTGCATAAATATTTAGAGCAAACAATATTTAGCTAGGCCCTATTTGTAATCTTATAAGCAGTAAAGGTTTTGGCAAGAAGATGATAAATTCCGAATAAAGTAATATACGTGCCACCAACTTCTGCTATGTTGTGCAAAAACAAATGGTTCCTTTCAACCGTCTGATGATATACGAGGGTATTAAGGAGATGGAGAGATCGTTCAATGTTCAGCATGCCTGCATGCTAGCATTTATCGGATCGCCTATGGGCAACATGTGAAAAAAATCTCAGCTGTATTTATTCAGCGGTATTGAGTTCTTTTAATGTAAGTGCCCCACCAGTTTATGCCACAACTGCATGTCGGCCATTTTGGTGTCTTTGAAGGCCCGGTCTACACATATTCACGCTCCTTTATACGGCTGACTATCGTGCCTGCGATTCGTATTTCGCTGTGACCTCTGCACGCGTTGCAAATGTAATAAATAATATGTATACATGCCTGCCCATTGACTAACGAGTTCTTTGACAAAGGCATCAAAGTCCTAGCGACAACGCGAGAAACTTCAATAAGCTCATTAAGATTTTACTTCAACTCACCTAAGTTGTAAATACACATGAATTAGCGTAAACTCATAGACAACTTAGATACAGTACATCAGATGACATGGCCGACAATAATATATGACATTTTATGTTCCAAGTGACGAATAACAAAAATCATTCGCCCTAATATCGTTCATGTTAACACGCACGCGGATGATGACAACCATATTGTATGACAAGCGAAAAATTATGTATTAGAATAATGACTAATATGATTTAAAATGCGCTTGAATTATAATGGCAAGTTGGCAACCATATTACGCAGCAATAAAAAAATTGACAAACTACAAAGCCGCCATTAAATTTAGTATTTTCCTCCATGCGTGCGAAAACAAAGAGACCTGAAATTCCGATGTTTTTGGCGATAGGTAAATATTTCGGCCAATGACGTCATCTGTTCAAAAACCTTTCGGCGGTTTGCCAATGTCAACTAAAATATGTGTACACAACGGATTATTTTCGATACTCAGCAGTTTGTACTGCAGACTATTCAGCCCATCAAATTGAAATCGTCTTGTTCCCGTATACAAGAGCTTAGCCCTGGAAGAAACAATAACAGGCTATTAATTATTAAATATTAATGGAGATGCAATATTATTTTATTACTACTGACGCATCACTGATAATTGATGTGTAACGGAATCGGTAAGCCCTATATGGCTATGGTCCACTTAGTCTATCTATAGTATATGGCTGGTGTATTGCAGAAGCCATGCAGCTTGTATTAAGCGCTTCCGGTATTAACGAGTAATCGAGTACTCACTAAGCTACTCGACTGAGTACGCGAACACTTTCTCGGTTGTTGACTGTTTGTTATGGTCGCCCATTGGCTCAAGGCCTTGGAACTCTTTATCTCCTTTCTATTATACACTGAAATCCGTCTTCTTTGGCTGAAGTCGGACTGGGAGAGCCTCTGAGTATATTCGTGAAGAGGCGCTATATCAAGTTTCATAAATTGATTCATTCATACTATTTTTTATAGCGCCTCTCAAAGTAAAACCTATCACAGATATTATTCCAGAACAAATGGCCAACATACGCAAAACAGCTATGGTGTAAGTTTGACATCGATGCATTAGAAATTACTAATTAGGCCTAATAAACATTCAAATTATGGAAATTGCTAGCAACGATCCACTTTTACGACAGAACAAACTGTAAACCTTTTTCTCCAGTCGGACGGTTTCCGTTTCGTGTGTTTTATCATCTTGTATCGAGCGACGCTTTCCGGGGGTCGCGTGATCTTCAGACCAACGTACATAATCCTACACGAACAAACCAAAATATCTAACCACGGACACTCCTGTAGTCATCTGCAAACACTCCTACTGACAGCCGAAGATATGTTCAAAGCAAGTGCCGCTCAGCGTCGTCAACGAATTGTCGAAATGAAAGAGAATGCCGACATGTACCGAAATGATGCGAATCCTAGGAGTCATCGCCGTTTACGAGTTTTGTCTTGAAGTGGTGCTTTATAAATGTCAGATTAGGATTGTGATGGATATCGAAGCATTGGTGGATACCATGGTGTGATTCCAGTTGGCATTGTGAACGAATTGGGTCAGTCATCGTAATCGTAGTTCACGATTTATAAAGCGCTACTTGCAGGGACGGCGATCCGAGGGGTTGAGGGGGACACATCCCCCCACCTTTTACAGAGAGGGGCACGTTATACGTTTGTCTCCCTCACAATTCTTACCCCTTTCATTGGGTGTCTTCCCCAACTCTCAAACGAGATCACCGCCTCTTTCTACTTGGTTTGGAGGAGTTGTCCAGCGGACATATTCTGGTTAGATTGAGCGACACAGAGAGAAACAGAGACAGACAGACGGAGGCAAATAAACAGACACAGACAAGAACACACACAGTCAGAGGCAGCGATCTCGCTTGACAGGTGGGGGTACACCCAACGAGAGGAGTAGGAAATGTGGGGCGACAAACGTATGAATTGTCCCCTCTCTGTAAAAGGTGGGGACTTGACCCCCTCGCTTCCCCCCCCCCCCGGGATCGCCGCCACTGCACAAAGACATAAAGACAGATAGACACACATGTTAATGGAGAGAGACAGAGAAAGACAGAGATGAGGCAGCTTGGAAGGTGATAACATGACCGGTGGTTACCATAGGGTGCTAACCATACGATAGTTACCATACAATGTTTACCATACAGTGCTAACCATACGATAGTTACCATACAATGGTTACCATACAGTGCTAACCATACAATAGTTACCATACAATGTTTACCATACAGTGCTAGCCATACGATAGTTACCATACAATGTTTACCATACAGTGCTAACCATACGATAGTTACCATACAATGGTTACCATACAGTGCTAACCATACAATAGTTACCATACAATGTTTACCATACAGTGCTAACCATACGATAGTTACCATACAATGGTTACCATACAGTGCTAACCATACAATAGTTACCATACAATGTTTACCATACAGTGCTAACCATACGATAGTTACCATACAATGTTTACCATACAGTGCTAACCATACAATAGTTACCATACAATGTTTACCATACAGTGCTAACCATACGATAGTTACCATACAATGGTTACCATACAGGGCTAACCATACGATAGTTACCATACAATGGTTACCATATGGTGCTTAGTGCTTACCTGTAGGCCATATCATCGTCTTCGGCTCCCCAGCCCCAGTAGAGGTTGGAATAGCCATTGACTGACTGGAAATGTTCCGTTCTCATGTTCAGAACTCCTCCCACCAACTCCTGATAGGCCAACCTATACAAGCAAAGGTCGTCCAGTGCATCTTATTACCATGGTTCAACCGTTACATACAGGAAAAAGTAGTAAGAAACCGATCGAATACATCTACAGAGAATTTTTAGAAGCATGTTACAGAATGTGAAGGATATAAATATTATCTACAAATTCCCGCACTGGTGTTCTTAATATGTTTTAACTGATTTTGAGACTATAGAGACTGGAATAGTCAATACACAGTTTACAGTAGGCCTACTGATGATGACGTTCGTTTATTTGGAAAGAAAATAATCTGAGAAAAATGCAGGAATGCTAACATGAGTGACAGTGAGCAATAAAAGTTTATATAGAATTAATAACAGGTAAATATTCTTACATAATGATTATGATATGGGATAAACTGCTGTATTGGTCTGAGTGTTGGTGCCTATGGAAAGAGGATTTTAATGGTGGAAATTAGCTGGCTAAGAAGAATAGCTAGGAGGATCAGACAAGACAGGATTCGTAACGAGGTAATCTGGAGGGAGTTGAGATGGAGCTATAATCCTGGTATATACAGAATTAGAAAAACTGTTTGGTCATGTAGTACTAGCGGACGGCAAGAGATTGCCAACAAGGACATTATATTGCCACGTGGAGGGAACACGGAGTCGTGGAAGACAAACAAAGACATGGACGGAAAATGTGGGGCAAGATCTCACAATAACTCCTTGTACACGAGAAGAAGGGCCGTGGACCTACTTGTAGCCCATCTCGTCAATGGCAACGGACATGTGTCTCGGCTGCATTGGACATGAATACATGTTTCGGTCGTCTTCGGGAACGAGATCGACGTCGTGGAAGACAAAACACTGGAAGCTGTGCTGCTTCAGAGCTTCCACGAACGCGATGTTCATGATGCGCGCCTTGTTGAACGTATAGTCGCCGTACTAACAGGAAAACACACAGCTCATCAGAAATCGTAATCGTATATAATCAGATATTTACACGTAGTGCCACATTAAGTCAGAGGCGTTCCCGACCCTAGCCAGTGTCTCCACCGACTAAGAGGGTTGTTTTTAGGCGCTAACGGAACTGATATGGGGTAAGGAAGATTAGTTTGTCCTTAGGGACTGAGGTAGCCAGTTACAGCTGGAGGGACCTTATAAAGTGTAGACTGAGCCATAGAAGTACGTGTGGCATGAATAGATAGCCCAGAGCTGAGGACCTTAAGGAAGAACGACTGGATAAGGAGCAGAGCCAGCAAGACTATTCTGCATAATGTGGAGGAAGCCCTCTAAGACCTTGAATAGAATACGCTGGCCGATGGGGAGCCAGTGTAGGGAGTCTTCGACAAAGACGAGATGTGATCAAATTTACCGATACCCCTATAAGGCGGGCTGCAGCATTGAGCATATCCTGTAAATTGGTCATATCAATCTATGAGAGAGAGGCCAATGCGGACTGAAAACATCATCACTTTTAATCATTTGCATTACACCTTCATACACTATGTCTATAAGACATACATAAGTATAATCATCCACATGATCTTCGAACATTTCGACTTAACAATTCCATGAAAATCTAATTTCCCACATGTGATCTAATACGACAGAAAATATATATCTGAGAATGTGCTGAATTAATCGCCATACTGTGAGATCAATTAAAGACACCACAATGTGTGGTATACAGGTGTGGTGGTGGACCACCACCACAACCCTTGTGCTAGCGGCGGTAGTAGTGGTGGTATTGTGGTGGTCGTATTGTTGTGGTAGCGGTGTGGCGATGGCGTTTGTGGCGGTGGTAGTGGTGTTTCCATGTCGAAGATATGATGATAACACAATTGTTGCCATGGAAATCCACCTGTTCGATGACGTAGATTCGGTAGTCGAGCTGCTGACGCTGGAGCATCGGATGAAGATGCGAGAGTAGAATCGTCAAGTGTTCTTTGCGATCTCGATATGGAATGATGATGGCCACCCTGTGCCTTGCGATGCAATGCGTCGGTCGCCAGGCCCCTCCCTCCAGCAGCTCTGGATTCTGGCCGATGATGTCTGCCTCGGTGTAGTCGTGCTTGTGTTCAAAGTTGATGAAAATGCGCCCCTCTACAGCGCATGTAAGGAAAAACAGAAGGAAGAAATCGTTAATCTATGGTCTCTAACTTATGTTATAATGCGCGATACTCAAACGCCTAGCGCGGACCACTGCCAAGGCCCACGTGTACGAAGGTTTTTAAAACGGTTGTAACTCTAGTCCAGTTGCTTTGGTACCATGCTAACAGTTACTGGTCACAGACTAGGATGAACGTGGGAAAAGTTGGAAAACCCAGCATCAATGGCTCGCGCGATTATGGCTAGTTATTTATAGGCCATTTTCGGACTTGATCTCGAAAAGAAGTTTATTATCAATTTTTTAAATTAGCAGATGATTTCGCTAAAACACGAATGTCACTGTTTGCGCAATATTACTCCTCCGTAAAAATTACTATGTATATGCCTAGACTAAGATTGCCTTACTCAACTATTATTTGACTGGTATGTGGGAAAGGGTTAGCTTGACCATTGCCAGCTGAAGGCCGCGTGTTCAGCGATGCGATGCATCAACCAGTTTATCATTTTGTGACGGCAAAAAACGAAGAACATAATTAAGTTCATCGTCCGACAATGGCAGAGTGAACTATGGTCTCTGAAACCCTCTTTGACGTTTGAAACTGCGTAAAATTGGACCAATCGAGACGACCGCTATTTTAATACTCCGTGCTAAGTCTGACTAGTGGATTTAGGCCCACGCCTGCCAGATGGACTAGCGCTAGTCGGTTTTTAGATAACTTAGGCGTCTTCGTCCACGCTGATCTGGTTCATTAGTCGGTTTTACAGCGAAGACTGGTCCGGACTAGGACTTACGACCAACTAGAAGGGGTTCGTACACGCGGCCCCAACAGATGACTTGATAAGCGCTGGGCGCGGTTTTTCACTCCAAACTGAAAAAATTTCACTTTCACAATTCCTATGCCCATTCCTGTTCTTACTCTCGCCCCTTGTCAGATAATTAACCTGGCGTTCCCAGGTAAATTGCTGCCGGAAACGTCCCTGCGGCTTCTTACATGATTGTATGTCATTTAGTTCACAATAAAACTCTAATTTCTTACGAACATCGTCGACTGTTCTCCAGTCTCTTCACACTGATCATCTGCATATTGACCAGATTACGTCACTTTCTGGTGCACCATCATCAGTTGATGTCTTTTGCACGTGACCACGGCGCAGTAGAAGTTATTGGGTACTTATCCAACTTTACAAGATGAATACGTGTAGTTTGACGAATTCAGGGACGAGACCCACAGACTATCATCAACGCAATTAACATGATTAAATTGTTTCAATTCTGCCGGACCAATATAATTATTAGTCTGCTGAGCAGAAATTGCAACAACATTGAGCCATAAAAATACGATTGGACAATTTCCGCACGAATTACGGTCATATTAATAGAGTCATTACAGGTCGCAGACTCGCAGCAATGGAAACAATTGGACTTTTCATCTGTTTCATTGTCGGCAGGGTTTACTTTGATGACTTGATTAATCTGTCATTATTCGACACAATCAAGCAGATCTACACAATTCATCTCGAACGAAAATAGTTGCATCAATGCGATTGGAAAATACAATGTGCACATCATTATTAAGGATGTCAATAAAGCTAGACGATAAATTAAAAAAAGAAAAAATTAATAAATAATAAGTCAGAATGATTATGGTCGTCGTGGTCATAGTCATCATCAACAACTACAGACCGAAACTTGTCACTGCTCGTCATCATCAAGAATGTCAATAGGAAGTAACGATAAAAAAAGTAGAAATGAAATAAAACATATTATTACAAGCAAACAATGATCGTGATCAAGACGATCATCATAAAAAATGAAATAAACAAATGGAAAAAATTAACAAGCATTTAAAATATGAAAGCGAAATAAATAAACACAAGAAAAAAATCAAGAAATTAATACTAAAACAGACAAACAAGACGCATACTCAAAATAAACAGGCAATAGGCTTAATTGCATCGTAAATAATAAAAAAATAAATTTAAAAAATAAATAAGCAATTAAAATACACAAAATATAAAAATAAGATAGACCTACACCAACTGCACAAACCAAATGAAGGAATAGAGAAATGTTTCTAATACTTACTTATTCCTGGTGGAACAGGAGGGCAGTATGGTTTACTGGAAGTGGACGATAGAGGCAAAGGGAGTCGATGACTTCCCAATCCAACTGATACAGTTTGATTCACAGACAGATCGCTGTCAGTGGAGTTCGTAAAAACCGGAAGTACGATGGAAGACGCGGAGGAAGTCGACGTTCTGTTTCCGGGCCGTTGCGCGCCTTCGCTTGGCTCCCGCGTCTCAACTTTCGCAATGCGATCGCCCCCTGTCGACGAGTCCTGTCGTTGAAAACGATGAAGACGAGTATTCGATTGTGTATACGCCACAGTCCTATTTCCATCTGGAAGATTCATATCTGCAGTAGGAAAATGCAATCCCGCCGAGGTTACCTCAACCCCATTCCTTATACCATATTTGGTGTCCGCCGCAAGACCTTTTCTCTCTACCGAACCTTCTGTAACAGGCTCAATACCTGCCATGCCACTCTGCTCACCAACCGCACCAACACCTGCTCGCTCCTCAACCGATGAATCCAGCGTAGTTCCACATCCGTTCGATGGCACCGTACGACCTCCTCCTCCTCCAACACTTGCTCTGTCCCATCGGCGGGTGGCGTTCCTTGCTCCCGGTCGTCGGGCCCTCCTCGACCCACCGAAGCGGCGATCGGGCTGGGCTGCCTCGGCGATGATGTGCGCCACCCTCTGAGCGTTGATGGAGTTCTGGAGGAGTCGGCGGTTGAGTTCGATCGAAGGGACGTTCTGCATCATCATCGTGTGGAGGTTGATGTCCATCTGGCGTAGCTCCAGCTGGAGTTTGCGCATGCTGTGGACGTTCTTGCCGTAGCGACCATTGTGGACGACGAGGATCTGCGAGAGGGTGAGCATGACGAGGATGATGAGCAGCAGGAGCAGCAAAACCGGTGGGATGTCGCGTCGCTTGAACATCTTCTGTTACCTGCTGCTGCATCCGCTGAAGCCGACGACGCAAGGGTCGACCTCATGCCAAAGCACCGTCAGCCTGTTACGGACGGATCATCATCGAACGTAATATTATCTAATATGTATTGATATATTTATATATGTATTGATATATGTATTTATATATTGATATATGTATTGATAAAATACACTTATGATAACAATAGGCCGCAAGTAGAGTCGTTCATTGCTTGCGCTATTGCAGTGCCAGTCCCTAGCCTGGATAAAGTTGGAGGGCGACGCTAATGATCTTTGTTATCACAGAGTGTCGTTAAGCTGAAACTTAGTAGGCCCCATTAGGCCTACTACTGCAAAGATACAACAGGCGTCAGCTTATACGTCCTCACCCAAAATACATTTTCAGCTAAAATGGTCATTTCTGCCGCCATACAATTTACAAAAGAGGCACAAATTAAGCGTCGGTGACATTTTCTAAATCAAACGTAGAAGATTGATTGCTTCCAGATTATAAAGAATCGTTTACTTAGGACCTAAAGCTATGAGTTTTTGGCTCGAACACTATATATAGACCCGCTCCGGAACACCCGCTACGGAAGTCAGTTCTCATACGTCGCGACAGCAGCGTCATCTGGCATTCTAATTTACGCCATTAGGGATCTGCCCGTTGCGTTTGGCTGGCTAACGACATCTGCCAAGACGGTTCTTCGGTGCAAGATGGAAGAATTGTTTCTAAGATAATAAGCAGTTTTCAACAGAACAGGCTTTTGCCGTTGGACAACAGAGGTTGAAGAATCAAAGTAGGCCTATCAGGTTCAATTTCTCTCCTGCAGCTTTGACTAAAATGTAAATAGGTTTGTGCTCTAGAGCGGATATTAGTTTCAAGATATCGGCTCTATATACTAGCCCCTCATAGCCAAGCCAGCTTTGCCGAGTACATGTACATAGACCGCACAATGTCAGTGGGAAGAAGAGGCGGCGAAGGAGACGACTGGTCACCCGTCCTTATATACCGAGTTAGAGAAAACGAAGACGCTAATACTTAATAGCCTATACTCATCCATCTACGTACACATGGGGGAGGGTTACGCGGTGCAACAAGGGGAGGCGACCCGAAAATCCGATTTTTAGCGTACGTAATATATGGATGGGCCCTTATTATTGCACATGACGATTTGAAGGCTTCTATAATACTAGAGAGAGCCTGTAATCAGCGTAGCCCTCCTGGCTTCGGACTGGCACCACCCGAGTGCAAGGCGATTACAGCGTAATACACCACACCTCAGCTTTACATTACTATTCATCTAACTATTCTTCGGTTCTTTTTACAGAGAGGAGGCTGAGAGGCCCATTAACAGGCACGTAGAAATCCGAAAAATTCTCCCTTTCCCAACTGTATACCCTCCCTTCCGCTACCCTCTCCTCCCTGCACGCGCATCTCCCACGATCCTATAAATTTTACCGTATCAGTTTCTTATGCGATCTGCATTATCAGTAGAAGCCCTGGGCCAACAGAAGCATTTTGGGTTAGCATAGGAAATGGAGGGCCACGTATATAAGTGTTCGTGATTAGGATGGTCTAAGTGCAAACGCCACCTTTCCATCCCTCTCCCAATTGAAGTTAGCGGAAGGAGGTAAGTTCGGAGTCTATCCAGATCCACGTCTACTCATCCAATCTACTCACCCACTTTGCCTGTCTGTCTTGCTGTATCTGTCTGTTTGCCTGTCTGTCTGTGTGAATATCTTGTTAGTGGCAAATAAACGCAGTGTTGTGGTCTTTCTTCTTCCGAGGAGGAATTGCGTATATAGGCGCCTGCGTATATTTCTCTGTGCAGGACTACATGCAAGCAAGTACGTATGATATATATATATATATATATATATATATATATATATATATATATATATATATATATTTACTTATGCTATAATTATTTGTGTATAGGGTGAGGCACTACCCCTCTCCGTTAACTGTTATTATATCTATATAAAGAGAGAATTCTATCTGTCTGTGTCTCTCTGTCCAGCAATGCATTTGCACAGTTTTACAGCTATTCACTAGAAACCTTCACCGTTGGCTCGGGGAACACCTGGGACACGCAGTCGACGGGTTCGTGAATCCCGCTGATGCCCTCTTCCTGGTCTCCAAGGCCAAAAACCTGTCTCAGGACCCCAAAGTTAAGCTTCCTTCTCAGTCGCCAGGAGGGTCTCGCCAAAACACCTGCATGTGATATCTGTCTGCCACACCTTTTGTTCGGTATATATACTTTCTGCACAGTCGCTCAGACGGATTTGTACTTAGTACGCATTTGCACACTATTACAGGTATTGACTCTAAACCTTCGCCGTTCACTCGGGGAACACCTCGGACATCCAGTAGAGGGTTGATGAAGCCCGCGGCCTCCGTCTTCCTCCTCTCCAGTGCCAAAAAACCTGTCTCAACCTGGGCGAACGCCGGCTGCCCCAGTGTTATATATAGAATTATACAATTTAATAATTATATCTAAATAAACATACATGTAAATATATATAAATATAGGCTGGGATGCGGTGGCGTAGCGGAATGTACTGCGAGGTGCTGCAGATTCGAATCCACCTAAAGTCATTCGAGAAATTGCTCACCCAAAATAAATTATTATTGTCTGTGATGAAGGCAACGTACAAGGGCGTCAATCCTCCCCTAGTGATGGAGGCAACACCCCCCCCCCCCCCGCCCCTCGGTCCCATGTGCCAGGAAGACCTCCACCCCTAAGACGCAAAAAAGATCCCCCCTACCTGAAATTGGAGGCATTAGCCTCTGGACCACTCCCCATCTGGACGCCTCAGGCAACGTGAAACCAGCTCACTCACCTCATCCCCGGTGGCGTAAAGGAATCGTCAGCATCAAATATGTACAAGTATGTAGGTGCGTGTGTACAGATATGATTGTACGAACGTGTATTTCTTATGAAGCAATTCTGAGTCTTTCGAGTCCAATTATATTTACGAAAAGAACATCTGACGTTTCTGAACTTACCGCATAAGCATTCACTCATCTTCCGACCTAAACACACATCGCTCCATCGCTTAGAGAAGCTACTCCCTGCTCCTTCTCCTCCAATCCAACCGATCGAATCTAGGTCGCCTGGGATAGGGCCACAGTCTCTTCTCCCGCTTTATAAAGTTAACGCCTTCGACGGACGGAGGCGGTTGTGCAACGATAGCATCACCTCTGCTGGCTGGTCTCCCTTCTAAGACGGCGGCAGGGTGGAATATCCTCTGTCCGTAGACGCAGGCCTTGGCCGGGGAGGGTGGTTGCCCGCGCGACGCTCCTGGGCGTTGCAATCCACGCCTAGGGTGAATAATACTCCGATTCGCTCGTTAGCCGTGTTGCGAGTTACTGTTGCTGTGCCGGAGCTTTCTCTGAATGGGTTAAATCGCAGGTGGACTCGGCTTTAGGGCCTGCATGGATGGAGGGCCGCGTGGAAGTGGCAGCTCGAGCCTCCCACTCTCGGTCATCTCGCTGCTGTTTGGTATCGATCAAGCGCATGCGGCTGACTGGATGGACACAGCAGGCGTACACTCGTGTACGAAGCTGACGGACGCTCCGTGCGTTGGCGCCTTTGACTGCTGTTCAGGCGTCACTCGGGGCATGCTCGGCGCTCACGTTCAGCACGGCCGAGTAGAGTTGTGTTGTGGAATCTGGGAGCAATATGGAAGGGCTATGAAGCCACAACGTGTCAGCGAATCAGTGATCGTCTTTTCTGACACACACACACAAACACACACCTACCTATAAACTTACATACATATATGCATACATATACATACACAATTGAACATTCAGGCAGAGACACACAATGCATACATACATACATGATTAAGTAAAGTAATTAAGTAAATCTTCTAAATTTTCTCAGCGCCCACAAAAACCACGTCAGGGTGACGAGCTTTATTGACCGGTGCTATGCCATAACACCAAGTCCCTCAATGGCTGTCTTTCTGTGTGTATGTCTGCTTGTCTGTCTGTCTGTCTGTCTGTCTGTCTGTCTCTGCTTCTCACTATATCAATTCAATTGATTCGACTTTTTTAATCTAAAATAACTAATGCCTATCACATCCCTCTGGCAGCGAGACATGCACTTCCTCAGGGCTACCCTTTAGACAACGACTCTGATTCCAGCTTGGTGCTCTGCACCTCGCTTTCATGTGGCGCTTTAGAAGTTTTAGAAATAACGTTACATGCATGCACGTACATGTTGACTGCCTACAAATGTACGTACTATATATATATATATTGTTATAGCCTAGAGTGCGTGTGTATGTGGGTGCATATATGTGTGTAGGCGTGAATATGCTTTGTATGCATATATATATATATATATATATATATATATATATATATATATATATATATATATATATATATATATATATATACAGTTTCCTTTCCTAACGGTTTGAGCATCTTGGCTGCAGGGATAGCATTTACAGAGACCAGCGATTGATATATATATATATATATAATATATATATATATATATATTATCGACACGACGACAAGGTTTGTTCTTCGAGTGAGGTCCGAACCACGCTCCGATCAGTCGTGGAATACGCCCAACGTATGGCGCGCATAGGCAATTGCAAATGATCTTAGTCTGGTTCTCTGCAGCGGAAGCCAAGGCAGATAGGCTGGTTCTCTGCTGACGGTGTTAGTGGTGGCTCCAACGCTGGATGAAATGGAACGATGGTTGCGTGGATGCAGCCGAGGAGGGCGGAAGGCAGACTAGTCGCTATTATATACCAGCTCATCTGTCTGTTTGTCCGTCTGTCTGACTGTTTGTTTGTTTGTGATTGTTCGTCCCGTCTGTCTGTTTATCTGTCTGTCTGTTTGTATTTGTCCGTCCGTCTGTTGTGCAGTGCAGAGATCTTTGAAGGCAGAAGACTCAATAATTCTGGCAATGGATGAATGTATTCTTTGAACTGATCAACTGAACAGATAAAAGCTTCGCGATATCTGCTGTAGTTACTGTTGCCTCTTCTGACGTTGTGTGTACTTATGATGCGCCTTTCTTACGTCTCTTGCAGTTGGGGCCAAACGCCTCAGTTTCCTTTCCTAACGGTTTGAGCATCTTGGCTGCAGGGATAGCATTTACAGAGACCAGCGATTGATATATATATATATATAATATATATATTTATATGTATATATATATAAAAGTATATATATATATATATATATACTGCGGAGCATTAATTAAGAAGATGGCGCTGCAAATACATAATTAGTTAGGTCATTGGATTGGATTGTATTGGAAGATGCTTCACGCTGCATGTGTTATAATTTTAAGTTATTTTATGTTACACTAGGTGGAGCACTCCGTGCCGGGTAAAGACAGGTTTTTGGCACTGGCGAGGAGTAAGGCGGCGGCCACCCCTCTACTGGGTGTCCTAGGTGTTCTCTGAGCTAACGGCGACGGTGTCGAGTGAAGAGCTGTAAAAGTGTGCAAATGCATAATCGGAGAGACAGACACATGCACAGAATCTAGATGCACATGTGAATAAATAGTGTTTATTAATATTATTACCGAAATTTGATACCGCCCTTCTTCTAACATCTTTTGCTCAGAAGTGCATACACACGCCTCGAAGGCGCAATTGCAGTTGTACTGCAGAGCAAAATGTGAATATGACTAACTCAAGGTCCCTACACAGTGACTGACGCCCCGGGCGAGGCTCTAACCCGCGCGCTCAGCACACACTGAACGTTACGGGCTGACCATTCTAACCGATCGACCACTGTGCCAAACGGTTGTAGTACATACCCACGTGACCGACTGTACAACCGATACTGTATACCTGGTACGTGTACGATATGTCGCAGGTGACACGATACTGGCGAATAAGAAGGAAACTTTGCTTTTATGAGTGTGTGAGAGGTGCGCCGTAGGTTTTTGACCCTGGAGAGAGGTAAGAGGGTGACTGCGGATTCAGGAATCCCGCCATACTCCACTGCTTGTCCCAGGTGTTTTCTGAGCCAACGGCGAAGGTTTCGAATCAATAGCTGTAAAACTGTGGAAATACATTGCCGGACAGAGGGACACACAGAAAGTCGTCTTTATTATAAGATTATGTTATTTTATTTTATGCTACGTTACACTCTACTATTCTATACTATAGGCCTACCGTGCTATGCTATTCTCGACTCTTCTATGTTACCCTTTACCATACCATAGGCCTAATTATAGCGCTGGTGATTGA
Organism: Bimastos eiseni; assembly: GCA_959347315.1. Taxonomy (NCBI): domain Eukaryota; kingdom Metazoa; phylum Annelida; class Clitellata; order Crassiclitellata; family Lumbricidae; genus Bimastos; species Bimastos eiseni. Next base: position 42,345,401 of record OY365811.1, on the reverse strand, counting down.
CCTGTTCTCCCTAACATGGCTTTTCTGGGCATTGAGATACTTTCGAAGATTTACATTACATCACATTAGGCCTACATACTATGCTTAGTATGCTAAACTGTGTTATGCTGTACTCAGTGTTGTATGCAAGACCTTAAGCCTCAAGACCAAGACGAGACCGAGACAGTGAGGTACCGAGACCGAGACAGTGATGTACCGAGACCGAGACACTAGGTTCAAGACAGTTCGATACAGTAAAAACAAGTGATCCTATATAAAAGGCTGTAAAATACTAATGTATCAGTTTTCGGGAATAAGGTTCATTTGTAATTTCAATTTGAAACTTAATTATAATGTATATTTTATCAATTCCCAAGAATAGTTTGTATATTGCCGAGTTTTATCTTTTCGATATTTCTTCTTCGGTCTAGCGCAAAATTATAAGACAGTTAACGCGAAACTCATCGAGACCGCTTGTTCGAGACAGAACAAGACTTTCACTTCAAGACAGTTTTTAAAAAGTCGAGACACTACCCCGAGACCGGGACAGCAGGCTTCCGAGACCGAGACACTAAAAAACTCTCTAGCTGGTTCCATCAATATATAAGACGAATCGGACATTAATAATCGATTCGAAAATGTAGGCCTATGCATTACGATTCGAAAAATTATTTGACCCTTTTGGCGTTTTGTAAAAACTAATTGCCTAATTTGACTTAATTGCTTATTGCATGCGTATATAATGGTTGTTGAATTGCGACATTTAACCCAGCTGCCGAAATCGTAGGCGGCAGGCCTATAGGTCAAATCGAAATTTCCAATGAAAGGGCCCATCCATAAAATAAAAATTAAATCATGGTAAAATTTTCCAAAGGTTGACGAAAAATAACAAAAATTCCAGCTTTTTAAAACCAGAATCCGACAAAGCTGATAACGCAATAATGAAAGAAACGGCGCTCTCTCTATGTATGCAGTGCACATCGGAAGCTGAGTCCAGCGGGACAAACCGACCACAGTGCCGAATTTCGGAATTTGATATTTACATAGTATGTGACCACCATCAAGAGGTAGACGATGGCCCAGACGTCCATTTGACCCCTCCTTCATACATTTTCTGGATCGAATCTTTAAGTTTTTACTTCAGAAAGTAAGAACACAACAAATGTGACTTTCGAGGCTTTAAGTTCTTTAAAGAGCCTAAAAACCTAGTTTTAAAAATTAATTACTAGCAACCCTGTACCGAATGCAGCCTGAATATTATTTTCCCGATGCATTTGTAAAATATTCGGCAACAATTGCACGTACTTATTTTCGTTTCAAACTTCTGACGACAGTTGACGAACGAATATTATTATATCTTACGACGATTTGGTCATCGACGTTTTGATGTTTCTAATACAAGACTGTTACAAGTTTTGCTCCAAATTCCGACTTATCCGATACACGCTTGGTAAGATCTATGCGTTTGGCTGGTAAATCTGGAGAATCATGTAATTTAAGAGCTTGTGCAATCTTTTAAGAACTGAAAAAGACAATTTATCTTCGATGCATTCACAGAGCCGTTATGGCGTATTTGTCTTGACATTGTTGTTGTGTAGTGTGGTGCTTCTGCGGCCGAGCATTCGACCACACAATGCATAAGGAAAATAGTTCTGTGACCGACTGTCCGAGGGTTTTTCTCATTTATCTAACGACAACGCTAACTGAGACTACGACCCTCACGAAGGCTGACCTGACCCAATCGACTACCACGACGCGAATTTTCTAGAAAACACGCTTGTTAAACATCGGGCATGCGCTCAATGTGACGCATGCACGGAAGTCTTCCAACCCGAAAATGTGACGAAGACTACTACCGGACTTTCGGACGCTGGAGATTTGTCCTTTATTTTAACCGAAGTCTAGTGCTTTATATATATAAACTATGCTGTAATTCAGCAGTTGAAACTGACAGCGTTTGATGTCATATGTTTTTTTTAAAAATGCTACAGACCTCCGTCAAGCTGGTTTGATATTGACTTTTGGATATTGGATAGTGTGAAGCTTCTCCTGCTGAAAGTTTGGTCACATATCTGTACACACTGTTAAAACAGAAGCACCATCGATCAATAGCTAATGACCTAGGCTATCAAAAAAATAGTCACAAGCTGATTTAATGTGGTGGGTTAGTGGGTAAGACTTGGGTTGATACTCGGGGAATGGCCACTTTCATTTATTTTCACACTACAGTTGGTGAAAGTATTCATTGTATTCTTACTTGCATGAGTCACGCGCATAGTCTATCAGAAAATAATCACAAACCTAATTCTTGAGGTGGGTAAGTGCGTCAGATGTTGGTCTAAACTCGAGGAAAAGCCATTTTAAGCCATTTTCACATTATTTCTCACTATTGTTGGTGTATCTATTCATTATATTCTTCCTATGATGAGTAACACACCTAGGCTATATGAAAATAATCGCAGACTTAATTATGGAGGTGGTTGAGTTGGTCAGATATGGGTCGAAACACGGGAAAGGAATTTTAAGCCATTTTCCTGCATTTTCTCACTACAGTTTGTAAATTTATTCATTTTATTCTTTCTATCATGAGTAATGCACCTAGGCTATGAGAAAATTATCACAAACTTAATTATTGGTGTGGGTAAGTGGATCAGATGTGAAATTCGTAGAAGTTTTATATATGAATTTGAAATACGGTTTTCTATAGCGAATTTCCAATATCTGAATGTCAATATCAAACTAACTTGACAGAGGTATGCCACATGGAGTGCATCTGGTTTAATTATCAAGCTTTTAACGTTTCTTGGTTTCAGAATAGTTGTTTTTTGGTGAGAATGTCAGGAACGGGTCCTTTCTATGCTTCAACCGACCCCTACAAGCAGGCCGGACCCTTCACCCACCCAGGTCAGTATTTCCTAGGACATGTGATTGACTAATTAACCTTGCCACATGTTAATTGTAGCTATCACATTTTGCCATATTTTACTGCAATGGTGTTGTAGTAAAAATAGATTGTTATTGCTTTCTTAACCATATCATTGTATATTTTTTTTATTGTGTTATACATAATTTTTTTATGCTACTATTGCTTATGACATTTTAGCGCCTCAGAGTAGATATATTGAAGAGACGCTATATATTAAGTACACATTCATTGATTGACTAATTTAAAACTGTTTTAAATGTAGCTGTTTTAATATCTGTTCGATGTTCCTATGGCCAGTGCTTTTCTGCTGTGTTCTTATGTACTGTATGAAATAGTCTGTGTAAGATGTTTGGCTTTTTATGTAGTGCCTTTTCATCCTCACATATGCATGCACTGATTAACCTCCGAAGAACGATGAAGCGAATAGTCTGTTGATTCAATATCGGTGAAAAATAAATTCCTCTGTATTTTAGAGGAATTTTCCTCCTCGAATTCTTATTCATAGTATCACTCGATCAATGATGATAGTAATTGTGCTATAGAAGTCGGACTTAATGGATTGAAATTGACTAAAATAATATATATAATTAAGCATTTTGGGGATGTGAGCCCTTAAAAAAAATAATACTTTTCTGTTCAATTTTTTAGGTTATCCTGCCGCTGATATACCGATGACTACTCCCTATTCATCTGGCCCTCCATATCAGCAGGGGCCATATTACCCGCCTGGGGACCCCACTGCACCTCCTCCCCCGTATTCTGAAAATATGGGTGGCTATCCAGTCGACTTTAAGTCAGACCATCCTGGAAGCACACCGTACCCTCCTAGTGGCCCTGGATATCCACCCAACGGCCCTGGATATCCACAATCCAACAACTCAGGATATCCACCCAGTGGCCCCGGATACCCTCCAACCGGCCCGATGTATGCTTCGGGCGGCCCCGGATATCCTGCTGGTGGTTCTGCAATTCCTGGGTATTTTCCAGGGGGAGGTGCATTGGCCCCTATCCGGCCGTCGCCCTCCCCGTCGAACCCGTACCAGCAGACGACATCGGACGACCAGCAGCGGATCATCGTGGCTACTGACGGACAGGACGGCTGGGCCGGTAACTCCTTCACGGACAAAAAGATCCGCCATGTGTTCATCAGAAAGGTATTTTTTGTTTTAGTCACTGGTAGCCTTCTGGGTATTTCTTATTTCAACTACCCTATAATTTTATTATTTGTATTGTAGAATTCTTTGAGGTGCAGATGGTCAGATGGTCTTATCTTCTTTCCATCTTGGTATCTCTTTTAAACTGCACTGTATAAAACTCTGCTCAATTTGAGATGATATTTAAGTTCAAACCGCTATATAATCTTAAATTGCAGTTCGAATGACATTTCATTTCTGAACTTACCTGAATGGGAATCTATTGGTTGGGCTATGCAGGCATACGTATGTAACGTACATACATACATGCATGCATATATACATACGTACATACATAAATACATACTTACAATGTTTGGTCACATTACCTGTTTATGCATAATTGTATATGCATATAGATGATGGTATTTCTTACATTTCTACATACATACACATGCCAAAATCATACTTGCGCATATGTACACTTGCACATGCTTATCTGTGCAGATGCTTACAAAGGTGTGACATTGTGTTTTTCTTTCCAGGTTTACCTGATCCTGATGTGTCAGCTGTTGGTGACAGTTGCATTTGTCGCTGTCTTTCTCTTCTGGTCAGTTTCAAGAGTCTAATCTCATTTGCTCATATCTAATTCCATCTTTATCAAATGCAATTCCATCATTAGACCTAATTATGGCTTATAGAATTGAATCCAATCAAAGCTTATTAAATCTGGTCTTGCATCAATCGACCAATCAATTTCATTTTTAGTGTCTCGTGCCACAGTACTTATTAACAGAACATGCGTACAACCATAGCCATTATAATTAAAATAGCACCATAGAATATAATTAAAATAGCACCGTAGAATATAATTAAAATAGCACCATAGAATATAATTAAAATAGCACCATAGAATAGAACAAGAAGATTCAACTGAGCAAAGAGCTGTAGATGAAACTTCAAATTGATGTGGGAGGCAACTGGGAAAGAAAAATCCCCAAAGGAAGCATGTGATTCTGCTTGTATGGAACGCCCTTTCATAATCTTGTATAATATACAATGCAGTCTATGACGTCTATAAGTTAGTTGACTAGTTAAGATATTGAATCAAGTTTATATTTTCTGAACCTGCTGCTTTTCCCTTTTCTGACTGAATTGTGTTTTAAGAAACTAAGGCAACGATGGTACTTATGTTTGATTAACGATACTGCAATTAAAGGGCTACTTAGGCATAATAAAGTATATATTTGTGAATCAGTTGACTAGTTTAAATGATATTCATAGATAATTTTGAACAACAGTTGACTTATGTAACGGTGTAGCGGCCTTAGATGTCAAGGGTCAGACGAGTCAGCAATAAACAGATCGACACTGTATATCAACAGGTGAGGCACAGATGGAACAGACATCTCAAAAGAATTCTCTCTATGCCTGGGTTTGAACCCCCGACCTCTCGGTTGACTTAGTTTTACCCCACACTCTTTTACTATAGGATGATATGATGGGGTATTTGCTGTGTGAACGTTTCTATTTGTTTTGTTGCTTTTTGTCTGCAGTGAACCAATCAAGCGCTGGGTTCACACAAATACCTGGTTCTACGGACTCTCATAGTCAGTATCTGTTTCATCTCTCAGTTTTATCTTTATATATATATATATATATAATTTTATATAAATAAAATGAATACATGCCTTTGTAACTGTCTTTTGTCTTTATTGTATATGTATATGTATATGTGTATGTATCAATCTGTCAATCAAACTTTAAAAAGCTGTCCAACCTCGGCCAAAAATGACAGATTTCAGCCATGTATGATTTGTGAATATATTTTTCTATGTATTTTTGTGTGTCATGTAAATGTATGCATGTGATTATATATTACAGTATGTATGAATGATGTTTGTAGTGTGTTTATGTCTATATACGAGTATATCGACATACATGTTGAGCGACGGTGCAATTTCGGCTGTACCGCAGAGCAAGTGTGCGCAAAGGACTTGCTCGAGGTCCCTACGCAGCGACCGACGCCTCGAACCCGCTCGCTCGGCGCGCGCCGGGCGTTACTGGCCGACCGCTCTGACCGACCGGCCGCCGTACCGCACGTGTATTTAGGGTGTATCTTTATATCTTATCTTTTGATTTATGTAGCACCTCTCACAGAATTACTAATTCAGAGAATTCAGAGGCACTCAATAAATATTCATTTTCTATCTTTTCTGGCAATCTATTGTTATTATTCATTTGTTGAGATCTATTTGTTAACTGTCTGCTATATCTATGTTGTCTTCGTCTAGCGCTGTCTTCATCGTGACGTATGTTGTTCTCGTCTGCTGTGACACCGTCAGGCGCCGTTGGCCGGTCAACTTCATCTGCCTCTCGATCTTTGTGAGTTCCTTTTTTATGTCTTCATTAATCTGTGAGGGTTGACCACTAAGGGCAGTCAGTCTTAAGGGTGGTCAGTCTCAAAGGCGGTCAGTCTTGAAGGTGATCAATTTCAAGGGTGGTCAGTCTCAGAAGTGGTCAGTTTCAAAAAAAGTATTGCTGGCCGTTTGGTCAGTCAGTCAGGTAGGTCGGCAGACAGGTAGCAGACCTGGCGGTGTCAAGCAGACGGACAGGTAGGTAGGCAGGCAGCAAATCTGGCTGATAGATCGGCAGGAAGTAGTTCTGATTGCATGTCAGACAGATTGCTTGGCAGGCACAGGATCTGGCAGTAAGCCAGGAAGGAGAGTTTTAGATCTGGCAGGAAGTTAGACAGACAGGCAGATGGTCTTGCAATCAGTTACTGTGATTGATTGCTTGTTAATCAATGGGATTTTGGTATAATCAACCATTTGTGCAATCAACATCATTCGTTCATCTTTTAATCTTCTTCTCTTTGTCGCAATGTTTTTGATTGATGCTCCAAATCCTTCTCTTCGTTTATTCAAAGCCTCAAAACTCGACTATTAATTATTGGCTTTCAAACTTCTGGATATCTAACAGCCCTAACTGCACATTGGATTCATATTGTGCATCACCTTGCACACATTAAAACATTTTGATAATAATAAAAAAATAATAATGGAAATGGTTGGCATTCATAACTTGTTGTTCATTTTCAGACACTTGCGATGTCCTACATGACTGGAACGATCAGCAGGTATGGATAATAGCTTTTCAGCTCGGATTAAAATTTTCTAAATGCAGATTGTTTAGAATCTCGTGCAAGGGACAATTCAGAAATTTACCGAAAAAGCCCGACAATTTATGATATTATTTTTTTAATATTTATTACTGAAATTTGATACCGCCCTTCTTCCAACATTTTTGCTCTGAAGTGCACACACCTGCCTTGACAGCACAATTGCAATTGTACTGCAGAGCAAGTGTGCACAAAGGACTTGCTCAAGGTCCCTACACAGTGACTCCCCGGACTAGGGTTGAACTCGCTCATTCTGCACACACTGAGCGTACGGGCTGACCGCTCTAAATGATCGGCCACTGTGCCATTAATGATTGTTGTTAGACTAACAATTTCTCTGGTGTAGATCAACCAGTGACTAGTAAGTTATTAGATTACTTTAGATTAGAAAATGAATATATTAATTCTTTCTATTCAATTCTATCTTTCTATTCAATTTCTATTCAGTCATTCTATTCAAACGGAATCACATTTGTTAATGTGATGATTAGATAGTTAACTCTTAGTGCTGATAGTTTACTTCAGAAGTTACCCAGAAGTGTCTTAGTAATTTAAAAAAAATTAACTTCTGTGGCGCCAGTGTATAGTGGATACCACACAAATTATCAACCATTAGCTGATGGTAGATAGGATTAAATTATAGAATGAATTTTTACAATGAAAAACATTTAAGTGTGAAGTCATTCTATTTAAATAGAATTAGAACTTTGTCAATATGTGACATTTGGCACATTTTTAAAACCACCCTAAATTGCATGTTTGTTTTCTTTGATAGCGTCTATGACACGGACATCGTTCTGATATCGGTTGCAATCACAGCTGGCGTCTGTCTCGCTATCTCCATCTTTGCTATTCAGACGAAGGTAATCCTACATTATGTTTTTTGCAGGCGGTGTATTTAGACATGTCAACGTGGGCTTCATAAATGGGAATGATAGATCGTGTAGTGGTAGTGGGCTGGATTGTCAATCGAGATAGATGTCTGTGTTTCTATCCCAGTCATGGCAGAAATTTGGCTTGAGATTTCTGCTCCCTCTCTGCTGTTTACGGATCGATGTTTTTACGCTGTTTACAGTTTTAACTTCCTTTGTTTACAGATTGACTTTACACTTTTACAGATCGACTTTATACTATTGCAGCTTTACTTTACACTGTTCACGATTGACGTCACACTGTTTACAGGTTGACAGTACACTGTTTACAGATTGTCTTTATGCTGTTTACAGTGTGACTTTGTGCTGATTAGAATTGAATTTACGCTGTTTACAGATTGACCTTGCACTGTTTATAGACTGATGTTACACTGTTTACAGATTGACTTTACATTGTTTACGATTGACTTTATGCTGTTTACAGATTGACTTTACGCTGTGCAGTGGACTGATCTTCGTTCTGGCAATGGTCCTTTTTCTCTTCGGCATAGCATGCATCATCGTCTACGCCGTCTCCGGACCAAACTATGTGCGTAATAGAAACCGTGGTTTACAGAACCTCTCTTCATTGCTTCTCTTCTTTTGATATTTCAGAACAATTATTCTACTGCAACAGAAATGTAATTTTAACGAAGTTATGAAGTATTTGCACTTTGCCTGTTCAATTGTATTGAAAATGTTTAATGCAATTGAAATTTTATTGCGATAACAATGTAATTGGAGTTGAAATGTATTTTAAATGTAACTGATTTGCTGGCAAGAAAAGGAAAAATAACCATGTGTGTCAAATTCATTTGGCGGAAAGAAATTGTACTTAAGTGGATTTGAAATCTAGGGCTTTGATCCATTATGCAATTACAGGAACAATGCTATTGTTGTTATTACTGTTGTCATTATTGGCTTCCCCTTGGACGATTTCTCTGCATTTTTAACAGTATATTAATATTTAATGCTTGTAATTGCTGTTCTGTTTGTAGATTTTAAGCTGTGTCTATGGTGGAGTGGCAGCGGCTATCTTCTCAGTGGTATGTTTATGCAGTAAAAATTTGAAGGAAGTTTTTTATGGATGGTTATTTTTAAAAAATGACTAACTTCCTATGCATCTGGTCATTTGATGTGGATTTTAATATATGCATAGTAATAGTTAAATATATGTATGCATCAAATATATGAATACAGTTCATATATATATATATATATGTATATTTATATATACACACACACACATATATATATATATGTACATGGTATTTCTTTACATTTGCCTAAATGCATGCATTTGTTCATATGTTATTTTCTTGTTTTACTCGTGACAATGTACCTTACCATTACCGTCGTACTGTACTGCTTTTGTAAACGTACACAATGTTCTTCATATCAATTTGGATATTAGTTAACTAGTTAAGATCGCATATTTAAAAAATTCTGAACATAAAACCAGTTGCTATCCGTTCCATGTGTATGGGTATCCCTGTCAGTGGTCCCTTGGTCTCTTCAGTGGCTCTCTCCCCCCTTTGTCAACTGATATACAATAAATGTTACTACTATTGCTGTTATAAAATGTTATTGTGCAACAAAATCTATGATTATGCTTTTTTTATGGTTATATACCTAATGCATGATGTAATAATGATGTATAAATTATATACATTGTTCACAGAGAACTTGTTACCTATGTTTGTATAATGATGATGAAACAATAAAAAAACTGGTTATGGTTATATGCATGTTTTGCATGCATGTTGTTGGAGCCTTGCTAAACAGTGCTTTATTATGGTCCTAAACCGTGAGGCCAAATTATCCCTAGGATGGACACTGGATATCCTTATGAGGAAAACGTTACTTTATGTTGTTTAAATGTCCTGAATAGTTGTTATTGAGAGGCGCTATATAAATCTAAAGATACAAATGATTTCGTTGTTCTTTTGCCCGTCTTCAGTTCCTCGTCTTTGACACTCAGATGGTCGTTGGTGGAAAGCACCGTCGCTATCAGTTGAGCCCAGAGGAGTACATCTACGGAGCGCTCCAGCTCTATGTCGACATCGTCAACCTCTTCATCCTCCTACTCGGCCTCGTCGGAAAGCGTAACTAGCGGCGCGGTCCAGCGACCCGTCGCAAACCAACAGATCTCTCCGGCGACCGACTATGATGTTCATTCAGACTGTTTGTTGATTTGATTTCCTGGCAGTGTTTTGGGAATTTGTGGAGTTGATTCCTTATGGGCTTAGTGCTTGAAATGCTATCTTTTCTGTAGCATAAACCCTATATATTTTATTTACATATGTATGTATATATATTTATATATATTATATACATATATGCATAAATGCATTAGATGGAGATATGTATTATATAGTTATATATTATAACAAATTATTATTATATGCATGAGATATGTGTTCCCCCTCTGCAGTAAACCATCCTTACATGTGTTGGTATATATTCAGTTATTACAATTTATCATTTAAAACCTGTCTAAATAAGGAGAAATTCATGTTAAGACAGCTTTTAAGCAGATGGACACCATATATAAGTCTCATTCATATATTTATATATATATATGTAAAAATCATGTTTATATAATTATCCTGTATATATCTTTGCAAGGTGCTGTACGCTCCGCAAATATAGGAATTAAATACGAGGGCTTGTTAGCAATGTATAGCGCAATATTTCTATTGTTCCAGCAGAATTGTGCTGGAGTTCAAATTGATTGTTGGAAAGAACATTTTCTGTTTTTTTAGCATATTGCATCTTTTCCTTTGTTCTTGCTTGCTCCTCAATTGAATTTTATTTGACTATGGATATGGTCACCGCAAGTTAAACCACGGCCAATTATCTCTGTTGGAGAAGCATAATGTCAAGCTTTGAAGATCACAGATGTTGTATTGACTCTGGTTTAGAGGCTGTTACATTTTTTATGAGTATCGTAACTTGATTCTGGTGTTAACCAAATGAATTTTTCTCTACACTGCAACGTATCATCAATGTCTAACGAGTTACGACAATAAGTTAGTTGTGGTTACATGAAGTGTTTTACTACTCATTACATGTAAGATCTGATCATATGCATTTGGTTCATGTGTTCTGATGTTGTAAGTGGGTAACACGTGATCCTGGTAGTGTTAAACTGGACGTACAACTTGATTTCTCGTACTGATGTATAGTCATGTGATTTTGGTGATCGATTTGAGACATCATTCTGTGCGTGAAGCTATCTTTGTGCTGTACGTTGAATTCGTTAGGTAGACGTAAAGTATTTCTAGTTTCTGTGACATTATGCGGAAGACTTTGCTGGCATTTGAAGTGAACGAATTTTCTTCAATTTGAATAATTTTCTCACATTCAAGTCCTTGTCTGAATTTTATATTATTCGAGTAATTTGCTTAAGTGTTCGGGTAATTTTCAGTAATTGAAGTATGCATAATTCTGAGTTATAGATCTGATGAGCTTTGACATTTAAGTTTTCTAGATATTTATTTGGCTGTTTTACTTTTGAAAGATGCCAATTTTATCTAAGGCTTTTGTGTTAAATTATTTCAGCTAATTACTGTTGTTATGTGAGAGATGCTGATTGGTTTGAATGCTCTAGCTTTCCCGCACACAGTGTATGGGTTCAATCCTTTGCTTTGGGCTGATAATTATTTGAGAACCTTGAGCAAGTCATTAACACACACTTGCATAGCATCTTTGAAGGATATAATATCTAAATTTCTATAGCGTCCAATTCGTGGGAACCAGCTTATTCATAGATGCTCAGTCAAAGCAAAATCGATAGGCAAGAATGGGGTCAAGTGGAGATGCTTATTGTGCAAGTCAGACAGATGGGTATAGTAAATTTTATGGGCATGAGGAGAACATAAGAGGAAGGGGAGATCAAATTTCTTGTTCTTACAAATTGGCACTTCATATATAAATGTGAAATCTTATGTATAAACAGTACTAGTTTTCAGATGTCATCTGATAGTCATTCTAAACTCAAAAATCTAGTTTAAGTGTTTAATTCGAACTGTTTGCTTTTCGTCGTTACTGCAGTTATGTTGTTGAATTGTGTTTTTCATGTATTCGTCGCAAATTTAAAATCCCGTACATGAACTTGGATTTTTTATTCTGATTCAATATCATGTGGGATAGTTCTGTTGGCTGCCATTACCCTCAAGGTTTGGAGTTAAAGTCCTAGCGTCTGTTAGAGTTGATTCCTCACGAATCATAGGATGGGGAAGTTTTCCTTTACATCATAAACTCTTAATGATGCTTACTTTGTGGCCAATTCAGTTTCAATTGTCACTGTCATGGAGCATTTATGAAATGATTCAGAGGTGCTCCTAAACAAAATCAAATCCATGTGATCCATCAAAAATGTGATTTCCAAGAAATAAAAAGGACTTGAGGCATTTTCTGAAACAGAGGAAGAACAACGGCCTTATGATAAGCCCATGTTTTGATGAAGTTTATTACCACAACTAAAACTTTGAATATCTGTATCTACCACATCATTTGAGTTTGAATGAAGCACATTTTAAGGATCTTCAGTTGTAAATGGAATGCTGTCATGCACCTGAGCCAAATGATCCCTCAGCCTTTGAATGATCCCTCAAACTTTGCATGATCATTCAACCTTTGAATTGTCCAACAACCTTTCAATAATCCCTTAACCATTAAACCTTTGAATAATCACTCAACCTTTATATGATCATTCAATCTTTGAATGATCCCTCAGCCTTTGATCATTCAACCTTTGGATTGTCCTTTCCTTCAACCTTTGAATGATCCCTCAGCCTTTGAGGCCTGTTCTTTATCTCTAGCTAAGCAAGCTTAGCTTCTCTTGCACAGTTATTTTCATAAGAGTTGAGGTATCAAAGTAAGTTAAGTTGTAATTATGATCCCTGAACTTCATAAGCACCGTTTCTCCCATTTCCCCACTAGACTCAAGTGCAATCTACTAACAGAGGGACCAGTACGGAACAGGAATTTTGATTTCACAAACGACCTATCTATTATTATTTATTATCAATTATGCACGGTTTTAAAGCTGAAGACTTCCTTTTTCAAACTGCTTAGGCTGCCTCTGTCTTAACGGACTTATCGGTTTGACCTCCCAGAAATTTTATTTGACCTGGCACCGGATCAAAATGAGAGGTATAGTGCCGATATTGAAGCTGGTACTTCTGATTTCAGTGGGCGCTGGGAAATTTTCGAAGAATTATAAGTTAGATATCGACCTTTCGTTTGGTTATTAAGGTGAGCCATAGGTTCATGCCTTGTGCAGTACAAACGTTATAGTTGTCACTTGACACTTGTAGCGTACCGGATTTCTCGATCGAATTACTTACATACTTATTTCAATCATTAAGGCAGAACAAAATATTAGTCATGCTCGACATCAGTCACTACTTATCTCAAGTTATCTTACTTGGGTCTACATTTAAAACATGTGGACAACAGTGCTCTACCGCGACGCTCGTCAATGAGCCAGTACTCTGCGCTTAGCTTTCAATCGGCTCTGTATAAATCATTTTAGAGCATAACATGATGTCATCAATTATCGCTCAGTAGCAAACGCAGCGGACAAATCCAACCGCTAGGTGATGTTCTATAGTTCTATAAATAGCGCGAAGACTTCGGCAAAGGTAAAGTAAATAAACAAAACCCTGGGTCAATGTAAGGTTACCGTGTTACGATGATAAATAAGTGATTGTTTTTAACATACCAATTTTAAGGAAAGACATTATTAGGTGTAACAAGTTTGTCCAGTCGCGCGAGAATATTTGCGACCAGGAAGGAGGGTGTTTAAGGGGTTTTACCGTACTGACCCGCCTCAGTTCTGACTAAACATAAAAAGTCATAGAGCCCTTTGTCGAGAATTTAATTTTTTCGTGTTTTCTTGGCACGAAATATAAGCTTCATGCTCAGCAAACAGGATTTTACTGTTTGATGTTGTGTTGCGATCAGTTGTTTTTGGTTATTTTTTAAAAATCTGAGACTAATTTTTAATCGCAAATCGATTTATAGTTGGTAAAATTCATTTGGCGCATTTATTCGTTACTTCACACGACAGTGAGTAAATGAGTATATGAATGAAGTGAGTCTGATCCTTAAGACGCCAGCCACAGATAGCGAGAGCACAGTATAAGAGCATTTACTTATGTTGTTTATATGCTTCTAGGTCATTGGCCTTCTAGGCTTACATTGAAACATTAATAAAAAAATAAAATTTTATTGCATGTGTTGGAATTTTGCACAATGTCTGTACATCCTAACTGTCTCAGAGGAGGAAGCTATAGTCAAGGGGGAGGGGAGGGCACACAGTAATGGATAACACACTGGGGTGCAATGCTGAAGAACCGAGTTCGATACCCATATCCCCCACAAAGTTGACTAGTCCTTCTTTAGATAGGCAGTGGGCGCCTTGCACGGGTGCCAACATTTAAATTAGACTCTTGTAATAACTTGTTATGATCATTTGTTCATGCTGTGCTTGTTCATATGGTGGTTTGTCAGTTTGAAATATATGTGAAAATTATTATATTGTTGTTATAATTACTTTGTTCCTTCTACCCAATTGGTAATCTTGTCCCATGATGATACTGGTGCTATGGAAGTTATCTGATTTGTTTTTATAATAGACTACATTGTTCTTCTCAGACAATGGACGATGTTGGATTCTTCAAATCGGGACAGGGTGAAGACGAGAAGTTCCGTCAGTTTCCTTTGCGTCGGATACAACCTGTGCTCAAGCGGTTCTTCACGATCTTCCAGTTGAATCTTGATCGACTCCAGCAGCACAGGCAGAACATCGAGAAGGTAAAGATAACTGAGGGAACATAAGGTAACTAAGAGAAGGTAAAGGTAACTGAGAGAAGGCAAAGGTAGCTGAGAGAAGGCAAAGGTAACTGAGAGAAGGCAAAGGTAACTGAGAGGAGGTTATGGTAACTGAGAGGAGGTTATGGTAACTGATAGAAGGTATAAGTAACTGGGAGTAGGTAAAGGTAACCAAGAGAAGGTAAAGGTAACTGATAGAGTATAGGTAAGAGAAGTTAAAGAGGTTAAAGTATATGTGAGAAATTAAGTGTTTGAAAGATGAGTTTATCGTAGCGTAATAGCCTGTAACACGGAATGTACTTAGGGGTTTGAAGCTGTGCTCATTTAGTTCACCAGCCAACGAATTCCCATCAACTGCTGACAAATGTCATGAATGTTCGGAGTCTCGTATAGTGTATTATTGTATTATTAGAATTTTGTGTATTTTAGTTGGTGATTGGTTCTTCTGACCTCATCCGTGAGTATGTCTATGCCTTGCGCTCGGTTGAACAACTTGTGTCGACTTTAAAGCAAATCAAACAGACGAGGATTCAGGTAAATTATTTATTTATTCTGAAATTTGATATCGCTGTTCTTCCAACATTTTTGGCTCAGAAGTGCACACGCCTCGACGGTGCAATTGCTGTTGTACTGCAGAGCAATTATGCGTGAAGAACTTGCTCAAGGTAGCTACACAGTGAAATATGAAAGATGTCTGATAAAATTATTACACAATACAATATGCAATAAAATATACATTACAATACTCGATATACAGTACAATATATGATGCAATATAATTACAATATACAATATATAAGAACTTGCCTCCCAACTATCCCACACTTGCCACATAAATTCACTTTTATTATCATTATTTAAAAAAAATATTTCAGATGTTTTTAGCATGTTCTAAGCCACAGAGAAATGCGAATCTGAGGCGTATCTGACCATATTTGATGTATTCATTATGGATAGTTGACAATCCATCCACCTTCGTTAAGATATTCCATTTGTCCATATAATGTAATACTTCAAGTATTCAAAGCACTTCGAGGATAGAAGCGAATGTTGACTTACTTATTTTATTTTCTCAACTCAATTATATATCTCAGATTCAATTCCTTTCTTCAAAATCTTTCTTATGTATTTGTTGATCTGAAGGTTGAGCTGGATGACCTTGGGGTTTTTGACCTTCAGCTGACAGAGGTCCTCAATGGAGCCGTCCTTATAACTGCTCAGTTCCTCGTTCTGCTCTGTGAAGGTCGACACAAGGATCAGGCAGATGTGTCGACACTCGAATCACCTGCCACAGGTAGCATAAACCTTCTTAGGCAAGGTACAGGTAGGCTAGGGTATATTTTTATTTTGAGCTCGATATCAGATTGTATTGACACAATGCAACCCTATTGAATAAGCCAATGCCCCATATAAAATTATTATGATTACATGGCGTTTTCTTGTTACCACCAGGTGTTACGGCTACACTGGAAGACATGACGCACTGTGCCATATGCACCGACCGATTTGTGAACCCGCGAGGGCTTCCATGTATGCACACGTTTTGCCTTCTCTGCCTCCAACAGTATGCGAAAGACAGATGTTTCATTGTCTGTCCCATATGCCGTAAGGAGTTCCTTATCCCGGTCGGAGGCGTCAACGCCATTCCGAAGAACTTCATGATGGAGCAGCTGCTCACGATGGGTAAGGGTCAGGCGAGCATTTACCAATTTCCTCGCTTTTATTTGTACTTTTTTGCTAGACGGTTAAAATAAGATGTGTGATGTAATGGGTTGATTAGAATCAGCAGTATAATGAAATGGGTTGGTTAAAATAAGATGTGTGATGTAATGGGTTGATTAGAATCAGCAGTATAATGAAATGGGTTGGTTAAAATAAGATGTGTGATATACTGGGTTGGTTAAAATTAGATGTATTTTGTAATTGGTTGGCTAAAATTAGTTATATACCTGATGTTCTGGTTAAAATTAGGTATATATTGTAATTGTTTAAAGTTAGCTGTATGATAGAGTGGGTTGATTAAAATTAGATGTATGACATAATGCATTGGTTGAAATTAGATTTATAATGTAATGGGAGCTTGCATGGATGGCGACAGTTAAATTCGATTGTTGTAATAACTTGTTCAAACTTTGTCTGCAATCGTACTGGGGCTTGTCAGTTTGAAATTAAACTAAAATTATTTTTATTATTATTATTTGGTTGAAGTATGATTGTGTGTGTGAATTGTCATTACAAATGAATGTTTGTATGATTTGTTAGGAGAGAAGCAGGTGAAGGCAGAAACTGTTGAAGAAGATGACATTGAGACTAAGAAATTGGCCGAGGAAGACGAAAACGCTAAAGCTCTGGAATCGGTAAAATAAAAACAATAATAATAAGAATAGCAGTAATTATAATAATTATTATTATAATTTTTATGATAATAATTATATTAATTCTGGCAATAACAATAATGAATGATGTTCTAATTTGGGAGAATTTTGCGATTTTTTTATAGTTATAATAAAATAGTTATATTGATGACGATAATTATAATTAGCAGTTTCCATCATCATGAGTATTAATTATATTAGTTGTAGTAATAATATAACTTCTTTGAACCTTGAGTGCAAGATATTTTTTTTGGGAGTAAAGTACCTTATAGCAAATTTTTATATTGTGATAATAAGACTAAATCTAATGTTTAAAGATTGATTGTATAATGGTGCATTTATTTTATTTGATTCAAAAACAACATCAACTTCTTTTGCGTCACAACACTGTCCTAAGCATTGCCTACAGACATCAATATCACACCTCTACACCTAGCTACTTATTGGTATTCATGATCATAATAGATCCAATTACAATTGTTGGTTTCTAGAAACTCCGGGAGTTCAATAATCTAATTCAAGAGCTGTTCTCCCTGATTGAGGTATTTGCACAACTACAACTTCATCATAGTCAAATTAGTCATCATCATTGCCGTCAACATCATCATCACCATTATATATTTATCATCATAATAGTTATAATTGTTATCATCATCTTCGTCATTGTTGTGATCATAATGTCCTACTACTTATTACTTCCACTTCTTCCAATACTACTGCCATAATCATTTTTTGTTTACTACTGCTGCTAATATTATTAGTATTATTACTACTAGTAGTAGTAAAAGTAACTTAGACTGTCATCTGGAATTCTTTGGTTTGTTCCAAGTGTGTGTGTGGGCCCACCATTACCAACTCTTCCTATTTTCTGTGCAGTATTTTGCTAACCGATGTTATTGTCTAATTCTAAACAGCATTCATCATTAGATGGATCAACACAGAGACTGCCTCCAATTTCATTTTGTTCTATCTATTCTATCTGGTGTTTGGTGGGTCCATCTACCTGGAATCAACTTCCTCCATCTCTGAGGACTAAACTAATGACTATCTGCTTCTTGCTCTTTAAAGGCGTTTCTTTTCCCTCGGGGTTTCCGTGCTGAGAGTGCCTATGAATAGGTATTCTTCAAGAGCGCTATATAAATCTAAAGATACGATATGTAATTTATATATAGTACTCCTTCCAGATCGCTATACAAAGGTGCTCTCGACCCGGGCCCGGCCAAAGAGGAAAGTGTTGAGAAAAGCTTCGTTCATATGTTGACTTGCGATTGATTTTTTTTTTGGTTTTCAGGCACAAGACAGCGGTCTGCAGCCGGCATTGCTTTCAGCTGATAAACAGAAGACGGGAATTAATCTTTCCAATGTTAGTTTTATTTCTTTAATTTATTTACGAAATCGTTTGCTGTCCAGTAACAGCTGTTAGGCTATTCGTTCAATAGAATCAGGCGTTAAAATTGATTGGTAGAAAATTACTTGGTCTGGGCATGCATTCAGATGCACATATATACACACTTGCATGCATAGATAATATACAGTGTCATGTTTACCTGTAGGTGCGAGCCTAGGGCCCCCATATCTGAGAGGGCCCCCGAATAAATGAAAACATATTGCCGTCATAGAAAATAACATGTTTCACGTTTGAATAAAAAAATTGAATTTTGTTTAAATATAATTATATCATATTTTTGCAGCTAAGCATAAGCATTCGCATGAAAATTGTACGGATGTAATATGGCCCTCTTTGCTACAGAATTTGGGTAATAAATATTGTGGTTTTTATATTAAGAGCAAATAGCCTTAAATTCATTTAAAATAGTTAACTAATCATGATTATCGCCAATAACACTGCAAAATTGCTTTCTGCTCTACTTTGTGGGATTTTTGTACATAATGGGTTAGACTCAGTGTACAATTTCAGAAGGGTCCCAAAAATGTTTGCGCCTAGGGCCGTTTTCTGTAAACGTGCCTCTGATAATATATATATATATATATACATATATACATACATGCATACTTAATATACATACATATCTACATGTATGCATACATACAGACAATAGACATGCATACATATGCAAATACATTTATATACAACATATGCAGATATATATATATACATATACATATGCTGACATACATACATGCACACATACATATGTGCAGAATATGCATGCGGACATAGACCTGCATACAAACACATGTACATTACATATGTATTTACTGTATTTTAGTTCAAGCTGTTGTTGTTGCCTTTTGCTGGAGCGGTCATTGGAGGTGCGTTGGCTGGTCCAATGGGTCTCGTCGTTGGACTGAAGGCTGGAAAGGTGGCAGCCGTAGGAGGGGGACTTATCGGTAAATATACCATCCAACAGACTCCGTTCGTTTTCATGATAATACAGGGGGGAGGGCTCTTGCGAGTGTCCTTTAAGAACCTGTGTTTACGCATTACTTGCAATCAGAGACTCTGAACATCCTTGCCATGTGTCAGCTGTTGACGGAAATCCGCTGGTTGGTTATAAATTCCCAGAATGAAATGCATGATTGAGTGATGGATTGTTAATATTGATAATGATGATTCTGCTCCTATCTCTCGTTCTTCTGCTTGGCAGGTCTGACGGGTGGAACAATCCTCAAACGCAAGACCACAGCGGACCACGCCACATCGCTCGATGAGACCAATGAGGATTCACTGGAGCCGAACTACGTGCGCTCTGCCTCAAGTCCTGCACTTTCCGCCACTGCTCAGCGCCAGAAGAGCATCAGCGAATCCAACGAGAAATAGACTGTGCGTTCTCTTCAACAGCTTTTCCGATTTAAACGCTTGCGTCGTTGCCTTGATTAACATCGTTTTAAATTCATTAATAAATTCATAAATTTATATAGCGCCCTTTCAAGGTAACTATTCAGAGGCGCTCCCAACTCCATTCCGGCCTAAAAGGTGTGTTTTCAAATGACCATGAAATGCACTACTACACGATTTATGGAAGAGGTGTCATTGTTTATGTTATGGCTGCGTTGTGGTGCTGTATGGATTTTCATCGCTTTGTGCCATTGCATAGGGCTATCCATAAGTTACGTCGTGCCCAGATGGTGAGGGGTTTCGACTTGTGTGACACCATGGGATTGGAAAGTTGTTGAAACTGTGACATGCGGATTCAGTTACTTTGGTGCGAAAAGAGTGTGATGTCATTTACTGGCGGTCCCTTTAGTGTGGAAAGTCCCAAAAAACTGTCACTGTTGCAAATACCCTGTGATCATCGACAGGGTTTAGTTTTGAATGAGTTTCTTCATCAAAGTTTGCCTTATTTGCTGTTTATCCGGTTGAATTTTAGTCCTGTTATTTATCATGGTTTAGTTTCAACTGATTGTTTAGCATGTTTTTTTTGGTGTCGCCATGCTTCAATATTTGTTGCGGTGTCAAGGATCAATAATTGTTGGAGGTTTAATTATGTGATATGTTGCTTTTGATTCCTAGTTTATCGAGGTTCATGTGATTTGGTTTTTTCAAGGCTTATAATATTATTGTTTCATTTGGATTTCGTCTAATTCTGTTTCTAATTTAGGCTTGTTTTGTTCTTTTTCGTTTTTGCCGCTTAGCGTGTTAATTGATGCTTTGCTCATTGTTTATCTAGGTTAACGTGACGATACTGTTAACATGGACTCACAGGTTTCATAGGAGCAGAAAAATGACTGAAAACGACTTAATATGACAGATAATTGACTTAATATGACTGATACTAAGAGAAAACTCAGCATATGTGCTGTCATAATGTTTTCTATCTGGCCATATCTGCTGATTATTCACTCAATCCCTGTCTCTGTATCTGTCTGTTCTGCTCAGCGGAATATAATGTAAAACACTTTATGAAATTGCTCTTCTTCCAGATATTGACCTGATCATGGCTTTTATTTTTTCTTGATAGCCAGACAGTTCGATGTCTATAAGCAATCTGGCTATGTTCAACTCTGTATGCATTACATTCCGGCTACATTACATTTCATCTTAATCTGGCTATTTTGGTAGCTACTTTTGTTAAACCTGGCAATGGTGCTAGGTATCGTTATCAGATGGAGCTAGAAACAGGACCAATTTACTGTGCTTTGAAAATGTTCCCTTGAGCCATCAGAAAATCTATCGCTGTTCCAAGAATGTGGCTTGTAGAGGATGATGTTGTTTTCTCCCGGTATCCGACCCAACAGCTTTCTGCACAAATGGTTTGGTTTAGTGCTTTCTCACCATCGAGTTGTTTATACTTTTCGTCGCTCTTGACTATAGCTCCTCCTTAAGGAAAACATGTGTGTGTAGGTATAATTACACAAGTACTAATACTCAATAATTCAACAGTAACAAACCTGTCGTCATCAGATGGATGAATGACAGGTGTTGATACTGTTTAATTATTACAACAATTTTATTATCACTATGACAAACCTTTATATAGCACCTCTTCAAGTCTGCCTACTCAGAAGCGCTCCCAGCTCAACCCCAGCCAAACAGAACATCCTCTTAAAAACTCGATGTCAACAACTGTTAATATTAATTTGTATTAGCTCGCACCCAAGTACATGTATTACTATTATTGACATACACAAAAACATGAATGTAATTATTATGTCTATCAAACTATATATATATATTTATCTTACTTATGTGTGTATTTATAATGGATATTATAATGTCTATTATCACGTCATTACAGATTATCAAAATTTCTGCATTTATTTTGAATTCCTGTTATTTTACATTTTATTATGTCATTGGATTAGTAGCATTCGGTATGATAAGTAAGCTGTTAATAGCAGCAGTTCCTAATCAGCATTTACTGTATGATAAGTAATTGTTCATAGTAAAAGTTCTAAGAAGCAGTTTGGAAGTATGCTAGTACTTATACTTTGTAATCTGAGTTGTTTTTGACATTGAAAAATCTTGATCAATATGCTGGCTGTTTAAATTTGATCAGGCTTAATCTTTTTGTATTGTTACGATTAATTTTTTGGTGTATTTCTGTTTTTTTAACACGTGCTTTTGTAATTAATGAGTTAGCATTGAGTTTTTTTCAAGACGACGTGGTCTTGTTTGTCAAAGTTGAAGTTCCATCAATTTTAATCATGTATATTATATCTATGGAGACACTAAACATGGCACATTGATGATTAATTATTAAATGCTAATATTTGAAACTGCAGGCAATAGCATAAATTATAAGCCTATCCTAGAACGAGGATCTGCATAATCAGAACGCGAAAACTGATTACATGCGCGCTTTCGGCGCTACGTAATATGTTTGAAATGGGTGCGTTTTGTTTGCATGTAAACGTTTTCGTATCGAAGATTTGAAGATATAAAATTTTTTTTCATTGTGTGATTTCAGTTTACGCCCCCTACCCATGACTTTAGCGTCGCCCTCCTTTTGAGTAGGCGTCACGCCGTTTCAGGGCTGCAGCGTATTGACCACGCGTGCCCGAACCCCAAGATTCGAATCTCTGAAGTAGCCTATTATAGGCTACACACCGTCATTAACGTTTTGACGCAGTCTACTTTCTACCCAATGTAGCTAACCAAGCTATTGGATGCCTATAAGTGTATACATAGTAACAAGTAACAGAGGCCAACAGGCACTACAGGCATTCTGAAGGCACTCCGACTACCGAGCAACCGAGTATCGCTCAGGAGGCGACATTAAAAGCTCATCCTCCTAACCTACTTCTGAACCAAGTTTAGCTTTTGTAAACAATCTCAACTTCGGCGAAACAGCAACGCATGCTTCCCAACGTGTACTAAACATGTTTCATGTTGAGTTATCAACGACGAAACAGCCGCATACAAGCAGTCAAGCTCATTTAGCGGTGGAGCAGGGCCAATCGCGGATCTCTCGCAGCTGTTTCTCGCTTGAATGGGTGCAATGACTGATCAGGACACAGTCTTACATACTTGAATGTCTACGAACGGTGTAGGCAAAGACGTACAGCAACGATTGGTATGTGAAAACCAACATCTTCTTCTACAAAACATTGCGAAGTATTTCCGATACGTAGGCAGACAGCCAGATCCGGTTTGTGCTGCGTAAAGTGCTCAGAGATTCGGGGGCGCGGAAACCAGCCTACAGCACTCTGAGCTCGTAAATAAGCTGGTGCCCGACGCTTGGCGAGTTAGTCTTTCTAGAGATTACAAATGCAATTCAGACGGAAAGCTATGTCAAGAGTGTCTTTCCTCTAGCGATTGTTGGCTATACAATACACATGCAGTCAGTGTACACCTTTGTTACATGGAGACAAGGACTAGCTCTCATACGCCGAGGCTAAGAAAATGGTGTCACCCACACTATCCGTGTACGGTTGCTGCCAGTCTGATCTTGCCAGCGCCAACGTTCAACGACGTGGTATGGCTTCTACGACCGATTACATCGACCCCATCACGAATCGAAATTCACTGTGGACTCCCACGTATTGCTTCGTCTCTTTTGATTATAAGTTGAATGATAGCCTCAATAGCTGTAGGCCTACGTGAGCCACTGCTTCTCCACTTCTAAGAATATTTTGGTAATTATTGCTGCTGCTGCGAAACCGTTAAGGACACATGAGGATTTGAAGCGCGGTTACTAAGTCGTTGGGTGAAGAAGGATAAATGAATAGCCAGACGTCTAAGAGCGAATAAAAAGTAAGTTTTGAAGATTTCTTAATTGTGGAGAAGATTGCTAGCACAGTACAGACCTTTTTGACAGCAATAGAGGTCTGTGGCCGGGTAGAGTCAGCTTTTTGCTCACCGACCCGTCACAGTAGCAAGGAAAGCCCAAACGAATAATTATTATACTACGATCGACGGTGCTGGGTTTTATAATTAACACAGACCAGCGTAAATCAAGTTCTGGATTCTAAAAGACGTCAAATGAAGCGGACCGAGCAGAGTTAAGGTGTTTGAAAAATACATGTCTATTAAATTTATAGAGTGAATGTCATAATTGTAAAGATGCTTACAAGGCTCTGTTCCTATCCCTCAAAGTCCGCCTAGGTTCGCCATGCCTTATAGCGACGCAACTCGGGATCTGTGGTCAGTCTATTCCCCGATTCTTCTCTCCCTCGGTCTGTTCGGCAACTGCCTCTCGCTGCTCGTCACTTCGCGGGGCTCAATGCGTGGCATCGCCTCCAGCCGATACCTAAAGGCCATTGCCATCGCTGATAACGGGACCCTCATCTTCGGTCTCCTTCCAAAGTGGCTCCAACACCGTTTCTCCATCGACGTCACGACCTTTAACGACTTCCTCTGCAAGACGCGGAACTTCCTCTTCTACACATCCCAGGACTCTTCCATCTGGATCATCTGTGCCTTCACCTTCGACCGATTCCTCGTCGTCGTCTTTCCACTTCGACGAGCGGTCATCCGAGCCACCCGGCGGATCCGTCTCTCCATCGGAACCGTAGTACTATTGGCCATCCTGAAGAACTTGACCATTTTCTGGTCGCGAGCAGTCGTCACCACAATCCAAACCGGAGGTGGAAGTGGAAACCCGACGGGGAGCGCTTCCGGTGACAGTAACGAGGCCACCGGAAGTTTGTACCAGAGGTTCTGCTCCAACCCGTCGACGCTGTCTGCCGATTTCGACAACTATGTTCGTCCGTGGGTCGTCTTTGTCACCGCTCACTGTCTTCCGTTCCTCCTTCTCATCGTCTGCAACGTCGCCATCGTTCGCGAAATCGTCAAGGTCCGCTACGCCTCGCTGTGGTCGGGTGCCTCTGGTGCGTCGAGGGGACGCGTGGCCCGCATGACTGGCCTCTGCCTGGCCGTCTCGCTCACCTTCCTCGTGCTCGAGTTCCCCAGCGCCGTCCTTCTCATCGGTCGCCCCTACTGGACGGGTCTCCCGGCTGAGATCCCGTCCGACGGACAACCAATGGTTCTTAACGCCAGTGTCACAGCCAGAGGACAATACAGTCTCCTCCGGGACTCCAGTACTATATCCAAGGGAAGATACAACCTCCTGGAGACAACGAGCTCATCAGACAAAAGAAAGATGCTCCTGGAGGCCAATTTCACGTTTGATGGAGAGTACAACATCACGGAGGACGCTCCTTCTTCTGATGAGAGGTACAAGTTCCTCGAGGCCATCGCCAGTCTCCTCAACTACGCCAACTGCGCCGTCAATTTCTACCTGTATTGCCTCGCAGGTGCACGCTTCCGGAAGGAGTTCTTCTCGATGATGACTCTAGACAAATCCCGCAGATACCTGAGGATGAAATTCCATTGCAATCGAGCTGTCAATCATCAAGCACTGCGTCAGAAAGTTCTCGGTCGACGCCAAACTGATGCCCAGTTGATTGACACGCGTTTCATTCATAGGACATATGATGATTCTGCGCTGCAGGACTTCGAGAGTCAAATCAGCAGACCTAGGTCAAGTACTATGTGATCGTACTCGTAATGCATGCGATTGTTATGATCCACCTCGAGGCTAAGCGCTGGGTACCAATTCATTCACGAACGCTGCGTTGAGTCATAGGGTTTGTCCAATGTCTATAGATATCAAATGAGAATTCTTGCGGAGTATTAGACCTAGGCTTTTGTACTTGGTTCAGATGCTGCGCGAAAAGGTCGGCGAGACAAGTGCATCATGGTTGTCATGGGTTCGATTCCCTGTCCAGATGGAGAGGCTAGAATGTTGACAACCAAGATGGAGTTCATACCATTGACACGAGTGTCGTATATACATAGGCCTACTGTGCATCGCGGGTGTAGAGAGCAAAAGTTGATCTCGGTAGGACCTACACATTTGGATACAAAGTAAAATGGAGATCTCGAGCTAAGCTACTTTGCTATAATATTGTGAGCATCATCGTCGTCGTTTTCACCGTCGTCATCAGGATATGACTTTTGATAAAGCAGTGTTTACAGTTGTTTTTAATTGTTATTAGACTGTCGTTTATAACTCGCCTAAACAAATTAATATGAATCTTTCACAAAGCGCATAACAGAACAGTAGGCCTATACGTAAACAAAATGAGCTTAGGCCTAAGTCTTAATTTATTTCTAAGAACGATGACGTCAAAGATCTGTGAATAAAGTCTGGCAGTTCATTCCATTCCATTCAGCTAGTACAAAATCGAAATCATAGGCTTGATAATCAACATTTCTACAGCGCCCATAAAGTTAAAGTTGCGGGAACCAAGCTGCAGCTTAGCCGCAGGGGCTTAATCAGAACAAAATCGAGTCTGGCAGGCAGAAAGTCAGACCGCAAAGTGGATGGTTTTTGAAGCTGAAACAGCGAGGAAGGGAGGGCGAAAAGCAGGATTCAGAGTATAGGATTTGTGAAAAAAACAATATTTTAAGTGAATAAATGCACGTCGTCCAAATTTTAGCTTTGGCCTGAGAATAACACGCCACAGGCCTACATTATAATATAGGCCTAAGATAGGTAGGCCTAAATACTGTAAGACATCTGAACAAGTAGATTAACGCTCCGTTTGAATGGTGTAGGCCTACTTTGTACTCGGAATTGTATGCTAACAGTATCTACATGTGGTCGACCACATAATTATTAGATTGTTCCAAAAACTTGAAATTTGTGAATATAATTTTCAAATGGCTGGCACCGTTGCAAATGCATTTCCCCCATAGTAACATGTATATATTGATGGTCAGCACGTCATAAATCGATACCAATCGCGAAGAGCCTAAACATCCGGTGTCTCTAACAATCGAATAAACGACAAATAAAAAAATTGCTCTGATACGGCAGATGATCAAAAACGCTAATTTAAAACGGAGTCCAATTCCAAGACCGTTCCTTTAAGACCAAGACCAAGACCGACGCATTCGAGACCAAGACCGAGACTGATGATCTGAGACCAAGACCGATGCATTCCAGACCAAGACCAAGACCGCAGTTTTCCGGTCTTGAGACCAAGACCGCGGTCTCGAGACCACATCCCTGGTTAGCGCAAATGTAAATTGGAACGGTCTCATTAAGACCATTTGCTATTACACAAGAAATATTCTTCATGCATTAAATTCTTCATGAAATTCTTTATGCGACGCCTATAATAAAAACATAACGGACACAGCCATACGGTAACGCATATCATCCTTGTCATGGATGCGTCGTTAAATAAATTTATCCCACTCAGTCAGCCATACGGTAGCTGTATTCTACATCAATTCTTATGTCTATGGAAGCGCCATATTTGTTTTGCACGAGTTTTCGCAAATAAAAAGCGATGAACTGGCAATCCAGCGTTTTAAACTTGAAGTAAAACGTCGATTTTTGTTAGTGAAATCATTATGGATTGCACAATTCCGTGCATAGAAACCACAATTTCTGATGCGTGCGATCAAATCATTGAAGACAAGTCCGTGAGTGTGTCTTCCCCTCAACGTTCAGACGGTCGCCTGCCGAAGGCCGAACGAAAAGTTCTGAAGTACGAGCATAAGATCTCGCACTTGCGATCTGCTCGTCAGAAACGTAAAGCTGAACGGAAATTAAATAAAACTCTCGTGTCTGAAGTTTCGAATCTGTCTCAGTCTAATGCAGATAGCAGCTCTGGCGCTGGTCCGGTTCAAGTTCACGTCAGCAAGCGCGATAGGCTTTCCCAAATTAAAGACAAACTTCGATCTGCGCTGGAAAGTGGACAGCGAATCTGCATCGATCTTGGAATGGAAAAGCTGATGAGTGCAAAGGAATGTAGCCGACTTGCACAACAGCTTGGTCGGCTGTATGGCTCGAATCGTAATGCGGAGAAGCCATTTCACGTATATTTTACTAGCGTCACCAAAACTGGTAACCTGTTTCAGGATTGCGTACGAAAACACTGTGGCTTTGAGAATTACCTCATCGATTTCGTGGATAAGAGTGTTTTCGAACATTTCGACAAAACTAGCATTGTGTATCTCTCACCGGATGCAAGCGAAGCTCTTCAGACACTCGAGAGTGAAAAAATTTACGTTATTGGTGGCCTTGTGGATGAAACGCGACAGAAAAATGTAACCATTAACCAGGCAAAGGAGTTTGGAGTACAATGTATTAGGTTGCCTATCGAAGAATTCTGTGAAAAGTTGGATCACGGTACCTACTCTAAGGTACTATCTGTTAATCAGGTGTTTGACATTCTTCTCGAAGTATATGATACTGGCGATTGGAAAAAAGCCTTTGCGACTCATCTTCCGAAGCGATTTGGATTTCTTCCAAAGCAAGATGTAGAGCTTCAAGGGAATAAAGGCATTTCTGATACTCTCCCTTCCGCAATGTAGAAGGTTTAAATCTTTGTGTCCCGAATCTACCCAAAGTACATTGTTTTAAACTGAATATATCAATCAAATAGTTTGAACATTTGATTTTAAATTAAGCTTGGTCACTGTCTCAACTGTGATATATTAAGATAGTCACATTACACCTATGAAAATTCTTGCGTTGTTTTTCTTGGTTTCCTCGGAACTAGTTACAAGAATTCGAAAGACTGCTATACAAACTTATGGTTGAAGGAAGTTAGATAACTTGAAAATGGATATTTATACCAAGAGTTAAATTTTACAGATGTCATTGGAATTCTGCTGTGGAGAAAGATGAATTCTATTTGCTTCTTGAAAAAAGCGTGTAAAGAAAATTGAATGTCTAGAATGTTATTATTTATGAGCACTACTATCTAATGACCAAGCATCAATCAATGATGCTAATTAGTAATTTGTGAAGGACTTACTCAAGATCCTACTTAGCAACCGTCTCTAGGGAGGAGGATCAATCCATTAACTCTGTGTTGCAAGGCAAATGCTTAAACGAATCGGCTCCCATGTTTGTATGTATGTATGTGTGTGTATGCGTGTTTTTATGCTCGAGTGTGCATGCATGCTGGCTTATTTATGTATCTGTCTTTAATTGAGACTTAACGGTTTAAATTACCTAACCACCATAGGCTCTTTCTGTCTATGTCTCTCTATCCCTCTCTCTGTCTCTGTCAGATATTTGACCAGAGGCAACTTGATTTTGGTGTTACATTGCTTATTCTTGGTATGTATTTACATTACATATTGGATTATTGTCATTTATGTTACTTCTAAAGTCTTGATCTGCTTGTTGCATTGCTTATGGCATATGAGCATCTTGCTGATTGATTTGCTCACCTTAAAAGTATCTGCTATGGTTGTATGTGCTTATTGTATACATACATAAGTGATTATGTATGTATTGTATTAATTAATTTCTGTTGTGGATACTAAAATAAATCTTAATTGGGTATGTATGCATGCAGAATGTATGCATGCATGAATGAATAATATATGTATGTTTGTATGAATGTATGTTTGTATGAATGTATGTTTGTATGAGTGTATGTTTGTATGAAATGTATGTTTGTAAGAATGCATGCTAGGAGTTTAGTTTGTCAAATTTAAATCCTCTGACAACTAAAACACTATAATATGCATCTGGTTGTTTATAAAACACTTTCGAATTTTTTTATTTTATGACATCAAAGTTTGTTTATGACAATACAGAAAGATACTAAATCTTCAGTCAAAAGAGAAACTCAAAGCGTCCGAATGCACCATTAAAAGGTTTTAAAATGAAGCTCTACAATCTTACTAATATTCAATTTACAATAACATAAAGTAGTTAATGTGACAATGTCTATGGTTTACATTTTATGACAAAAGTATTTGATGCAAATTAAACTAATAATTTTAAAGCAATTGTCCCATACAAGCAATTTTAAAAATGAAACACAAAATACAACTTTGGTTCAAATGCACAACACATACTATGTTACTTTCAGTTACAATTATGATATCAGATTCTTTTAAGATAGTAATTCAAGTTTGCTTGTTCAAGAAAAATTAGTATCTTTTTTGCTGTTCATCACCTAGCTTTATTTAACAGCTTGATTTTACTCCTCTCAGAGGGATTTTTAGGCTTTGTCGACGTAGACATTATTTTACATTCATTCATTACGAAGATTTATTTAGCACCGTTTTAAGGCTACTGCTCAGGAGCGCTCTCGACCCTAGCACGGCTGAAAAGGTGAGTAAAAAGAGTCTGAGCAGATCCTGGCATTCAAGATTTAAACATTTGCGATGTGATGCCCATAGGGGCCTACATAAGATTTTCGCCATCCTTTTCAATTCTTGTGAACCGGCAAATCTCCCTCTTTCTGTACTGTTGATAGCTTTATAGCAGCTGTCAGACATTTTCTCGTTGAGATCGCATCTGGGATAACCTGGAAAACCTGGTAGACATTGAATTCCGTTGAAAGAACTCCTGGATTTATGTTTGAAATAATCAATTGCATTGAAATCAGTCGACACACGACACCTATTGGTCAGAAGATGTTGATTGCCTCTAAGGTTCCCTTGACTGCTTCGGGCGATCCCGTGTCACGAATATTGGGATTTTATTCCCGGTAACTCAAGCGTAGGTTCATATATCGGATTTCCCCGGAAATATGTGTCGCAGTAGCACCCCACGACCTTAGGGCGAGTCGCAAGAAGATACAGTACTCGAAAGATGGAGATTGGTTGGTGCTTGTAAAAGAACGTTTCAAATTCAAGACGTAACAGTATGCAACTCTTAAGTGTCTTAGATAGTAGTATTATTGTGTATTGATTCCTTGACATCAAGGAATTATAATGACAGGAGTTGATTTTATTAGTGAGCTAGAGCCTAACAAGGTGTTTGCTGAACAAAGTTAGGACATAAATTATTTTGATACATTTTATTTCAGCCATGCTAACAATCGTAATTGTAAGCAGGTAATTTTATAGCGACACTTTAAGTCTAAGGCGCTTGCTTCCCGGGCTGATCTCTTCACTGACGAGGAGGGCAGTTTTCAGGTGCTAACGGAAATAAGCGCCTCTAATTAGTTATTCTGTTAGAGGCGCTATAAAAATATAAAGATACGGATACGATAAAGTAGTGTAGGCGCTACATGGACGCAAAATACGCAATTGCTTCCCAAAAAAGATAAAAAAATAGCCAAAAATATTTAAACAATATTGCCTAACGAAAGTTTTGAGTTTGAATCTTTACTGAGCCTGTTTCGTCCTCTAATGGAAACCACGGGCGTGTTATCTGATCGCCTCTCATTGGAAGATATCGATATATTAGAAGTTTTGTCTCTGATTAATGCACTTCGAGTTCAGCTATGCAACGACCGTTCAAATGCTGGCTTTGAAGCAATTATTGGCAATCGGCAACACAGTTCGCAGCTGAGCACCAAATTTACGTTTCAACAGTAGGCTAATACCAAATCGTCGTTCATACATCAGCAGGCGCGTTGATGACGTTCCTGGTTACACAACACTTTAATTCATGCCACTGTTGCTGATCGATATAAGTGCGACATACAGTCATATATATATATATATATATATATATATAACGCTGTTTATGATAAAATGATGAGAAGCGTCGACGACCGTTTCAATGATGAAACTGAACCACTATACTGGTTGCATACTCGGCTCTTTATCCAAAACATCTGCTGAGTGATTCTAATGAGGAAAGCTTGAAGAAGTATCAGATCTAGTAACATTCTACAGCGACGATTTAGCTTCTTGCCAGAAAGTTTGTTCTCAGTGGAACTTTTCATCAAGCTATCACTGATACAGCAAAGGAGACTATCAAAAACAGCAGTAAGTCGATTGCAGATGCTGTTGACTGGATATGTTCAAACGGCCATAATAAAGCTTTCCCACAAGTATACACGTTATATCATTTGCTACTCACTTTGGACTTGACAACTTTTAAGAATGGAAGGACGTTTAACAAACTTAAGTTAATAGAGACTCATCTCCGAGCCACAATGGGACAGGACCTACTCTCAGCATTAGGAGTTCTATCGGTTGAGAGAGAAGAATTTGATGAACATTATCTACGGATGCTTGCAAATAAATATGTCCAGGAACACTTTTAATTGTAGACTCTCTGCTGTAATGTGGTAGTCAGTAAAGTTTTGTAATTTTTATTGTTTGGGCATATTACACACTGGTCTTAATGGTCTATACATTTGATATATACTACAGTAAAAAATTTCATTACGTTACATCTTTCAATATTTTAAAATGAACATCATGTGCGGAACATGCATATTGCCGCTATTGCGTACCAAATTTTCAAGGCCAGCGCCGCCATTACGATAAAGAAGAATGGTTAGTCCTAAGGGACTGATGTAGCCAGTTCCAGATGGAGGGACCCACAGTGGCTAAAGACAATACAGAATTCCTTCTGCTTAATTATTGACGGAATATCTCAGAATATATAAACCCAGATGTGTGTGATCGCTTTGAGGAGTTCTCACCGTCCTGATTGCAGCATAAAGGTTATTTGGATGAGTAATAGCGTTCTTGAATGATAAATTTTCAACACAGGTTAGTAGCAGTTTCCGTTTGACGACACTGTGTGATAACAGGGCTCATTAGCACCGACCTCTTTCTTTATGCAGACTTGAGACTAATTTGGGATAACACATTTTTACTAGATCATCAACACGCGCAGATGTGAGGTAGTTGCAGTTTAACGACACTGTGTGATAACGTAGACTATTAGCGTCGCCCTCCTTCTTTATCCAGGCTTGGGACTGGCACTGGCTGAGTACTACCAGTGGCGGAGTTATGCGCAGATGTTCTCGGTTGCTCTCTCTTATAAGGCCAATATGATCCTTAAAAAAGGTGTGGTATTGATTCGTGTGGCATGATAGCCTACGACAGTTAAATCGCTCTCTAGTGATCGAGTGACTGCGACTCTTTATGACTCCAGAAGTACCTGAATGCTTACACACCTTTTTAAGTTTGTCATTTGTCGTATGATATACAGCAGGATAACTCTTAATGTTTATTCTGCAGGTTAATGTCTAATAATCATGCTAAACAAGCAGAAGAGTGAGGTCTGCTGTAATTCAATCGTGATCGCAATATATAGTTATTCCTGTAACGGCTTGTTACAAGTCGGTTTTGGTCAGGTCGGGCAAACTTGTAAAAAATGGTATCGAATGAGGTCATTTAAGGTCAAGTTCAGTAGGATTGGGTCATCTTAGCTATGGTCGCCCCGAATAAAGAGCGAACGCGTCGAATTAGTTTATATTATTTTCGTTGGATTGGTCCGAGTTATGTTAATTTAGGTCGTGTAAAATTGGTTAGAGTCAAGGTAATTCAGGTCAGACCGAGTGATCTCAGGTGGGGTTGCTTTGGTCGGTTTGGGTCGTGGTCCATTGGGTCTGGCTTTGCTATTGTCGGTTCCGAAGCGAGCAGATTGAGCGGGTAACAT
Source organism: Bimastos eiseni (assembly GCA_959347315.1). Lineage (NCBI taxonomy): Eukaryota > Metazoa > Annelida > Clitellata > Crassiclitellata > Lumbricidae > Bimastos > Bimastos eiseni. The sequence goes on along the minus strand of OY365811.1, from coordinate 42,311,815 downwards.
CAATTGGAGATTCGTTAAATGAAGAATTTATCAGCAGCTCTTAAAACGCAGATTGTAGGTAAACACTGATTCCATGTGGCTAATAAAACTGGCTCTAATCAGACGACCATAAGTAACCACATGCATCTCTCTCTCTCTGTCACTCTGTTTCTGTCCTCTGTCTCTGTCTGTCTATTTGTCTCTCTCTGTCTATATCTCTTTCTCTATCTGTCTCTCTGTCTGTCTCTCTCAGGATAGTGTCCTACCGTATACCTGGTATTTTTTCTTTGTTCATTCTAGTTACATCTTCGATACATGTTAGTCTTCTTTTCCTGATCTTCGCTGTCAGTGTTTTCCTCTGCGCAAGTTCCTCTCTGGTTACCTCGTTCCGAATTCTGTCTCGTCTGGTCCTTCCCGCTATTCTTCTGATCCAACTCATTTCTGCCAACTCTCCTCTCCGCTCATCTTCCTTCCACAAGCCCTAGGATACGCGTAACACATGCACACATATACAGATGTAAAACAATCACATCTAAATGCATCTATGTGGTAAAAAGTAGAAACATATACACAAACACACGTACATACATGATAGGTGAATTTACAATAGGTACAGAAACATGAATATATATATATACATATATATATACATATATATACATATATATATACATATATATACATATATACACATATATATACATATATATACATATATATACATATATATATATATATATGATGTATATATATACATCATAAGCGTACATGTAGACAGCATGAGCATGGATAGACACATAAATTATTATTAGTGAAATTTTTGACGTTGTCGAATGACATCAAAGAACGTAGACGACAATTTAACGCATAAAGTATGGAGTGGAAATGAATAATTTGCGTCTGAAGGACTGCATTAAAAAGCAATCAAAACGTCCTTACACTGTCATTAGTATTCATTGTTTCAGCGATACAATATGAGACATCTTATGCCGCGTATGGTACACTCTGGCCCATTGCAAAGGTCGAATTCAGAGTTTAACGACATCTTATGTCAACAAATGCGTTGACCTCGAAAAAAATAGTCATTCTGCACATTTCTAAACCGTTCGTACTGCTCAATACAGTTCACGCTATCACACAGTCGATATTGAGCTCCTACAAATAGTACTTGTTTCAGTTTAACGACACTGTATGATGAAAAGATCATTCACGTCGCCCTCCTCCTTTATCCAGGCTAGAGACTGGCACTGTCAGAGTGTTAGCTAAGGCGAAGTTTTGAACTATTATTGTCACGATACCATGTCTATAAAGTATCGTCAATATTTCAGTACACGCATGTAGCTTTTGTTTCAGATGAACGACATCGTGATAATATTCTATAGCCCTGCCACAAGTACAGTCTTTTCCGTCGCGTAATTATCATAATTAGTCAATTAATGAAGTAAGTCTTTTTACCCAAAACCTACCGCTGAATAGAAGTCTATAACTACACTACAATAGGAGTCAATACATATGCTGTAATGCAATACAACCCAATAAGATACAATCAATGAAATGCCGTAAACGAATTTGAAATAGGATTGGCCTACGATAAATAAATGTAGTGAAATTCCAAACAATAGAATACAATTGAATTGAATTGAATTGAATTGAATTGAATGCCTTAATTGTATTGAATTAAGGCAATTCAGTCATATGCCATGCAATTCCAGACTGAAGAATACAATGAGATGCTAATCCACCATACATAACGATACAATACAACACCAGTCATTCTTTTAAAACAGTCCACTGTTGAAATAGTGTTGAATGCACCATTTGAGTCAATGAGGTTAGAGCATACAGTGGGTGTATGAACCGATGATTTGTCTCTATCTTTCTAAACACACAACTCATGCCGACATGTTTTCCACTGTGATCCCTAGTCAACTGCATACCAACCTTAGCAGCTCAGACGAGATGACTTCTCTATAGGCCTGGTGTATTCATCCGTCGGTGCTTCCCGCGTGTCTCGCATCGCTCTGGCTCAGCAGCCGGATGCAGAGCAGATCGTATGTGTCTCAGCATCTTCGCTGGAGTTACTGAATGCGATAGAGCGGAGAGTTGGAGCGTTGTTAGTGTCTGTCTGCAGTCATGCGATGGATGATTAAGGAAGAGGTTATTAATTGGAAGAAGAGATAGGAGACAGCGCAAGGTAAGTTGACATTCAGAGGATTGAGAAGGTGGATGGATGGATTGATGGATGGATGGAAAGATAAATGGATGGATAGTTAGATGAATGGATGGATGGATAGATGGATGGATGGAAAGATAAATGGACGGATAGTTAGATGAATGGATGGATGGATAGATGGATGGATGGATGGAAAGATAAATGGATGGATAGTTAGATGAATGGATGGATGGATAGATGGATGGAAAGATAAATGGATGGATAGTTAGATGAATGGATGGATGGATAGATGGATGGCTGGATGACGGATGGACAGATGGATGGGGGTGGATGGATGGAGGAATGGATGGATGGATGCATGGATGAGTGAATGGACGGTCGGACGGATGGACGGATGGATGGGGATGAATGGAGATGGATGAATCGGGATGGATGGATAGATGGATAAATAGATGGATGGACAGATAGATAGATAAATGGATGGATGGAGATGGATGGATAGACGGATAGATGTCTGGCTGGCTGGCTGGATAGATGGATGGATGCCATGGTGGCTAATTGATTAGAATGGTCGGCCTGTAATGCGAAATGAACGGGTTCGATCCTCGTGTGAGGAATTGCTGTGTAGGGCCTTGGGCAATGGGAAAGTCCTTCGCGCACAATATATATATATATATATATATATATATATAAAATCTAAAATTCTTGAAAAAATCATGTTTGTCAGACTCTCTGACTGTGTAATTAAACACAATATTTTTTGTCAAACTCAACATGGATTTCAAGCAGGACATTCTACTATGATGTCTTTAATAGATCTCCAGGACAAAGTATCTTATGCAATTGACCAAAACGAGTGCTCTATTGGAGTTTTTATTGACATTGCGAAAGCATTTGATACTGTGGACCATAAACTATTAATAAAAAAACTAGAAAACTTAGGTATCAGAGGAATTCCTCTAAAATGGTTTCAAAATTATCTGCAAGATCGATACCAGCATGTCTCTTGCAATGGTTTCCTATCTTCTGCTAATTTATTACGTTATGGAGTCCCACAAGGATCAATTTTGGATCATTGTTGTTCCTGATATTTATTAACGACTTACCCAATGCTGCACCACTACTCCATTTTTTACTCTTCGCTGATGATACCAACATTTTGCATCACATAAATCTCTTGAAAAACTAGTCCATCAAATGAATCAAGAACTCTCACATATGAGTGAATGGTTTTCTTCTAATAAATTTTCATTAAAAATAGAGCTAAGACCAATTACATCTTATTGAGATCCCATCGAAAAAATCGTCCATCCATAAATGAAGCTTTAAAAATTAACGATGTTCACATTCCTCGTGTCAAGTCGGTAAAATTTCTTGGAATCCAGATTAATGAGTTTCTATCATGGAACGATCATATAACCAGCATTACTACTAAAATTGCAAAAAACATAGGCATAATATCAAGAATAGCGTATTTCCTACTTACAAATATACTTTTTAATAACCATTACACAATGATCCACCCGTACCTCTCGTATTGCAATGTTGTGTAGGCATCTAATTACAATACTAGATTACAGAGATTATATACATTGCAAAAAAGAGCTATTCGCCTAATAACAGGTCACTATGATTCCAAACGGAAATTTTCTGGCCTCCCTATCACCAGTAATGTATTAACTGTATCTCAAATAAATTCCCTACAGACTAATGAGTTCACGTATAAATACACTAATAACCTACTTCCATCGTGTTTTGATAACTATTTTATGCAAACATCATCTATAAATCCCTACCAGATTCGCTCCATTGACTCTTACAGACCAGCCTTTTATAGAACAAACACTAGGCAATTTGCTTTAAGATATTCTGGTCCTCTAATTTGGAATATGACTCCAGTAGACATTCGCTTAGCTCGAACTACTAAAATATTCAGTAAGAAATAAAAAGGTCACTTATTTAATGTTGCCACAGCTTAGATGTGAGGTGCCAGTTTTTTCTGTAGTTAACTAGTTAAGTTATAACTTACCTTCGTACTGTAATTAAAGTACCTTCCTGCTGCTTATGTATACTTAATTGTGAAAGGGTGGGCCCCGTTAGCGAGACCTTATTGGTCCCTTAGGGGTTTCTTTTTTCTCCCTATTGGTCCTCAGCTGTTTTTTATGTTCACTTGTTATTGTGTATTTTTGTCAAATTTATCTTCGGATGAGGATTGCAACAAAAATGGTTGGCTATTTATGGATGGAAGCTGGCTAACGCTGACGTGTGCCTTGATTTATATTAAGCAAAAATGTTCTAGCAGTCAACACAACATTTGTCCAAGTAACTATCTACTAACCACGAAAGCTACGCCAGAGACCTTTCATTAATGAAGGTATGTAACTCGCCATAGCCTACAAAACTATGCAAACTCGATCATAATCGTAAAGTTCAACTTTTAGAGAGCTACTCCAAAGCTAATTACAGGGCCCAAGCTTATTCACGGGGGCACTAAAGAAGAGCTAAACTTCGAGCAGACTATATAATACCACTTGAGTCAGATGAAAGTCATATCACGTCTTCATAACAGGCTCTAAAGCATTTATATATGGGTCTTCATATTGTACCAACTTATTCAGAAGCAATGCATATTTATACAACAGCTTAGATATTTACAAAGAACGACAAAGGGAAGGGAGGGAGAGGGCTTCTCTAATTTCCATAGCAATTTCCTCCTCTTCACCCGTGAAAGCTTCCTGCTTCAATCCGTCCTAAGACTTTCTTGCAACTTTCCGAGTGAGTCCTTCAGGTCGCTCTCTTACCAAACGACTGGTTAAAGACATCCTATGATCGCTCCGACCTCTACAGTCCATCCTTTAGGTAAGGTAAACAGGCGCCTGCTATAAGCTGTTAAAATATACACCATTTGTATAGCATATCCATATCGTAAGTATGTATGTTTATATCTGTGTATGTTTGTGTGGCTGTGTGTTTGCATACATGCATAATCTCAGTTTGCTTATGGCATCTCTTACTGTGTACGTCTTTTGCGCAGAAATGTTAGCATCTATTCTTCGGTGTTGTTTATGGTCAATTCTTTGAGAATCGCTGGGTCATAATTTCTGTCGACGTTAGGTAGTTATTCAAAGCGTTCGTTCCATCCTATCTTTATGCTTGCGTCGTCTGATAGTATTTCACCATTTGCTCTTTGATGCACGCAAGCTGGAGCTCAGATTTCCCGCTAAGTAGGTCTATAGTCTACTCTTATGAAGTATGTTTCCTGCATTTTATATATTTGTCTTTTATATGCTTCTTCGGCTTCCTTGCCTTACTGTTCCATTCGATTGCTTTTTCTATCATTACGTTTTCCTTCTAATTTTTCGTGTCCTGTGGTGTAATCTTTTTGTTTCATAGTGCTTCTTCTTTTCTCCACGAGTTTTAATATTTCATTGATTTCTCGAAGACTTTTTCGACTCTGTTGTTGATTCCTGCTTTCATTCCTTATTGTAACTTTGACCAAATGACTTTATGTTGTCCTGAGAGTTGATCTGTTTTCTCAAATATCTATCTCATCCTCATCCTTTTTCGGATGTCATTATCTGTCAATCTTTGGGGTCATTTTTGTTGCTCTCTGTTGGTCGGAGGAGTCATCTCCACAATTTCATTTCGAGTTTGGCCAATACTAGCTTGGGATGGGAATCAATTTCTGCATCGAATGCCCTGCATATCGTCACATTTGGGCTCCATCTTCAGTTGGCTGTGACACAACAGTCAATCAGCTCACGTGTCGTTCCATCGGGTGACAGCAATGTCCACATCCTTTGTGATTTCTTTCATTCGAAGAAAGTGCTCATTATCTTCAAGTCGTCTGCAGTAGACCAAGAGAACTGTGTGCGTTTCTTTCAGCTGTCACTCACTTCTCCAGATCCTAACATATCACTGGCGCCCACCTCAAGTGTCGCTTTCTCTACCGAAGAAATGCCAAAATCTCCCGCAATCAATAACGATGATGCTAAGAATTCCGCATACAGTCATATATAATTGTATATTGCACGAATGTATTTATTCTTAGAATGTACGTACATTTGTGCATAATACATGTACGTACAATTGTTCATAATACATGTATGTACATTTGTGCATAATACATGTACGTACATTTGTGCATAATACATGTACGTACATTTGTGCATAATACATGTACATGTACATGTGTGTATCTGCGCGTGTTAGCATGCACGTGTGTAAGTACACTCGTTTGGACAATTTCCGTGCAGAGTGTAGGCTTAAACGTTTCCTGTTCAGTTAGAAACCGGATTCGACCAATATCGATATTGTTCATGCAATAAATGATACCAGCTCTGCAGGCATCACGTGACCTATGTTGATATCTGCTATGTTTGCATCACGTGACCTACATGTCCTACGTGCGTGCTTGTGTGTGGCTTATGGATATAGGTCTGAGCCAGTTACACTGCCAGATATCTAAATGGCTGATACGAGGTCTGGCAATGTAACTGGAACATGTTGTTCACACAACGATTGCTTCTCATCCATTTGATTAACATCTCATTCATTTGTCTCATTCTATTTCTTCCTTTCAACGCTCTCCCACCAGGCGGCGACAGTGGTCGCTTGGCTATTCCGTTTATTTGTTATATGGGGCACAGCGGTCGTCAATCTGTCACTTCCTGCTATCATTCCTCCTTCCTTCCACTCCCCTTCCACTATCTCTCTTCCTCCTTCCATTCTTGCATTAAACCATCGATACATCGCACAATCTTTCCATTCGGTCGTTTGTTCGTCCGTCATCCCACTTTCCATTTGTTCATCCATCCAGCGATCCACCAATCTATCTACCAACCCACTCAATCGAAGTCATCCACCCATCCACCTATGCCCACCCAAGTCCAAACCCACCCAAGCGAAACCAATCCGGACCCAAACCCAAATCCACGCAAACCCAAATCTGCCCAAAAAATCCGCCCAAATCCAAATCCACCAATCCATCCATCCATCCATCCATCCATCCATCCATCCATCCATCCATCCATCCATCCATCCATCCATCCATCCATCCATCCATCCATCCATCCATCCATCCATCCATCCATCCATCCATCCATCCATCCATCCATCCATCCATCCATCCATCCATCCATCCATCCATCCATCCATCCATCCATCCATCCATCCATCCATCCATCCATCCATCCATCCATCCATCCATCCATCCATCCATCCATCCATCCATCCATCCATCCATCCATCCATCCATCCATCCATCCATCCATCCATCCATCCATCCATCCATCCATCCATCCATCCATCCATCCATCCATCCATCCATCCATCCATCCATCCATCCATCCATCCATCCATCCATCCATCCATCCATCCATCCATCCATCCATCCATCCATCCATCCATCCATCCATCCATCCATCCATCCATCCATCCATCCATCCATCCATCCATCCATCCATCCATCCATCCATCCATCCATCCATCCATCCATCCATCCATCCATCCATCCATCCATCCATCCATCCATCCATCCATCCATCCATCCATCCATCCATCCATCCATCCATCCATCCATCCATCCATCCATCCATCCATCCATCCATCCATCCATCCATCCATCCATCCATCCATCCATCCATCCATCCATCCATCCATCCATCCATCCATCCATCCATCCATCCATCCATCCATCCATCCATCCATCCATCCATCCATCCATCCATCCATCCATCCATCCATCCATCCATCCATCCATCCATCCATCCATCCATCCATCCATCCATCCATCCATCCATCCATCCATCCATCCATCCATCCATCCATCCATCCATCCATCCATCCATCCATCCATCCATCCATCCATCCATCCATCCATCCATCCATCCATCCATCCATCCATCCATCCATCCATCCATCCATCCATCCATCCATCCATCCATCCATCCATCCATCCATCCATCCATCCATCCATCCATCCATCCATCCATCCATCCATCCATCCATCCATCCATCCATCCATCCATCCATCCATCCATCCATCCATCCACTCACCTTTACCCTTCTCCTCCGTTGGTCATCCCTTCCAACTGACCAATCGACCCAATCCCCTCCCCCCTAAGATATCTCTACAATAATTCTCACCAGCCCTTCACAAGCACTTTTCTCTCCTCAGTCCTAAAGATCTAAGCCCCCCCTTACACCCAAGTGACAATTAAACTTTGCTTGCTCGCAACTCCTGTCTAATTGGCCACTTTGAAATCGTCACGGGACATGCTCGGAGTTCGGTGTAAATCGTTCTCGAAGCGTAAAATACGACACCAACGTTGACAACGCACGATAGGCGTTCAGCGCCCATTGAAAATCCCGTCTCTCAGCAAAGACATACACGCAGCTCGCAGCTCGACTCCGAGCGAGAGTTAGTGGCATACGCGTTGAAACAAAGGTTATTGTGTTCGGAGGTATCCGCTTTGAAAATTGTTCTCGCTGTCGTTAAGGGATATGGAGCCACAATCTGTCTCGTACGTAAATGTTCTATGTCAAATATTGCGTCAGTGGTGATTAATGATAGAGGGTGAATAATACTCTGAATACGAGTCTTGGTGTACGTTGGCTAAGCGATAAAGTAAAATTCATGTTCGATGTGGATTTGTTCGAGGTTTCTAAAGCACGTTGCGTGAATATGATTTGGAAAGCGTGATATCTCGAACTGCGCGAACGTGAGCGATATTAAGCAGTTTCATGTCGGAAATATACTTCAATTTTAGTTTGTTTGGTAAATATGTCACCAGTGTCATAGTTTGAAAACTACTGGGTAAATAATTAATCTATCGAACTCATAATTCAAAACAGGGAGCTAATGTTGCGACCCTTAGCAGCTACTCTGCCTTCCCTGACTCTCTGGGAACCAGAACTCTGACCTTCCTCAGACAGCCCACTTGATTTGACGCAGCTTTCGTTAATAGACAGTTTATAATTTGGTTCCCTGCGCTTGGCTCTTGGGTAACGCTTTAGAAGTTTCGATATAGCGATTACGACTAACACTTTAGAGTTGGAGATACATAGTATACTGTTATTTATGGGCTTTTGGAAACACATCACAGTATTCTGTATTATCAGCTGTGCTTATGAAGGATTCTTATACGAGCTTCACAAAGGTCCAACTACATGCGTGTAGATAAACTTATTGTAATAAGTTCCCAGTAGCCAGAAAGGCTGATGAAAGAAGTCATAGAGTCAATCTAGAATGATAACTTGTAAATATCTATCTCTTTGATTCATGGGTCGAAGACCCGTATAGGTGTCCACTGCACTCTTGATCTCTGTTTGCAACGACCAAGACCACTGCACACTCCCTGGGTCTAATGGCCCATAGGTGTCTACTGTTACTCTGTATCCAGAGTTTGTCTTTCTTGTCTGTGCAATGGATTTCTGTGGTCTTGTTTCTTCTATCGGCACTTATTCGATGATTCGACCGAGCCTCCTATGATTCGACCGAGCCTCCTCTTGTTTCCAGGCTAGGGACTGGCTCTGTTGTTGTAAACAGAAGCGAAGTAGCGGTTTAGCATAAGAGTTTTCCATCTTCTATCCCTGCTCCTCTCCCGAGGGACCCACTGGGCTGGGCACAGGGATCAGGCTTGTTGTAATGGCGATAGTCCTGATTCCGCCATGCCACAACTCCGTCAATGGGTATATGCAGCTTTTAAAAAAGGTGGTGTCGCCACTCACCACCCCGCTGCACCCTGGTGGAGTTACCGCAGTTGGTCCGCGACTGCATTTTCGTCAGTGCAAACCTCTGCTTATTTCGCAGCTGCCTCATACTGACGGGCATTCCACTGTCCGCCAACTGTGGAAGGGCTGCAGGGTTGCATTATACAGCATGCGGCAGCTGTATGCCTCCGCATTTCGCTAATACCCAGACTGGAAATACGTGCACTGAAATATCGAATATATTTATCTTTATTGTCATCGGGGATTTGCGCACGTTATCGTAAGGATTGGAGATACATAATATATAAGGCAACATTTCGACGCAGCTTGGTCCAGAGACTCAGAACATCCTTGCCATCTGTCAGCTGTCGACGGGATTCCGTTGGTTAGTTCCAGGCTATTGTGTGGACTCGCCACTGGCGACTCTTTTGAGCTCATTGTGCATAGTTTTGATAACGGATATATTATATTCGTAAGTAATGATATTTAACGTCATATAAGGCAGCGTAAAGAACGCCTCTGAGTTGATTACTTGAAGAGGCGCTATATCAAGTTCTTTGATTGATTGTCATTTGGGATATGCATGCGCTAGAATAACGCAACAATTCACACATTATGAAGTACTAGAACAACCCAGACATCACCACTTGGCATGCACACACTACACACACTAGACCAGCGCATCTATTTTTAATGGAGAAAGCAGTGCACTAGACGACGAAATATATCACCATAGCCAACTATTAAGGCGAAAAAACCTTATGATCGATTCTATGACGCAACGCTGGTATCATTTCTGGCCGTCGAGCAAGTAGACCGAACTCAAGAGGCAAAGTAAACAGTGTTTCAACTCTGGTCCGTCTGTGTTTACATGGTAATCTTTCTCCGAAATCGTTACACGAGCGATTTCAGATATAGGAGCGCGATAACGAAGGACGATTTAACATCGGGCCACTCGACTCTCTGCCCTTAGGCACCCCGCTGCCTCAGCGACACCACGGTGATCTATGACGTCACCCCATATTCTATGGCGTGAGGGGAAAACGATCCCTACGACTACTCTGCATGAAAGCTGCGAAATATATGTCCATGGAAACTTCGACGCTGCAAGAATTCAGGCAGTGCCAGTCCCAAGACTGGATAAAAGAGGAAGGCGACCCATATTATCTTTATTAAACTGCAACTACTGCTACCATTAATATATTCCTGGATGTGAGGAGGATCAATTGGATTTTAGTCTATGGACACAGACGGTCAGCGGATCTTGATATCTCGGACGGTCTCCAGCTAAATATGACGTCACTGTGACATCAGAGATAGACTGGCGATCAGCCAAAGGGAGGCACTTTGTGCTCAGGGCGTGTCCAAATAATATCATTTAAGATGTAACTGTTAGTGGGTTTTTTTACGCCAGGATAGATTTTTTTATCTCACATGTAGGCCACATCCGCTCCTATCACGAAGTACTTTCGAATGACGTAATTATGAAACCGGATATGGAACCCGATCTATGATCGTCTGCTCCGCTAGATAAACAGTGGGCCACGTGACAGTTGGGAGCAGAGGTGACCCAATGGAGTCGTAGAATTCATGTGTTGACGTCGTCTGTGATAATATAAGAATGGGTTTCGTTGTTGATGCCACGTCGACTGTTTGCCGTGTGTCAACCATTCGACTGTTTAGGACCAGACAGTATTGCCTTTTGCTCTCTCCTCCGTGTTGGTCTATACTCAGTTGCATTAGTCTGCGATCTGTGAATATTCACACACACCAACGCTCACAGACACACACATGTCACATATATATAAAATAGTAATTACAACAAGGTCTGATGGTGATGATGATGATGATGATAATGATGATGGTGATGATGATGGTGATGATGATGATATTGATGATCAAGTGAGTTCGGGTAATGGATCTTGTAAAGGCAAGACTTGAGTTCCGAACGGAAAGACCGATGGGTGATGGATATAGAAGCATAGGACTGATGAAGGTGGGTTAGAAACAACGATAGTGGAGGGGTCGAAAAAGTCCAGAATTTACACACATAGCCTAGTTGACGTATCACCCTCAGTATCACTGGACTGATTGAAGGTTTTTTATTGACAGGAAATTGTGTATCTGAATCAGTGTGTCGGCCTATATCTAACAGATACAAAATTCATTGAAATTAATCGATTAATCGAAGTTGAAATATGGCGATGTATCGATGGAATCTCTTTAAAACAGTATTAGCTTCAGTATAGGTAGATATCGCGTGCTTTAATAGTTACAATAGGCAATTATCTCTCTGTCTCTCTCTGTCTGTCTCACTCTGTCTCTGTCTCACTCTGTCTCTGTCTCTTTGTCTCTGCCTCTCTCTTTCTGTCTGTCTGTCTCTGTCTCTGCCTGTCTCTGTCTGTCTCTGTGTCTGTGTCTCTCTGTGTGTCTCTCTCTTTCTCTCTCTCTCTCTCTCTTTCCCCCTCTCTCATGCCAGGTTTTTGTAACCACATGTATGAGTGATGCGACTCCTTTAGATACACATAGCTCGGCGATTGTACAAATTGCTTACACAATCGTGTGATCAATCAATCACTGTCGGTGGTAAACTCAACTGACTGCGAATCTTCCTCTGCTTCTTTTCCCTAACATTGAACACCCGGTCAGTGACCGAAAGTTGAATTGTTTACCGACCGGGTGTTGTTTACGAGACTGAAATCTATTCTGTGAGTAGTAGTATACGGCTCCGTTGATTTCAATTTGACGGATGCAGTGGAAGTGATTATAAAAGAGAGATTCTATCTTTGTCTTCGTGTTTAGAATGTAATTAACAGTCTTCTCAGTTTGTTCCTTAGCTGTACTGTTTTCCACCGAAACAATCATCCTCATGATTGGAAATGTAATTGGCTGTTCTTATATCTCAGCATCATCTAATGCAAGAAGGATGAACAGACACGAAACCAAAACCAAATGGTAATCAGACTAAGAACATCGTCCTTAAACGAGTCCGTTTCTTGCTTTTCTTTGAGTATGCTTAGCGTGTCCAGCCAATGACTCCAGAGTTTAAGTGCACGAGTCGAGCTGTTCATCAGCCAGCATGGTGTGTGATGATCTGTCTGTAATGGCACGTGACCGGGATTCACCTCAAGAATTCGGTCTGCTGGTTGGATCATTTGCAACTAAGGTTGTCACAAATACTGAAATCATGACCAGGGTACCCGTCGATCTACACGGTCGGGTACCGGGGTACCCGATCGCGCGGATATTTTGCCGAGAAATGTAGGGAATTGCGCATTTTTTCGGAATGTCGGGCACCCAAGAATCGATTTCATTGCCCGGGCAGTCAGTCAATATGACCAACGGAATATTTCTGGCATATGTTCAGGTAAAATCGCGCATTTTAACGGAATTTCGGGTACCCGAAAACCGATTTCATTATCCGGGTAGTCTGCCTCGGTAGGGTACCCGGGTACCCGTTGACGGCCTTATTTGCAACACCGGTACGGCTGAAGACCGGACCAGTGTTGACAGGGAGAGCTACGAGAACGCTGATCCAATGTTCCCCATCGAGTCCGTTAATAAAGTTGCTTCATTAACAAGTCCGTTAATAAAACAACTGTCCGGCTGCTATTACTGTATAATAAATGATCTGTCTTGCGGACGTACATGTGTCTTCCATTATGTTGTATACCACGCTTAATCCGATCAGGTAGCTACGTTTTGCAACTCCTCCGTCTTACAACGACTCACAAAAAAACTCTCTCTCAGCCTCTTTCGTTATCTCTCAGCTGTAATTGTTCCAGGTTCCAGGTTAAGTTGCATACAAAGGCGGTTCTTATCTTTGTAGGATGTTCCTCGCTCTTAGTAGAACGTTCTAGAACATCGCTTCTGTCTCTCAACGCATCCAGTAACCATTCATTCAACTCGAACGAGGAAACCGGAATTCCCTTTGCGAATACGTCTTCACAAAAGAAAACCTCATTTGGAGGAGCCTCTGCTGAAAAAGACTCGTGTTCGGCCGAGTCGATGTGATATTTAAACAGACCGGAAGCTAGTGTGCTCAACTTCCGTTTTTGCTAATGAGAATGCAGACAATGAATCGGAGAAACGTCGACGAGGAGGATATTCTGATGGAGAAAGCGAAGGAGGAATGTAGGAGAGGTATGGAGACGGAGGCTTATCCAGCTGACGGTGAGTACGCCTGATTATTGTCGACCTTATTCGGAGTCCACTATAATTGTTGGTTGGCTATCTGTGTTATAGATCAATGACTGACTGACTGACTGTTTGACTGGCTGACTGACTGATCGATTGACTGACTGGCTGACTGATTGACTGGCTGATTGACTGGCTGACTGATTGACTGACTGATTGACTGACTGATTGACTGGCTAACTGATTGACTGGCTGACTGATTGACTGGCTGACTGATTGACTGGCTGACTGACTGACTGATTAATTGACAGGTCGACTGAGTAACTGCTTAACAGCTTTGTTGAGTGGTTTACTCGCTTAGACCTACTGACTGATTGATCTGACACACAGACTGACCGACCAACCGACTGACTTACTTCAACCCAGGTAAGTGCATATAAGAAGACGGCTTCCATTTGAATCTTTTTTTGTTTATTTATCCATTCAATTGACTAATGTTTCTTGCAATCGTGGTTATGTTGTCATCTCAACTGTCATTTCAGACAAATAGGTTTTAAGTTAATAGGAATTTATGATCCCGATTGATTTACTGTTGATTACCTCCAATTCTTTCTACAGACTCATTCCTTCCTTCCTTCATTCAGTGGACTTATTTGGCGCTACTCCAAGATAATCGACATCGGCTTGACCTCCCAGGATTTTGATCTGGCGTCTGAACAAAACGAGTGGCTTGCGGTTTTATCATTCAAATGCTCTACAATTTAATCTATTCCTATATTGATTGTAATTTCAATTGTTTGCTTTCTGTTACTCTAACTACTCCTAGGATGTCTGTTGTGTAATATTGCTTATTATGATTATTTTGTGAATGTACAGTCTTCGATTGTTCATATTATGATGTTCCTGCAGTGTGTGTGCAATCGGTTCAATTAAGTGCATGCTGAATTACTTACTATTGCCGACTTGATTTGGTATAGCGCCGGTGATAAGCTGGTCTCCCTGACGTGGCTTTTGTGGGCGCTGAGATATTTTCAAAAATTTACGCTGAATTACATCTATTGGAGCGCTTCAAGTCCAGCTTGTTGATAAAGGAATCGTTTTAAGATGTGTGTAAAGGTGTACGCGGTGTCACGAACTAAAGAAGGAATACGTAAATTTGAAAGAAGGCTCAACCAACGATAAGGCAGAACGTTACGTCCTTACGTACTTGCAAATTTAACGACAGCGTTGCATATATCTATTCCTAGACTTCTACACAATCTATGAGTCGACGGTTTACACGTTTAAACGACAGCTTAGCATTTATACAGCGAATAATTCCAAATGCGCTCATATATACGCATGACGGATATCCGATATGTAATTTCCGCCACGCTTCTCCGGCGGCTAGTCGGCCATTTTTAGAACATTTCGCCCACCTTTCATTAATGGCGGCTCTCAACGCGAGCTCCGTAGTCGAACTATACGCGAATATCCGATGTGCAATTTCCGTCACGTACGTCCAACGACATTAGAGCAGGGAACAAGGTCGACTGCAGCTGCGAGAGCGCAACACGCGTATCTCTCAGAACGTAATTAAAATCAGATGCGTTGCGCCGCCTAAGGACCGCGTGAGACGTAAGCTGCGTTGCAACGGAACTCGGCACGTCGCCGCACTGGGCAAATACATCCGACTTCTCGGAGAGACTCGGTGATTATAGGTAATGCATAGGAAACGACACGAAATGATGCTCTGAGAAGGCTTGTGGACATTAAGAGACGTCGATAATGTGAAGCTTTGCGGTACATGTATATCTTGCCCATAAGGAAATTAGTCTTAAGCGGATCCTCTGAATATGATGTGACATCAGACACTTTGTGCTCTGTGACCACATTTTGGGCATGTTCCTAGAACACATTCTAAACGTCGAAATAGTCGCATTTAGGCTACTACTACTAGTACTACTACTACTACTACTACTACTACTACTGCTCCACCTACTACTACTACTTCCCCTACAACTACTAATACTACTTTCCACATTGCTACTGCTACTTCCACTTAGACTACTACTACTTCCACTATTACCACCGGTTCTACCTACTACTAATACTATTGTACTACTATTGCTCAACGACATGTATTGTATCTGACATCAAAAAAGGTCTTTGACCTCACAAGATTTTTAAAAATTCTTACATCTTTAGGTTTATAGATCCTGCAAATAACTCTTGCTCTGTATGAAATCATCATTTCCTGCGTCGTCGCTAGATTGATGTTAAGCAGCAGAGCATATATGGCAACAGCATATGACAACAGTTTGAGCCGTTGTGGTGGTAGCAATGATGCTATTAGTTTCAGTTTAAACGCCACTATGTGATAATAGAGATCATTAGCGTCGCCCTCTCCCTTCACCCAGGCTTGGGATTGGCACTGCCGGAGTGCGAACAGCGACGGAGCTTCTTTGGTTATTGTAACTATAACGATTGACGTCTTCCAGTTCACTTATATGACAGATACCATTCGTAAAAGAGGTGTGAAATTGTTTTGAACTAGCTGTCAACCCGTGAAGAATCGGATATTTTAGATTCAACTGCAACTGGCACTGTTCGTTCTAGCTGTTAACCCGTGAATAATCACGGGTAATGCTTGATTTTAACATTGATATAGTTGTGGTGAAGAAACTTTGACGTAGAGCTAAAATAGGCCTACCCATTAATTAAACGAAACGGTCGACGACGAACTGTGCGTCACCTACACTGCAAGTTCGCAGCGGTCAATACTAAAATAGTTTGAATAATTGCAAATATACTTACATTACACGATGAATTTAACTTTAATAGCTGCATATAAAAATAGTTACGTAGATGCGAATAAAAATGTTTTGAAACGCGAATCGAAGGCTTGTTTACAGTGACTTTTGCGTTCCATATTGAGGTGAACTTTTGTCTAATCTCGCGCTTTTGGGCGGCAAAATCTAGGTCAACTTCAAATATTTAGGTAAATTCTGTCCAATCACGCGCCATAGAAGTGACACACAAAGCACGTGACTTAGGTAATTATATGGATAGATTGTACTCTCAGTTCGTGTGGCAAATAGCAGAACCACTTTTGCTTTCGGTCTGCATTGTATACGATCGTAATCAAGCCTTGATTCGAGATCTTATATACCGTTCTAAGTAATATAAATGTGCTTCAAATTTTAACAAGAACGTATGAAACTCCATCACTGTTTGCTCTCTGACGGTGCCAGTTCCACGCCTGAATAAAGGATTAGGTCGAAGCTAATCCTCTTAATCCTCAATGTTATTAAACAGTGTCGTTAAACTGCAACCAACCGACCAAGAACGTTCGCGTAAACCGTATATAATAATAATAATAATAATAATAATATTATTATTATTATTATTATTATTATTATTATTATTATCCTTGGGCGCCCTCTTGTTTTTCAATCCTTCTACACACGCCTGCATCATTTCCTTTTCCAATCCATCTGATCGCATGAATTATCCAAAGAACCACAGCTTCCTTCTCAACGCTGTTTGTTGTAACGTCTCACCATTCTCAACTCCAATCACCTTGCGCATCTCTTCATTTGTCTTTTTCTCCATCAAAGATTACGAATTAAAATTCCATAATTATGGTTTAATGCCATCCATGATCGACGACATCGTGTGTCTAACAGAGCAATTTACGCTGTACGGCGCCCACCTCCTTTATCCACACTGGAGCCTGGCACCATCAGAGTACGAACGTTGGCTCAACATTCAGAATCGTAATCGTAATCGTAACTTCCCAATTTCTAGAGCGCACTCGAAAGTCAAGCGCTGGGCACCAGCTTATTCACGAGCGCTGTTCGTAAAATAGAGAGAGGTAAAGCTTGGAAGGCGGATTAATTGTGCATGGATAAGGGCGCATATCTTGAGGGGCGGGGACTTTAGAGTGGAATAGCCGAGAGGTGGAAGATAACGGAGCCAAAGGCAGGTGGTGGTGGTTGGAGGAAGGAGGAAGGTGGAAGGAAATACGATGAGAAGGTGAGTATACGGGGATGAAAGCATTCCATCCAACAGACGTCATTAGGATCTAATCAAACACAGACGCAAGATGGATTGCTAGACACCTGTAAGTTATTTCTTCTTTCAGGTATATAAACATAATATGTAAATAAACATAATATGCAAATAAACATAATATGTAAATAAACATAATATGCAAAAAAACATAATTTGTAAATAAACATAATATGTAAATAAACATAATATGCAAATAAACATAATTTGTGAATAAACATAATATGTAAATAAACATAATATGCAAATAAACATAATATGTAAATAAACATAATATGTAAATAAACATACTTCAGGTAAATGCATAGGTCATATACATCGCTAAGTAAACATAGGTTGAACTCTGACACTGCTCGGACATTGGCAGTGCCAGTCCCAAACCCGGATTAAGAAGGAGGGCGACGCTAATGACCTTTGTTATCACACAGCGACGTCAAGCTGAAACTACTACTACAGTAGGATAAAGGGTGTTTGATAGTGTATACTGGTTAGTGTACTTCTATTGCCAGCTAAATTAAGATGAGTACACCGGCTGTACACTGTCGGGTGGAGATGAGACTGAGAGGGAGAGGTTTTGTCAATCGCCCTCATATTTCTTTCCACGAATTCGGTTTATTGCCTAAAATATATTATATGGGCGATATATTCACCGGATGCGACGTATTTATGTATTTAGGTGCGACGAGTCAATATCGCACAGTTATAGAATTTATCTGTATCATACATGTTATATATTGATATGCGCTTGTGTGCGTGGTGGAGTGTCCATACGCGTATATGATATATATATATATATGATATATATATATCATATATATATCATATATATATGATATATATATATATGATATATATATATTATATATATATCATATATATGTGATATATATATATCATATATATATCATATATATATATATATATATGATATATATATATCACATATATATGATATATATATATCATATATATATCATATATGATATATATATGATATATATATGATATATATATATATGATATATATATGATATATATATATGATATATATATATATATATATGATATATATATATATATATCATATATATATATATCATATATATATCATATATGATATATATATGATATATATATGATATATATATATATGATATATATATGATATATATATGATATATATATATGATATATATATATATATATATATGATATATATATATATATATGATATATATATATGATATATATATGATATATATATATATCATATATATATCATATATATATATGATATATATATATATCATATATATATGCATGTGCAAAACTATATATCTTTCAGAATTATCTTTATATTTATTGTATTGTCGATTATTTAATGATTTATAAAGCGCTTTGGATAACGTGTTACATTCCGAAGCGCTGCGCCACGTGCGATTTGTGCATGCTTATGGAAAGATATGCAGTATGTTATAATTCATCATCAACTTGAGCTAAGGGTTCATCACCCGTTGGTGTCAATCGCAAGTTTTATTGTCTTTCTCTGTGTTGCATATGATGCATAATATAATTATTTGCGAGGACTGTACTTTTGCAGATTAATGATTATTGTAGGCCTATGACGTGCTGGGTTGATGGTTAATCGTGGTTAGTCTGTTGGACCGTCAAATAAGGGGTCAAGGGTTCAAATCACCCATCATATCAGAATGATCTGGCGCCCCACCAGGGCGCAATAGCCAATCAGCTATTACGGTTACGCTGAATGTACGCTGTCCATGGGAAGATGAAACGGCGATGAGAGAGAGGAGTGCTCACTAGCCAACATATGCAGAGGCGGAGAAAATGAAGTCGCTGGGACTTTCTTTTCTTTGGCTGTTTCATCATCGTCATCATCGTCGTCATCATCATCTTCTTCATCATCATCATCTTCATCATCATCATCATCTTGATCATCATCATCATCTTCATCATCATCTTCATCATCTTCATCATCATCATCATCTTCTTAATCATCATCATCTTCTTCATCATCATCATCTTCTTCATCTTCTTCTTCTTCTCCCTCTAATGGTCTTCCTCTTGTTCCTCTACATAGTCTATACTTCTTCATCTTGTTCCGCTCTATATCTGTACGTACCTCATTTTCTTCTTCTTCTTCTCATTCCAATTGTTCTACCTCTTCTCTCCTGTTTTTTTGCTTCATCAGCACATTCTCGTTCTTCTCCTCGTCTACAATCTCTTAAAATTCGGTATTCAATTTCCTCCGCTCTTCTTTCTTTTCTTTCTTTAAGTTAGTCTTTTTCCAACAAAACGTGTGTGAGCGCCATTACCAGATGACCTCTACGTCGCTGGTGAATTCCTATTTCATTTTAAACGAAGATCGTCACACTCCATACCACTTTAAACCCAAAGCGACAAATAGCGTGATGGAAACTCACGCCAAAAGCTCATCTTATTAGATAACTTAAGTGAAATTTATTGTATAATTAAAATCTGGTAATTATTTGGCGCTTCTTGAAGGGAAAATATTAGACGGCGTTTCACGTGTTCATGATTTGCCGATTGAATGGATCGCTACTTTACACACCGTTTAAACGTGATCTTTGATCCTCTATAAGCAAATCATTTACGTGAATAGTAATTGAATGATGGTTATACACAATTTGTTTCATTTTGAACATTTCCTGGTCCAAATATTGATGCAAATATTGTTACATTTGCATGAGATAACACATGACATGTATTATAGATGATGTTAATCCGTTATTATTTATGTGTAAAACAATGAACATTAGTTTAATGTTCAGACAGTTATGAATTATGTCTTTTGGATGCTATGAATTTATTATCACTGTACTGTATATGTTTCAAATTGTCGTCAACGACCATTGATGTGATACGACGACTTTAAACTGTGGAATGATAATAGGATAGTAATTGACCACACGTTCTTGAAAACTTTGCCACTGTTAGCACTCTGCCAGTGCCAGTCCCAAGTCTACGTAAAGAAGGAGGGCGACGCTAATGATCTTTGTTATCACACAGTACCGTTAAACTGAAACTACATCTACTATTGCGTAGTGATGATAATTATAATTATTGTCGGGCAATTATTTGGCGCTATTTCAAGAGAAAATATTAAACGGTGTTCACTGGCAAACGATATCCAATTGCCTGAAGCGATATTTTTGCACAACTGTTAAGCTAGAGCAACGTGTGCTATATAATCTATTACACGATGAGAGAGCATAACCAATTAGAGTCTGTGTGTGTGTGTTGAAAAAGAACATTATCTAATTCAGCGTTGCATGTATGGCGATTGTGGACGGAATTGATATGTAGGAAGCAAGAGAGGGTGTAATGTAGGCCTAATGTAATGTGATGTGATCAGAGAAGCTATGGCTTTGGTCAATAATTATCACAGTAAGGCATTAATGATTGAGAAATTTTTGTTTCCTTGTGTTGATCGTTGATATTATGACGAAATGTCATCTAGAGGATGAACAATAAGAAATCACGTTCATGCTTAAAAGTAGAACAATTTCAATTAAATGTCATTATTGTTGTACTTTTAATTCTAAGTATTATGCCTTTGTAACATAAATATGTTCTTATGTGTAAGTTTTGTTACAAAGCCTTTTGCGAGCCAATTGTTGTAGGACAATACAGACGTTGTCCACGGGTCGGAACGACCAGCGCGTCGGGTCGGGTCTGGTCGGGTCGGGCCGGACCGGGTCGGATCACGAATGTAGATTAGGTGGGTCGGGTCGAATCGAGATCCTGGTGGGTCGGTTTGGGTCGTGTCTTAAACCCGGACCCATTTCGACTCACAAATTTTTGCAGAGCATAATTTTCAACTCTGTGCTTTTCAAAACGATTTGTTACTATTTGCATCATCCGTGCATTCGTTCAATGGCAAAAGATCTTCAAGGGACCTGAGTGAGGAAAGTACAGCAGAAGACACTCCAAAGCTGTCGCAAAGCCAATTGAACCTGACACGCGCAATTGACTTCTGAAACAAATAATCGGGCGCCTTTTAAGTGCCCGGTTCTTTGACTCCCTGTGAAGTGAAAGGACCGAATAAACCTGATATTAAAATCTCTTACAAAGACCAACATCGCTTTAGCGATCCGCGGTCCACATCGGACCCTGTTGTTAATCAGCTACAGTAAAATAAATTAAATATGGCTAAGGAATTAGTGCGAAAACTTAGTGAAAACCCGGATTTTTCCTTTTAAAACCGAACTCAGCTGAAGCTATCGTATGAATTAATTCCTCAAGAATTTCAGAAAAACTAAAAATAAAAGGATCGATTGCAGACGTACGAGTTATCTAATGGTGAAACGCTGGGACATACGGACCAGACTCTTACATACGTTATAATATATGGACTTCTTTTGCATATATATATTTGGAAAAAGCAAGCTTACATCAAAATAAGTGGAATAAACGACGGGTATGTTCCCTGATACTTTGTCAAAAATCAATATTATTATCATATGGTATGGTGGTCTGACTGTTTTACGCTTTTACGACATAAGAACTTGACGATAAATAATATTTGTAAAATTAGCACTAATTTCGGGTCGGGTTATGCACGTTATGTGTCGGGTCGGAGTCAGATATTTGGCTTCAGAAGTCGGGTCAGGTCGGATCGGAACCATTTTTGATGGGTCGGTTAGGGTCGGATCACGAAAATTGGACCAATGGACAACCTGGGACAATATTGCTTAGTTTTGCATAGAATTCTATTATCATAGGCATTGTCAGATTAACTAATCTATGTCGTTAACAACTGAATTATAACGAGATTAAAAAGGTTTCGTTTTGAACGCCTTTTAATGGTATCAGTCGGACGCTATAACAATATAAGTCTCTCTTGCTATTTATTCATTGCAGACAACCTTTTTGAAACTCTTAACGGTCCCTGATGTCATAAGACAGCGCCTTTGGAATAACTAAAACAAGTCCCTGTTAAAATGAATTTTGCCTATCTCTATTATTTAATTATAATTGATCTGTAGCGGCACATTTTCTTTTGTTGTTTCCTATTAAAAACGACATTGTGCTGTGTCATAAAAAGATCACTAGCGTCGCCCACCTCCTTAAGAGAGGCTTTGAACTGATTTCAGCACCTAAGGGCAGGAATTTCTCTGCAAAGGGCCTTGAAATGCCTATGTCTGGGGGCCCTGAATTTCTCTGCATATGAGCTCGCAATGTCTGCCTAGGGGATCGGAATTCTTCTGCCGATGGGCGGACCTGTCATTGTCAGTGGTTGATGGTTGGACGGATGTATGTATGTATGTATGTATGTATGTATGTATGTATGTATGGATGTATGGATGTATGGATGTATGGATGCATGGACGGACGGACGGATGGATGGATGGATGGATGTATGGATAGAAGGATGAGTGGCTGGTCTACTGGATTACAGAGTGAAGGCTAAGATGGATGGAGTGGGCGGAGGGAGAAGTGTAAGGAATTAATGAAGGTCGTTGTCTTCCTTTTAAGACTTCATTATTCATCTTGTTCAATTACTCAACGGCTGAGCACCGCTGCCTGCGCTGCCTGTCTGGCGACTCAGCGACTCCGATTGACTTGGTGTGGTTGCCCTTAGGGACTGTGTCACGCGGAACCAACCTCTGGAAAAATACATGTGCATCCTGACGGAACATATAAAGCAGAGCATGACATGACATGATATGACATGACACGACACGACACGACGCGACATGGTATAACATTATATACTCAGATGCATTTTCCAGTTGCCGTTTTGGCCCTATAGACTATTTAGTCGAATCTTGAAGTGTAGTTTTGTCAATTTTCACAATTCACAAAAGAATAACAAAGGATGACAACGCATCATATCGTGCGCTTTCATTTTTATCAGACCAAAATATCGCATGGTATAACATGACAACATAATAAGGGTTGATTCACGTGAGCCAATCACAGCGTTTCTGTAAAAAGATTTCGACTGGACCTGATTTTCTGTGACACCCGTCATCGTTTGAGCTAATACCGGCTTTTCTTGCGTCTCTGTTCTAATCTTGTTCGGTGACTTTGCTTTTGTTCTGTCGTTAGCTTCTCATTGGGAAAGGAACATCGCCTTTTCTTTTGGTTCGAAAGGATTTTGTTTAAACACGCGCTGCTGCTGCGCTAAGCTTTCATTGTGCCGTGTCTTATGAATGTTTCGTTTATTATGAATGGTGGAGAAGAGTGATGAAGAGGAGGAAATGAAGAAGAAGAGGGAGATTAAGAAGAAGAGGGAGGAGGTTAATGAGAAAGAAGAAGAGGAGGTTGGTAGCAGAAGTAGGAAGACGAAGAAGGGGAGATTGAGAAGGAGGAGGAGCAGGAGAAGGAGGAGAAGGAGAAGGAACAGAAGGAAAAGACAAAGAAGAGAATGAGGATGGCAGAAGAAGTAGTAGGAAGAGGAGGAAAAATGTGGATGAGGTAGGGGAGAAGAAGGAAGAGGTGGAAGAGAAAGAATAAAAAAGAGGAGAAAGTGGAGGATTAAGAAAGGGAAGATAGAGAAGGAGAAGGATAAAGATAACGATAAAAAGTGTCTTTATTTTAGACCGACTGACCGCAGAATGATCACAAACATAGTATTTACGAATGATGGCAACTTATTACAGGAGTCGAATTAAACTGTCGGCAGCCATGCAGGGCGCCCATTACGCTATGCAGAAGGAGGAGAAAGAAGAGGATATTGGGTGGAGGACGAAGAGGAGAAGGAGGAAGTGGTGGAGGAGAAAGAGGTGAATGCAACAGAGGAGGAGGAGAAAATGAAGAAGAAGTGGAAGCGGAAGAGAGGGTGTAAGCATAGGAGGAAAATCATTTAGGGCGAGTAAGGCAGTGGAGAGGAAACAGGAGACGCGGAGGAGGAAGAGGTGAGAAGATAAGAGGGAGAAAGAGGAGTAGGAGGAGCAGGAGGAGGAATGTCCCTTGAGACAGTGAGTGATTCTTCACGCTTCGAGGATTGCGATCCTCGCGTGAAACCGACGCTGAGGTCAGGAGGTCAATGAAGACAAGAGAAGAGATAATGTCTCGTCTGAATGATCGATGACTTCCACAATGCACTCAATGGTACTCCAGCGACTCAACCGTTAAAGAATGCGAAGATATCGATATATCGATATTTAAATCTATTTACACATTGATTAATGGAGCAATAAATTCAATCCATTGTTAAATCCATTTTTAATTCACACATGTGGATCAATATATTAATCGATAGTCAACTCGATAGGTTTTATTGTCAATATATTATGTAAGTTGATTGATTTTAATTGGTATTTGTCGATCGAGTTTTATTACGAGTCCAACTATTTTGATTTGTGCTGTGTCACGAGATCGTTTTAAGGGTGTTTAACGTGTCCTTATAAATTCAGACAATTGCGTAATTCATCATTATTGGTTTGGCCAGCAGTTGCCATGCCAAATAAATTATCAATCGTTATATATGATGCATACAAACAATTAATACTTCAAGTAATATATACTATTCGTACCTATCGCCGCCAAGCGGCCAATGTCAAGGTCAAGAGCTATATATTCGTAGAGTAATGGATTGCACACTGGCTCAGAGCTGGGGAATTGAGTTCAATACGCGTTTCCCCCGTAAGGTTGGCTAGTCCTTCTGTCGCTAGGCGGCGGGGTTGGCTAAATTAGCTCGATCCCTTATTATGATGGTGAATTATCATATAAGAGTTGTCTTAAAGTTAAGACGAAATAGTATGAAAATTGCGAGAGGGCAGAAATCACGTGAAACATGGACTCGCTCGTTTAGACTCATTAAAATTGGTTTAATTATCATTCTTAAAAAGTTTAATGACATCAATCTTATAGCAACATAGGCTGTTGACGTCTTTAAGATTGTTTGTGTATTTCAGTTAATTTCATATGACGTTTGTAATCCGTTTTCTTTCTGATTTCTTGTTAATGATTTCGTTTCTGACAGGTTGCTGAGACGGCGATATTTGAGCGTTGTTTGTTGCAAATCTTTTATGACATGAATATCATTCATATTTATACATATTGATGTTCATAGGCACAATTATTTATTTAGCCATTTACCTTTCTTATTTTTCGCCTGAAGGCTCTTTCTTGACTGCATCGGTTCGTCTCTGCTTTCATTTTCTTAATTTCTTTTACCATGGCGGCTCGTTTGACGGCCATATTTAATTTTAACATGAAACAAAACTAGTTCTCTAGTTTCAAAGGTCAAACATTAATTTTTCTGGTGGCCATAAAAAATAATATGCTTATTTATAAATGTTGCGCCTCTATCTTATTCACAATTTATTCAGAGTGTCTATATTAACACCAATCGATATATGATATATATATATATATATATATATATATTTACAAGTGATATTAAATATTCATGGTCCATGAATTGCAGTATGGACAATATTCAATAGTCAATGTCACCATGACAAGCAATCCATTAATAATGACATTACTCAAAGTCAGTTTCATCCATCACAAAATCAGAAAAGAGAACGAATCCCATACATTAAAATACCCAGAAACCAATTACATTCGAAAGCAATGTTAACAACCGGATTGAATTTCAAAAATATATACGACACGAATATGCAATATTTAAGGTGTCTAAAAGGCACCTCTGTAAAAGGCGCTGAAATAGAACCTTGCAGGTTTACAGTGTCTATAGCAGTGGCAGTTTCAGCTTAATGACATTTCGTGAGACAAAGATCATCTGCGTAGCCCTCTTCCTTCGCCCATACTTTAGACTGGCACTTCCACATGAAGTTACATTATAATATCCATAGATCTACAAACATTGATTAGTGATTGAAATAAGTCTGTTAATTATTATTTAACAATGCAATTTAATTATAATGTAATTATAAGACATTATGAATTATAATATTATACCTAGAATTATTATTTTTATACACCTATATATCACTATGATCGATAGTCATGCTACAGAGATCACGTGAGCTAATTAGTATGCGTAAGCCAGATAAACACGTGGTGTGTCTAGTCCATCTAAATACACATACAATAAATTATATAGTAATACAAATGAAAGAGATTAAATTACAGTATTATTCCTTTATTTATTGTTTTTATAAGTCTATAAATGATATCTTGTATACATCCTACATGAAATGAGAAGCATAATGAATTATTCTATTCTTTTCTCATTTAACATATTTGCTTTCGTATCTTAAAGGTGTTTAACTTAACTTCAATCATCCGAAAACTACAAGGTGGCTAACGCGTCCTCTATCGAGCTATCAGACATTACTCGTTATGACAAATTTACTGTGTCACAAACCAGTATTATTTTGTTACCAAAATAAAATTTGGATATAACGGCATCTTTGTAATAAAATCTATTTGTTATTTAAACACACTGTACGTCACTGTAATCGCGCGGTTAGAGTTGTTTCAAATAAACAAAATTTTTGTCTCTAATTATCAAATGAATATTTATTTTTCCACTGGGATTTGCGTGCATGGACCGCCATATTTTACAAAGTCAATCTGGCATAAATATGCGCTATAGAAATTGCGCTGTAGTTGATAAACGTTAGCAGCATATTAGGCTTTTAACGGCGCTGGAAGCCTTAACGTTGACTGATACAATGATCATAAACATCATATATATATTCATTATATATATATATATATATGGGCCTCGTCACACACCACACACATGTATATATATAATATATATATATATATATATATATATATGTATATATGTATATATATATTCAGCTGGATATGCCATGCATATATATATGTATATATATATGAGTGTGTGTGTGTGTGTGATATATGGTATATAATACATAGGTAAGGTTGGTTTGTTCATTTCATGTTTTATGTATGGTGTGGGTGAGATTCCGTTCTGCTGCTAATGGAACTGGGATGAACTGAGCTGTCAGTGTTGAGTGGAAAACACAAATGCACGCAGTATGATGTACAGTGTATGTCTTGGTTGTTTGGTGATTCAGGAACGTCTTTAGCAAATCATTTCATGCAGGGAACGACGAGAATTGACAGAAGACACGACGAACAAAAACTCTAAAGGCCCTCTGTATATATATCAGACGGTGCCGTAATGTAATGTATTGTAATCGAACGTTTGTATTTAACGCCGCCCACAATCAGCGGCCTATCAATGGGGCGGCTGTGCGTGGGTCACTGAACGAAGGAGTGTCTTAAGGCGTCTCGGCAAATGGGAAGGTGAGAGGGATCGTCATTCCAGTCGCAGGGACTGTGGAAGACATTCCCAAGATGCGCACATGGTCGTAGTAATTATGTAATATTTATATAGCGCCACTTTAAGTCAGAGGCACTCCCGACCCGGGTCACTGACGAAGTGAACAGTTTTCATTTGCTTCTGGAACTGAAAAGAGGTTAATGAAGAATTCTTGATTTTAAAGACAGAGATAACCAATAGTACATACATACATACATAAGCGCACATACATACCGATGCACATAGACATATATACACATATATACACATATATACACATATATACACATATATACACAAACATAAACGTACAATGGTGCATGCATTTAGAGCCATTGTCAATATCCGTCATCGTCGTTTTCTAATCAACACTAATACATTCTCCGAATGTTGTTGAGCGCTGTATAAATTCGTCGATTGTTGTTTTTTGTCGGTCAGGTGGCTTGTACTGCGAGAGCGTTTGGGATGGATGGGGCTGTTGGAATTACACAGAGGCAGGGACAAGGGCGTTCATCAACTGTCCATCCTACATTCCAGGGTTTGACCCAGAGCGTATGTATCCAGAAATAACATCTCTTATTTATTTAAGACGTAATGATAAGAAAATAAGAAATGCATTCAGTATATATATATATATATATATATATACTGAATGCATTTCTTATTATATATATATATATACAGTATATCAATAAATTAAATAATGATTTATATGTTATGAAAGACATACAACTACCATCTGTGAAATATCGCCATCTCATAAACCTGTCAGAAACGGAATCAATAAGAAGACAAAAGAAAGAAAACGAATGAAAATGATAATTCGAAATCGAACTGTATGTATCAAGAAATGATAGGTACGAATATTACGTAGATAACTTTGAAGACGTCAACAACATATGTTGCAATAGTTACAGTAGAAGACATCGGTGAACTTTGAAGAAATGAGAATGAGATGATTTGATTGAGAAAATGAAATGGAGGAAGAGGAAGAAGAGAAAGGGAGGAAAGAGGAAGAGCAAGAAGAAAGAGAAGGTAGAGAGGAGAAGGGGAATGAGAAGAATGTGGAGAGAAGGAGAAGGAAGAAGAAGGAAAAGGAGAAGGAGAAGGAAGAGAAGATGGAGAACGAGAATGAGAAGAAGCGGAAAGAGAAGGAAGAAGAGAACAAGATGGAGGAGAAGGCAGAAGAATGGAAGAGGGAGAGCGAGAATGAGGAGAAGGGAGAAGGAGAACGATACAGAAGGTAGCAAGAGAAGGAGACATAGAAGGAGGAGAGGCTGAAGGATGGAGTGAATGGAGGAGATATAGGAGTAAGAGAAGGAATTGACTATAGGAAAACCCAGAGAAGAATCTGATGAATGAGAATGACGAGAAGAAGGAGGAGAAGGAAGAAAGAGTAGGAGAGGAAGATGTAGAACAAAAGAAGAAGGATAGGGAAGAGGAGGTTGGAGGAATCCAGGTGGATAAGAATGACGCATTTGATGCATGGTATTGATATCAAAACCTCTTCAACAGATTGACACCAATAATAATCGTTTGTATTAACAATTTTTACTTCTGGACGACTGTAATTTATACGGAGCCTCATTTATTTTGCACATCGTGTAAGAGTCGTGTCAATCAACATCAACTGGAGTTACGTCTCTCTGATTGACCTCTGACCTTCAGTTGATTGGCACCACATTATTTGTCTACGTCAGATCGACAACAATTTATTATGCACATAAATAACTGCATAAGCAGTCTCCAGCGATAGAACCAGAATATTTACGATACCATCGCTAAAGTAAGGCTATTTATTAACGCCATTGCGTGAGAAAACGAACGAGGTCAACCTCATAGGTCAATAGTAGTCTTTTGTTTGATGGCTGGAGGGATCATTCAATCTGCAAAGAGATGCAACTAAATTTTTCAATGAACCTAGAAGTCCAGGAAGAGGATCACATGATGATATTTTAAGAAAAGGAAATGGGGGAAGAGGAAAATGAAGAAGAAGGTATGCAGACGAGATGAAGAAAGAGAAGGAGAGAGAGATCAGGTCGGTTCGTCTGTTACATGTAGGTAAACTAGGGATTCCAATTTTGGAAAACGAATAAATATTTTTTGGCAAATCCATGATTGAAATACCATTAGCTTATTTTTAAATTCTTATTAATCCAGCAACTTTAGAAATAAATCATCGAACCATGGATTACCGGAATTTCTTTTGCAACTGACAGTGGTAGTTCATTCATATTATTATTATGTTAATACTTATATATAATATTATTACTTCAGTGAAACAGACAATAAACTACCCAGGGTAAAAAAGATCTATTGATTTCGTTATAATCGCTGATATAATAATTGTTATGCGTTAGTGGGCTTCCAAAATATAGCTTTGCCTATGGTCGCCAAAATGTCTAGAGCTGGATCTGGGAGAGCGAGATGGAAAAGCGATGGAGAAGGAAGAAGAAGAATGATTTACTGTCGTTGCCTAATCATCGATGAGTGTTTTTTGAGAAGGGTCGCTATTATATGATAAAATATCTCATCACGTGACGATTACGTAACGTTTGTTTTCAGTGAAGGCATTCAAGGACTGTACAGATGACGGGACGTGGTGGAGAAGTCCCTTCAACAAGACATGGTCAAATTACACGGCTTGCATCAACCAAAAGGAACTCGAAGTAAGAGCAGTGTCCAATCTCATGACGACTACTATTGATTATGACGACGAATGATGATGGCCAGATTGAGTTTCTGTTTGTGCGTTTGCTTGGCTACAGTCAGTGCAGAGGTCTTTCCAAATTTCTGTCTGTCTGTCTGTCTGTCTGTCTGTCTGTCTGTCTGTCTGTCTGTCTGTCTGTCTGTCTGTCTGTCTGTCTGTCTGTCTGTCTGTCTGTCTGTCTGTCTGTCTGTCTGTCTGTCTGTCTGTCTGTCTGTCTGTCTGTCTGTCTGTCTGTCTGTCTGTCTGTCTGTCTGTCTGTCTGTCTGTCTGTCTGTCTGTCTGTCTGTCTGTCTGTCTGTCTGTCTGTCTGTCTGTCTGTCTGTCTGTCTGTCTGTCTGTCTGTCTGTCTGTCTGTCTGTCTGTCTGTCTGTCTGTCTGTCTGTCTGTCTGTCTGTCTGTCTGTCTGTCTGTCTGTCTGTCTGTCTGTCTGTCTGTCTGTCTGTCTGTCTGTCTGTCTGTCTGTCTGTCTGTCTGTCTGTCTGTCTGTCTGTCTGTCTGTCTGTCTGTCTGTCTGTCTGTCTGTCTGTCTGTCTGTCTGTCTGTCTGTCTGTCTGTCTGTATATGTCTGTATATGTCTGTATATGTCTGTCTGTGCCGTGTCCGTCTGTCAGTCGGTATGTTTATCTGTTCGCGTGATTGATGTTTATTAGTGCAATAAGGTACTCGACTAATCTGCCTGTACTCGGTTGACTCTTCTGATCCATCTGGTCCTAATCACACTCAATGTCGCTCATTCGAAGCGTGGAAGTCAGTCCATCAGATCTAATCCCATTCCATCGTCTATCATTACGACGCCTCCAGCGAAAAGATGCATCCAATTCCAATTCATTGATTGGGAAAAAAGGGTGTCCAAGACTGAGTTCCCTAATTAAGTTCATCTGACTTGTTAGGTCTCTGAGGGTTGCGATCTTTCTTCTGGAGTTCCACGAGTTCTTTGGCTTGTTGATTATATGATTAATCGTTCTATCTTCTGTTAGCAAGGAATCTATATTAGAGGAATGCTTACTAGTCAAGTTTCGATCAACACATTTCACTCTTAAACATAGATGTGGCCCCAATCTAAATTTTGCTTCTATTTGAAAATATGATGTCTTAAGCCTCCAAAATCACTTTTAAAATGTTGCTGACATAGTTATTCGTCAATTTTCCTTCGTAACTAAAAGTTAAAGAATCAGCTCGTTATGTCAACAAGTTGTGAACATTTATTTCTCCCTAAATTCGCCCAAAAGTAGTGACACAACGTTACATAGGGAGTTTCCAGACCTGTGCATGGTCCGTGGTTTCTTAGTTTGTTATTTCCAAATTACATATGTTTATTCCCGCAATCTCATTGCCAACCATTTGGCCGAGACTGGCAGGGAATGTTGAGTCTTAAAAATAGTTATTAACTATAGAATATAAATCGATTGATCGACCCTAAAAAAAGGAAATGAAGCGGACAATAATAGCGGTAGAGAACGCGAGAAATTTGGTGCAATCCATTATCTAGCAAACGGCTTGAAAATGCATTAACGTCGACACCTTTTATTCGTAGCCGACAATTCAAACAAATACACGGTGCTTGTATCCGCCATCAACGTCGCACTACTTGCATCCTGGCAGTGCCAGTCCCAAGCCTGGCCAAAGGAGGAGGGCGACGCTAATGCTTTTTACCATACACACCAGCATTCAACTCAGCCGGGGTTCATACTGTATGGCGGTGCCAGTCTCAAGCCTAAGGAAGGGAGGACGACGACTATGGTCGTGTTTTTATGAGATTAGGCGTAAACCAACCGACCAACTATCATCAAGAGAGAAGAAGCGAGGACAAGCGGCGAGGTGTTACGAAGGAAGCATTTGAAAGAAACTTTAGAAAAACACTGAATCCTAGAAAGAAAATAAAAAGAGACTACGAAGCATTTGCTAAACAATTTAAGTGTTCGGACGGCCGTAAGATGGCGTTGTTACAAGCCAGAAACTAATTCAGAAATTTAAGAAAGATTATCATCCACGTTGGATGTTTGTTTAGTTTAACCTGCATTCGACTGTGTCATGAATAGCGAGAAATCCACGTCCAATGCTGTCAAGAGATATAGACCGAATTATTAAGTATTCTTAATTTAGAATAAATCGTTAGTAAGCTATTAAAGCGACTCGTGTTACTTTCGTTAAAGTAATATTGGCGCAAGCGGTCATTTCTGTCATGATATTTCGTTAAACTTTGCAAATAGTCAATCAATATTCGTTTAATTCACAAAATCCAGTTCAACTGGCAACATTTAAAGCGATTGTTGTCTAGCTTGACGGGTTTTGTAAGGTATCATTAAAATGAACATTAAAAATCGAACATAAAGAAAACAATATTGGACTCATTTAACACGAAAGTTATCATTTATATATAAGAGATGCATTTTTCAGCAATGGAATAGTGATCCCTTCTGCTTTGTAAAAGTTTCTTCCCCACAAATATAACAAAAGTTATTTTGATCAATTAAGACAGTGATGAGGCATGACAAAGTATGCTCTTGAACTTCCGTAATACTAGTGGCACGTGCCAAACAGTAGTAGCTTAAATTATTTGGAAACCATTCAAAACTTTCTTTTTTACCACTAAGCTTGCATCATCTGTAGTCTGCGATCATGAAGCCGTGATGTCATGACCTAACTGCATTACATCAGACAATGGTGCATTGTTTCCTGGCAGTGGCGTATCTGCCTCTGTGGCGCCCTGGTGTGAACCTTACTGAGCAAAGTCCATTCTGAGAGCCCCTCATGAAGAAGTAACAGAAAAGGGGCCATCCATAAATGACGCGAGGGAGGGTCGACAAAATGTGACGTCACATCATCACATCAAACATCAATATGCGCAACTTTGTTAAACGTTTTACTCAACTAAACACGTTTCACATAATTTACAGTAATTGTTACCACAATTTAGCAACACTAGGCTAATCATGACTTTTGCATTCCTAATTTTTGGATTTGAAGGTGAGGCAGCCATCAGAGAGTCGCTGAAACGAAAAAAGTTAAGACTGTGTGGATTGGATATAATATGTTACTTAAGGAGCATTTTGCTTCACCGTGGGAGAATGGAGATGCCTAAAGTTTGGATTGTTTCGAGTTATTGTTATTAAACATTTTCTGAATTTTTTTAGTGATTCTGCCCGAGCCTTTCATCTTGAGAAAAGCATAAGATTGCAATAATTATTCTTTCTCCATTTTTCTTCGTTCTACTTTTTTGATAATTATAAGAAAATTTGCATCACATTCTAGACATCTGTTTTTTCGGAGATTGGTCAGAGCCTTGACACGTCATACTTGTTGAAGGGGTCATGACATTGGTGAGGAAGGAGGGGTATAAAATCCTCCAAAATTGCATGACGTCATTTATGGACGGCCTCAAAGATACAACTATGCAACAGTTATTCTGCCGTTCAGCATTTTCTCATGGAATTTGCGGATTATTTGGTATTTGTGAGGGTAGACTCGACCTCTTCAGAAACATCTGAAGTCAGTGCAAACGAGTTCAACCCATCTGCACTTGTTTTCTAACGTACAGAAGAAGTACAGAAATGTCCAACACAGTTCTAAGCCTACTCAACAAACAGAAAAGTGCTAAAATGTGTTAATTTCAACGAACACAGCTAATAATTACTGCGTTTATATGCAATTATTATGCAGCCGAGACATTGATGTGAATATGAGTAACGTCCTATTTAGACTAAACGTGTACACATAGGACGTATTTACGCCACGCGGAACGAGTGGAATCATGTCGACCAGTTTTTAATAGCACTCACTTAATTTTGGCTTAATTTTAATAACGTGAATGTATGTTTGCATTCTGATACTGAAGGTTGTTTGTTTATGCGTACTGGCTGGACGCGAGCCGCTATTAACTGATGCGTGATAAATACCGCGAATCTATCATGCATTCGTCAGACGCGTACGGGCTATGCCGCTAAACCTTAGCGTCGTAACCATAGACCGAAATTCCAAGAAAAAAATAATGTTACATCGGCCGAGGAGGCCCCCCTCAGTCCTTGGCGCCCTGGAGCAATTGCTCCACTTCGCTACATGGCGCTACGCCACTGCCTAAAGGAGTATGTCTTTGGCAATACGACGGAATACGTTGCAATATGTGTTTTCAAATACAGCAAGAATGAATATCCAAAACACTCAATGCGTAATGAGACTGACACCTAACGATCTCTGTCATGAGAGTCAATCAACAAATTTCATTATCATTTTCGTCTTCAGTATCTCAAAATTAGTAAAGATTTGTTATTTTCATATAAGAAGGCAAAGCTTGTGTTTTCCAAAATGATATGGTCCTCATCAACGGCTTATGGCGGTCGCAAGATGTCGTTAAACATTGAACACAATTAAATTAAATTTCCAAGCTACAATTAGACACCTTTAAAATACGCACGCTGTAAGCTTGATATACGCCAAATAGCTTTCAGATGTCAGATGTAAGTGACGAAAGTTCTATAGAAATACACAAAAATAAAAGGAGATAAAAAAAGATAAAGAAAAAAAACAGAAAAAAGGAGAGTCTGAAGAGGAAAAACAAATACAAAAGCAATTGGAAGAGCCGATTGGCCAATATCAATTACATAAATATTGTAAAGACGTCAACGGCCATTGTTGCCATACGACGTCGTTAAACCTCTGTGAATTGATTGAGATATAATTGAGCACCAACTATTTCTGATATTATTGGCGTCTCAGTAGGTCTTTTACTCTGAGAGGAGTAGCTCATTGACCGGATCTGAGAGATGGTGAGAGATGCTTGACGACCTCATGCTTCTTAACCTCGGCATATTATCGCGGGTGGTAAGTCGTTTCCCTCGTGTCCTTCCAGAGATTCAGAAAATCAGGTTGAATGAGACATGAACATTTTGTTGAAATTTACAAGAAAACTATAAGTGCCTAATCTTTCTCTGTCTGTCTCTGTCTGTCTGTCTGACTGTACCCCTCTCTCTATATTATATACATATATATATATATATGATTGCTTATCGTTTGCTATATATATATATATAAATGTATATATATATATGTAGATTATAGGTATAGTGTTCCAATCTTGCAAAGATCTGACGCACGAATAAGTCCGTCTGTTCCTACGCTCGCTTTGATGTATGCTTGCTTTTACGTATGTATAACTCCCTGATTCTCTGTCTCAGTGTATTTCTGTGTCTCGTCTTTTCTATGGCTCCTTGTCTCACTCTGTGGCCATTTGTCGTAGATCATCGTTCTGTATAATTTGGACACGACCTGCAGTCTAAGCGATGGATTAGCTGTGGATTAGATTGGCGATTAGGGTCAGATGGAGGTCATGGAATCGAGATAGTCAGGGATCAGGGCTGAAATTGAACGAAGGGTGGTCAATTATCATGTCCCGTCTGAAAAGGGATCAAAACGATTGGGTTTATGAGTACGCGGTGGACTGAAGGCTGATGTGTCCGAGGTTCAAATAATCTACTCTCAACAATAATTAGACAATTCGATTTGCTGATCACTAGGGCAGATCAAGATTGTTCAATCGTTTTGGGGTGACTTTCCAAGTTGTAGTCCGGCGATGTTTTAGGTTTTACGATGATGATGACGACGACGATGAAGCTAGTGATGAATATGATGTTGTTTATTGATGGTGTTCACTATGATAATGATGATGACGTTATTGATGACGAAGAAGATGATGCTGCTGTTGTTAACTAATATTATTTTGACGATGTTGTTGTTGTTGTAATGATGAAGATGAATGAGACGGCGGTGATGATGATGATGTTGATGATGGCATTGACGATGTCGCTCTATTTCATGACAATAAGGAGGGTAGTGATGACGACAATGATGACGATACCAATTACGATACTGATGACGGTGATGATGACGATCATGATGACGATAAGGATGACGATAATGATTAGCGATGACGATGATGATGTTAATTCTGTTGATCTTGACGTCGCAAATGATGACTATTACTATTTATAATCATGGTCGTGACAATAATGAAGATTGTAACTAAATTGTCGAATACGCCACCTGTCGTTCTTTTAGAAAAACACTCGGCTCATTAACGTCTATATCTCCGGATACAGTATCTCCATGGTGGCCCTTGTGGCCTCGCTCACAATCTTCGTCATTTTTGGAAGGTAAGAATTTTATTTCAAATCAAATCCTTTATTTTGTAATCAACAATCATAACACTGATCATTAACTATTGAAGCTTACAGAGTGATGTCACACGTTATGAAGACTAATTTACCCTGAATATCCAACACTGAGCATTAGAAGACCCGGAAAATGAACTAGAACTTAGAGAATATGACTTCAAAATGACAAAAAAACCTATTCAAGCATTTTCATCATTTTGTGGAAGATATCATATTTCATTGAAGAATTTAATCCTCTCATTTGTAAGTAGAATTGATAATCGTACCTTACAACAGAGGTCGTTGCCGTCGACAGAAATTTGCATGGCATATTACAGCAGTATTATGCTATCAATAGACTAGGCAGGTAGTTGCAGTTTAACGACACTGTGTGATAACATAGGCAATCAGCGTCGCCCTCCTTCTTTATCCAGGCTTGGGACTGACATTGGCAGAGTGCAACCAGCGGAGGAGTTACCGGAACAGACTGTCAACAGATATGTCAACGGACTATTATTATTATACGAGAGTTTAACGACATCCTTTAGCATCAGAGGCTGTTGACGTCTTCAGAGTTATTTACGTATTAGTTCAATGTCATACATAGTTTCATCCGTGTTGTTTCTTTTGTCTTTCTTTCTTTTGTCTTTCTTTCTTTTGTCTTGCTTTCAGTTATCTTTCTTTCTTTTGTCTGTTTCTTGATATCGTTTCTGACACTTGTTCATTGACACTGATATATGACCAGTGACTATGCTCTATGTGACTAAAAATGTGACCTTTTAATGACGAGAAAAATGGACATAAAATGACCAACAGTTTAGCCGCAAACGGCTAGAAACAGATCTCAAAATGACGATAAGTATTTCAACAATAAATGACCTCAAATGGTTCATCAAATGACCTCAAAAGTGCATCGATGTGGTCAGTTATTTGTCGCAAATTTGACCAAAAATTGGTTGACATTCTGCAGCTTTCAGGTCATTAGCGTCACCTTACACCAAAACCAATATGGCTGAACAGTAAGGAGCCAATTAAAAGTGCCTGGATAATGCCTGGGACTAAAATGGAAGGGAAATGACGCCGCAACCTGGAAGCCAGTCAGTGAACGTCTTTTTGACACACCGCAGGCGACGTCTATGGTCTGCTGTGTAATGAATAAAGTGCCATCTGGGTACTAGGCAAAATAACGCTGAACGTATTTGCACCAAAAAAATCATCTATACTTGTGTCACTCCAGTCAAAAAAATCTTCCTTTGAATGCATTATATCTAAATTGGAAGTTTTATTTACTAAGTCGTTTTTATTTCGTTAGCAAAAACTAATGTGACTGCCGAATTATGCCGCAAAAGCCCCGAATGTTAAATCAGGGTCACTTAAAAAATCTAGGCCAATGTCCTAATTTTCGTCAGCTTCATGTTACTTCCTTGCCTTCTTAGTCTAGGATATTGCAGACGTTTATTTAGCCATGTAGTTGTATAACGTAGTGGCGCCTTTCATTGACTTCCGACAGTTAAATTTGAATCCTGCAGTAACTTGTCATCATTCGTGCATAGTATGTTTGTAATTATACTGTGGCTTATTGGTTTGAAATAAAACAATTCGCCCCCTTCTTTAAGACTTGGGACTTGGGACTGACTCTATCATGGTGCGAACAGTGTCGCAGTTGTCTAGGTCATTGAATGAGGTCATCCGATTAATTATTTTCATTCAAACTAGGCCAGTGATTGAACTCGTCAATCGCGTTGGTTTAATCTAGGTCAGTGAATGAGGTCATTCAATTTATTGACCTAAATAAATCTAGGTCAGTGACTGAGGCCGTCCAATTGGGTTCGTTAAAACTAGGGCAGTGATTTAAAAGATGAACAATCCGATTCTCAGTTCTGTTTTGATCAGGAAATTATTGATGCCCAATAGAATTCATTCAATCTAGGTCAGACGGAAGCCGTCTCATTTATGATGCATTCAATATAGGTCAGTGATTGATGACGCCTCAACGGATTCGTCCAATCATGATTCCCATTCAGTCTGGGTAATAAAATAAGGATGGCCAATAGAATTCAATTAATCTAGGTCAGACAATGAGGGCGTAATGGCGAGTAGCAATGTTTTGTCAAATGAGGTCATTCGACTCTTCATGGGTCATTATCGCAAGAACGATAGAATGAGAGGATGGACGGAATAAGCGAAAGAAGGAAGGAAGGATGGATGGTTCTGCGTGTCCGCTCATCCATCAATCCATCCACCCACATTCATTCCTTTCTTCCATCCATCTATCCACATCATAGACACCACCCATGCATCTATTTCTTCCTTCTGCCTTACCTCCCTCCCTCCCTCCCTTTCTCCCTCGCTTCCTTCCTTTCTATTAGATTTATAAAGTTCCTATCGCAGAATGCATTTCAGAGACAATATTAGACGAGAAACCGGGAAAAGAAACCCCTTTCTCCTCTCGTCTCTTCGCTCCCTGTGTCCTTCCTTCCTTCCTTCCTTCCTTCCTTCCTTCCTTCCTTCCTTCCTTCCTTCCTTCCTTCCTTCCTTCCTTCCTTCCTTCCTTCCTTCCTTCCTTCCTTCCTTCCTTCCTTCCTTCCTTCCTTCCTTCCTTCCTTCCTTCCTTCCTTCCTTCCTTCCTTCCTTCCTTCCTTCCTTCCTTCCTTCCTTCCTTCCTTCCTTCCTTCCTTCCTTCCTTCCTTCCTTCCTTCCTTCCTTCCTTCCTTCCTTCCTTCCTTCCTTCCTTCCTTCCTTCCTTCCTTCC
The DNA here is from genome assembly GCA_959347315.1 of Bimastos eiseni. Classification (NCBI taxonomy): domain Eukaryota; kingdom Metazoa; phylum Annelida; class Clitellata; order Crassiclitellata; family Lumbricidae; genus Bimastos; species Bimastos eiseni. The sequence continues at coordinate 42,271,894 of OY365811.1, read as the reverse complement.
TTCCTTCCTTCCTTCCTTCCTTCCTTCCTTCCTTCCTTCCTTCTTCTCTACTGTTACCATTAGCAGAATTTCCATGAAAGACCGAATCTGTGTAATAGTCGTCTGAGGCGACGGGTGGCCACCTGGTGGTCCCAACAGGAAACGAGCGGCGCCAGCCGTCCCATTCTTTTTCTTCTGCGTATCCCGCCACAAGGGGTGAACAGGGGTGGGAGTGGGTCACTGGGGTAGGTCAACAGAAGGTGGGAGAGGGGTGACAAACGGAATGGGATTGTGGGAGATATAGAGGGAGATATCGAGGCAGACGGAGGAAGGGGAAATAGAGGAGGCAGGGAGGGAGGGAGAGGAGGGACAGGGAGAGAGAGAGAGTGAAAGAGAGAGAGAGAGAGGGAGAGTGAAAGAGAGAGAGAGAGGGAGAGAGAGAGAGAGTGAAAGAGAGAGAGGGAGGGAGAGAGAGGGAGAGAAAGAGAGAGAAAAGAGAAGCAACAGAGACAGAGACACGGAGAGAAGGGGGACCTCCTCCTCTCTGTCAGACAGAGAAACTGAAAGACAGACAAAGACAGTGATACGGGGAGAGATGGAGACAGAGAGACAGAAAGGCAGACATGCAGAGACGGAGACAGAGACAAAGACGGAGACCTAGACAGAGATAAAGACAGACAGACAGACAGGTAGGAAGAGAGATAGAGAAAAACTGAGATAAGGAGCCATAACCACACTCAGAGAAGATAGACGCAAAGAGACCAACAGAAGCATAAATAGCCTCACATGGAGATATAAAAAAGACCCAGACAGAGCGACAGACAGACAGACGGACGAACGGACGGAAGAAGGTATTGATGAACGAAGGCAGAATAAAGAGATAAAGTCGAGTGAGAAATTTACAGCATACTTCTCGAATCATCCAATTTAGGACCGGATGAGCAAATACTTGCACTGTCGGTGCCAAGAGGCAAACGGTCTCTGCCATGTCACACCAACATTAAAGCATACACACACATACATACAAACAGGTAATCACAAACACACATATAGACGAACAGATATACCCAAAGACACCAGCCAACGCTATATATATGTATATATATATATATATATTTTATATGCACGCACACACATACAAATACACATTTCTAAGTTGTAAATGAACAATACATGTAGTGTTGTAATAGTAATGAAAATGTTACTCTTATTTGATTGTAACTATAATTCGAACTGTTGCTATTTCCTGTTTCTTTCTGCTGCTATTATTTTAGTATTGCTATTGCCAATGTAATTGTAGTTGTTATTGTGATTACAGTTTGCTATCGTGATTGCAATTGTTACTGAAATTGTTATTATTACTGAAATTGTTATTGCTGTTATTGCAGCTTTTATTGCTTTTATGATCATAACTGTTATTGCTAATGTGATCGCAGCTGTCATAGCTATTGCTTCCTTATGTATATTACGTCATTAATGTCTTTTTCTTGTCTAACCATCTATTGCGTTTCTTGTCATGGCAAGAAATCCTATGGTGTGATCGTGAATGCAATTCTAATTGCCTTTGCTTGATGTTGCTATGACCGTCTCTTAGCAACGTGCAATTGTTTCTTGTCGCCTAGGCAACTGCAGTGTGACCGCGTCACCCTTCACAAGCATCTCTTCGGCTCCTACGTACTTAACGACATCGTTTGGATCTCATATTACGTACTAGCTGCCCTCAACGCCAATGTACTGGAACAGAACCCGGTAAGAAAGTATGACATTTTAAACACTTCTTTCAATTGAAATTATGACATTTACACCACTTCTAACACTTCATAGTATCAAATCTCATCCACTTCTACCACCTAAAACTTCCTCAATTGTACATGTAACTTAGCACTTAACTACATTTTATCGAAACATAAACCAGTTTCAAACACCGCGAGTAACCGTCCTCGCCGCAAATTGCGCGTGTTGATACGTAAACCGGTTTTCGATGTGGAACCGAAATTCTTATCTCACAACGCGCGAGAGAGCATATTGGTTTTAAAGGCTCGCTGAGAGTGTCGTTCCCAGGAAATGAGCTATACAGGCGATCGTCTATTCTCTGGTTTTTTTCTGACGAGGAATAAAAGAGGAATAACTACAACTGCGTTGAAAAACGTCAATACCACGATACAGGAATTCTCACGACGTGGCTGTTCATGATTTATGGTTTACCGATGGCCAGGCGTTTACCTTATCAGTTTAATCAAAACCAGGATGCTTAATCAAAACCGGTGTCAGGTCTGTCTTAGAACACTCGGCAAATAATATGGAGGGGTTAGTTTGTTCGCAGATTAGACGTTGGAGTGTACGAGTAAAAGTAATGGTTTGGTGGTTGCTTAAGTTTAACGATACTGTGTAATAACGATCAATTGCGTCGTTCCTCTTTTTTTTTATTTGAGCTTTTCATTTGGCTGAATAAGAGGTATTTATACGTTTATATAGCCGGTCAAAAATGCGATTAACAGGTGTTTAATAAGATAACACCATTATCGACATTAAACAGCTAGTTCTGTAGTTTTTCTTCCATCAGCCACCATAAAGGCTGAAACAGGCGAGACGGGTCAAAAGCATTCATTTATTTAGTGTTTCATGGGTGGATGGATCCAGGGTTTAACGACAGCTTATGACAACAGCTTATGCCGTCGACAAAAATTTGCTTGGCGTATTACAGCACTTACTCCTTAAATTTCTGACAGTGAAGCTAATGTGTTAAAGGGCGCCTTAATAGGAGCCGATGGCTTGCTTAAAGAAGTGTTACTTAGTGCTTCATACTTTGAGAAAACAAATTTATAAATGTTTGAAATATTCAATCTAAGGTGTCTAAGATACAGACACATTGTTAACTGGGAGAGAGAGAGAGAGAGAGAGAGAGAGAGAGAGAGAGAGAGAGAGAGAGAGAGAGAGAGAGAGAGAGAGAGAGAGAGAGAGAGAGAGCGAGCGAGCGAGCTGTTAATAAATTTATTTATTAATTAATTAGGTCTATCTCAACTTTGGTTACAGTAACGATTATCCACGCATTATATTATAAACTAACGAATGAGCAACATTGCTACAATCTAAAGCTAATCCAAATACTGTTCTATTTTAAATTATTGCTGGGATATTTTTACACAAGCTTCTGAAATGGGTCATTTGTGGCTTTTATAAGGTAAACCCCTTTTACATATTTCAGTATATTATCAGAGATAATCGAAATCTACTTGTGTAAAAGGCATTTACTTGGGCTACGCCATTCTTCTAACTATCTCGTTTTACGCATGCTATTGCAATTATTAGCATAGACATGAAAAGGAAGCATATATTAGGTGGGTTGGGCTAAACAAAAGTTCAGTCATTGCTGTATCGAATCCTTAATGTTGGGTTCTTTGCTCAAAGGAGATTTGTGACTGATACAAGGAGGGGCAAGAGAACTCGAGTTAGTCGGTGAGTTGATGTCTAATGACGTCATGTCTAAACAAATATGACCGTCTTTCAATTCTTTAAACTAACACTGCCAGATTGCGAGCAGTGGTGGAGTTAGAAGTGATTCTCGTTGCCCACATTAATTACATGAATTTGTACTGGCACCACCAGAAAATGATAAAGAAACACCGCATTGTTCAAACGTCTTTCCTTCGATACAAGCTACGTTTCAAAAGCAGACTTGTTTCCCTGCTATGCCCGCAATTCATAGTGAATTATTAGAGATGTGGATAGAATACATATGCAACTGAAAATGTTAAAAAAATGAGTTTATGAAGCGTCTGCAATACTCTATTTAAGGTGTTTAAACGATGACCAAAGCTGGACTTTCCTTAAACACATTAAAGAAATGGTTACCAAAGCTATGTAAGATAATTTTCTCCTCCGTCGTTGTAATAACTTAACTCAGCAAATTATAGTGCTTCATATCGAGATTGGGATTTGCGTGTAGTTGATGCTTGACGACGCTCAATCATATGAAAAATGATTGGTGTCAACTCTCCCCGTTGAGGCTTGGGACTGGCGCTAAAAGAGTGCGAGCAGCGGCCGTAGTATTAGTTGCAGTCAAACGACACTGTGCGATAACAATGATCATTAGCGTTGCCCTCCTCTTCTCTCCAGACTTGGGACTGGCATTGCTGGACTGCAGGCAGTGCCGGAGTTTCAATGTAGTCGAATCATAGGGCGTCTGGCTAGGGCTAGATAATCATTACAGAATCGAATCTCTGACGTTCATGACTTGAGTCAAGCGGGATTTTAAAGTAATGAGGAGGAACAAGAGAACTTTAGCTAGTTGGTGAGTTGCTTTTCGACGATCAGCGTCACCCTCCTCCTCTTTCCATTCCAGGCTTGTGACTGGCACTCCTAGATCACGAGTAGTGAAAATGTCAGTAGTGATTCTCGTCGCCCAAGTCATTGGTTAATATTTGGGCTGGCACCACCCACAAACAACGGTGTGGAGGAATTTTAAAGTTGTTTGACTGTGCTCATTAACTTTTGAAGCCTGTTACTTTATAGTACGCGTGTTGCCTCTGGAGTCAATAACGAAAATTATCGGAAGCTATTGCATAGAAGTCTTTCCTCAGATTGAACCATGCTTCGAAACATGACTGGTTTTCTTGTTATACCGTCAATTTTAAAATGAATTGTAATTAATAATTATCACACATCAATATTCCACGAGACGGTTGGCGGATGGATAGATCCAGAGTTTAACGACCGTTTTGACAACATTGGCCGTTGCGGTCGACAGAAATTCGCTTGGCATATTATAGCACTTACAGCTTAACGCGGCGGTTGTTGCAGGTTAAGGACATTAGCGTCGTCCTCCTCCTTTATCTAGGATTGGGCCTGGCGCTGGCTGACAATTGCCCGTAGCAGAGTTAAAGTGGATGGATGGATCCAGGGTTTAACGACAGCTTATGACAACAGATGCCGTTGCCGTCGACAAAAATTTGCTGGGCATATTACAACACTTACAGCTAGCAAGAGAGAGTTGAAATGTACGAGATAACGGGCTGATAAAGCATTTGGAATCGTCCATATTAAGGTGTTTAAGCGATGACCCGCAGCTTGTCGTTACTTTAACACCTTAAAGATAGAGTTGCTAAAATTGTATGAGCTCATTTTCTTCAGAGGCCTTAATGGCGTAACATTATCTTATTCTAAAATGAAATAAAGTCTTATGGAACAGAAGAAGTGATTGTGTCGTTGATGTTATACACGTACGAAACTGACTCATAGCAAAGATGACTGGGGTCGTCCCCCGTCATAGAGGCTTGGGACTGGCACTACAGGAGTACGAGTAACGACGATAGAAGAAGTTGCAGTTCAATGACACTGTGTGATGACAAAGCTAATTATAATTATGGACTCTAATAGAACTGCCTTTTATAGAATAGAGACCTGCGACATGTTGTGGTTGACAAATTAAAGTTAGAGGCCCAACTGGAATGAAAATAATGTATTCCAACTGGTTAACGACATTTTACGGTATCAATCCAGGTAATAGTAGAACTGATTATTCTAGGTTAATTACTCGAATGACTAAGGCAATAGTTCCGCTATTGATGTCGATAGAATATTTTGAAGTTTCAAAATATTGAATGACCTTATACCCAGTTCGTATTAATCTCTCTAAGGGCTGGCAGGGACGTTGACCTCACCCTCCTTCTTTTGCAGGAATGGGACAGACACTCCTCACTAAGTACTTGCAGCTCATTGCTATTGTATACAGGATAGTGGCGCTCATCTGACGGTACCTCTTTGGTATTTAAATATTTTTTCTATTTAAGTAAAGTAATCTTTGTTGCCCGATTTCTGATATATCTCAATCGTAGGGGTCTCCGTTCCTCGGATAGGGGGAGCTACTGGTCCCACGAGCTCAATCCTCGATTAAGCAGCACCGATCCTTGTCGGTTGTGGGCCCCTCCATTTGGAATGGGCTTCTGCTAGCACTGCACATGCTCCCTAGGAACAATCTGCCAGCCTTGTATCGTATACTCAAGTCATCTTTGTTTTGCCGCCGTCCGGCTGAGTAGGTTTCTTGAAGGGGCGCTGTACAAATTTTCGAAATGAATGAATTAATAAGTGCGTTCTATTGTTTGGTTGCTAGGGCAGTTCGTCAATATGATTGACTTGGCAATTATATCACTAAACTTTGAGTAATTGAACGATTTGACACACTTAACGTGTTTGTTTGCGGAATTATAATTATTTAATATAATAACATGTTGAGAATTATAAGGGTGTTTAAGGGAATACGTTATTTTCACGTCCTAACAGCCTTAACAATGTCTTGTTTCCATATTAAAAGCCATATAAAGGTCGCCAATAATGACAACTTTGCTTGTTGGTGGGTTAGTGGCCATTTAACGAAACTTTGTGATAGCAAAAGACCATTAGCGTCGCCCTTCTCCTTTAGCCAGGCTTGGTTTTGTGGCAACACTCATTGACTCAGCGATCGTCCAAAGTCGTCCAAAACGTCGGTGAAAGCTTCCAAAATCTTAGGTAATTATCTGTTTGAGGTGTTTAAGAGATGATCGAAGCAGGTCTTTGCTTAAACACCTTAAAGAGACTGATATGCAAGCTATGTATTACACATTGGTAGTTGATTGGAGACAAATAGGCTGGTCTTTCAATTCTTTATTACAGTCTTCAATCAACTACCAATAGTTCTTCCTATGAAGAAACATGAAACTGGACTTTGTGGTTTGTGTAATGTCACAGAAAATATTAACCATTTATTGTTAGATTGTAGAAAGAGAACATCTCTAGCACATTAAAGATGCATATGTGTTATGTAAAATGGATTTTAATACAAAGAATTTACTAAGTGATGGCTGTATGCAAAGTAAAGTTTAAATGCTTGTAAACCTTATTAGTAAGGGAAAAGTTGTGTAAATGTAATCCTAAACAAATTGATTTTTTTGGTTTTTGATGCATGAAAATTAATTTCAATTGCTTTGCATTGATTGTGTTAATTAGGTGCCTATACAAACATGTGATAATTAGTATTGACCTCATTTGAGTCATTTCATACATATACATGCATATATGACAAATGCTAATGGAGTTGTATTAGAAAGTTATAGTGAGTAATTTGAGATTTATGCAAAGCTGTAATTCACTGAATTACACATTGGTATAATATGATAAACGAATGTTATAAACATACATTATATGAAAATATTTCTGTAGTAATGTTTGATAGAATAAGAACACTATGAAAAAATTCTTGTTAAAAAGATTCTTTAAAAGTTTGATGATTACATAATGTACATTTTCTTTATTTTGAACATTTCTTGATGCAAATATTAATGCAAATATTGTTACATTTGCATGAAATACTATATTACACGTACTATTGATGTTATTAATACCATTATTATTTATGTTGTAAAACAGTGAACACTAATGACAGTTTAAAATTCAGATAGTTTTGAATGGTGTCTTTCGAACGCTATGAATTTCTTTGCACTGTACTGTAAATGTTTAAAATTGTCGTCAACGGCCATAGATGTCATACGACGACGTTGAACTGTGGATTAATAATAACAACTACCAACAGCAATCTGCAGGCAACTCAACTTCACTATGGGTGAATACCCATACTATGCCTACTGTAGCTTGGTATGGGCCTCAAATTATACCTCCTACTTAGTCAAACTTGAAAACATTAGAAAAGGCTCTTCAATTTATTCAAGGAATAACCCACTTTGCTCGATCTGCGCCTTATTTAAACTAAACCACATACTTAGAACAAAGCTAATTACCACCTTTCAAATAGCTACGTTTATGTTCTCAGCAGTCAATGATAGGCTCCCATCAGCTTTCATCCAATTATAGAAAGGAAATCAATAAAATTTTATAAGGAACATACATACTAATCCTACTGAAGAAAGGTTGGAAGGGCAAGAGGTAGAAAAAAATAAGAAGAAAGAGGAAAAGAGGAGAAAGAGAATAGAGATAAAGATTAGAGGGAGGAAGTGGGTTAGGAAGAAGTTACAGCATAAGAACCAATGTTCTTATGCTAGCGCGCGGGATCCCTCGATTATGCGATAGCACTCTTTAAAGGAGGCGAAAACAACCTATAACACGGCACGGGTTGTGTAGCACGGAAGAGAAAAGAAAGGAATCTGCACGACCATAGAAGTTGTTAAAAGTAAAATGGACAAAATGACCAAAAGGCAGAAACATAAGTCGAACATTTTCTTTACATTTGCGTTGGCCAACATTAGCAACGTTAGCTCCACACAATTGATTAGCGTAGCCGGATGAGGGCAGGCGGATTATAAGGCTAAACAAATCTGTAATCATTTCAGCATCGAATCTTTGACGTTCGTTACTTCATTCAGGCGACAGTATACTGTGAATAAGACAACGAAGAACAAGAAAATTTGATTTATGGCAGTTTCTCAGTCATGAATCATTGTACCTACGCATATATAAATATTGCCGCCAAACTATCCAATTTACTATGTTGCGTAGCCAAAATTTATATAAGAAGTTTGACAGTGTTTTAAAGGTGTACAAGTAGAGAGCACCAATATCTCATCAAATGAAGAAAATCTAAAATCAGGTGTAGTATTAGCTTAAGTTAAACGACAATGTGTGATAGCAAAGATCACTATTGTCGCCTCCTCCTTCATCCAGTCATGGTACTGGCACTACCAGAGTACAAGCAGCGGGAGAGTAACTAACTGATGATGACAGTATCCTTGAGCGCCGTATGCTGATGTATTTTAACTTCGTCGCTGTTCACTCTCTGGCAGTCCCAAGCTAAAGCAACTGACCAAACTAAATTTTCTATTGCAGAACAGCATTCCCTACACACCTCTTTTACGTGTGTAAATCGCCAAACCTGGGTGAGTCTCAAATTATGCGCTCTTGATCTGAACTAAACTTAGGCGTTTGCATTCATTCAGCCATGTCTTTTAATGACCAAGTGAATTCAATTTGCAAATCTTGTTATTACTATATTCGGGACATACGAAGTATTTGGTATTATATCCCTGCTGAAGCGCGAATTTTGCTGGCTAACACCCTTCTCTCTAGGCGCCGAGATTATTGCAATTCTCTCCTGTTTGGTATCACAAAAGCTAACTTACTGAAGCTGCAAAGGGTAAAAAACTGCCTGGCCAGGGTTGTTACTAGTTCTCATAGGTGGGATCACATAACTCCCGTTCTTAAATCGGTGCATTGGCTTCCTGTTGAGCAACGAATTAAATTTAAAATTGGTGTAATTACCTATAAGAAATTTTCTTCTGGTAAGCCAGGGTACCTACGCACTTTGGTTGTCCCCAGGGTCATCATCACTCGACTAGGTCTTCCGATTTCATGTCCCTTGCTATACCTCCTGTTAGGACAAGTCTTGGTATTTATCATTGCCTATCCTCCTTAGACTGTTTTTCCGACCATGGATTTAACCTGATTTCGGAATTGTTTGGAGCGTCGTCGGTTGATGCCTGTGCGCTACAATGGCGGCGCTATAGAAGTTTCTAGTCATAATCATAATCAAAAAGCAGCGGGAACTTAAGGTTCCTTATGATAGTCCTCATTGTGCCATGCGCTGTGCTCATTCTTCCTAATGGCAGATGCGAGGTCATGAGTTATGGTTCAAACTCTGGCAGTGCCAGTCCAAAGTATGGGTAATGAAGGAGGACAAAACTAATCATCTTTATCATGTTAATGTCGCTGAACATCAAAACTAACCACAAGAATTAATATTATTTTCTGTGGTCGTCAGCATCTTTTTTTGAAATTAGATGTCAAAGAATCATAGGATGTGGTAGCGACATCGTTTGCTTGGCTTCGGCAGTTGAGAGTTGATACGTCGTCACAGTCTGCCAATGATCTTCACACGGACGGAGACATAAGAAGGTACTCAGTGAGACTGTCAGACACCACTAGAGAAGGAATGGATGATTCCCAATGTTTGCCAATCTTTAGTAAGACGTGCAAGGCTTCTTAATTATATTCTACTTAAATACTCAGCGAGGGATCGCTCGTTGATTAATTACGAAGAGAGTCATCTATCATCAAATTGCGCCGGAAACTCAAGGCATGCTGGGACGTCACCGTGAACTCTTTCCTGTCGCCGGAACCTTCGATTAAGCAGACAGTCGATCTGTTGAATGAACACAATCCAACTGATAACATCGTCTTGGAGCGCTTTATCAATGCAAAGTGGTGCAGCCTTTTGTCGTTAGTAGACGCTTAGATGGATGAATTTGGCGCCAATTGACCATTGCCATCTGTCATCAAACGGCGCCGGAAACGTAAGGCATTCTGGGACGTCTCCGTGAACTCGTTCATGTCGCCGGATCAAACAAAACAAATTAGTGAATTTCCAGTTTAACGAAGCTGTGTGATAACACGGATAATTGATTCATTGGCGACGCCCTCATCTTTTACTCAGGTTAGGGACTGGCACTGCTAGTGTGAGAGCATTGGAGTAGTCAGGATTAGCTATGGTTAGTTTCAGCTTGACGACATTGTGTAATGACATAGACCATTAACGTCGCCCTACTCCTTTATCCAGACTTGGGACTGGCACTGGCAAAGTATAGCCAGAGGCGGGGTTTGAATGGATGGATCTAGGGTTTAACGACAGCTTATGACAACAGAGGCCGTTGCCGTCGACAGAAATTTGCTTGGCGTATTTCAGCACTTACGGGAATATCATTGGGAATCACAGATACGAAGTTCATTTAGATCCAAAATTTATATAGTAAAACTTTATAGCATTTTGAAGGTGTCCAAGGATAGCATCCAAAACGCGTCAAATGAAGACAATCTACTCTCAGTAGTGGCAGTGGTTTCAGTTTAGTGACACTGTGATGACAAAGATCATTAGCATTGCCCCCTTTCTATATCTAGGCTTGGGACTGACACTACCCGAGTGTAAACAGTGGAAGGCTATCCATATTTTGAGCGCTTTATGCACAACGGTTAAGCCTTTTGTCGTTATAACAGCATCATCTGAGAATCTGATTCCAGTAAACAATGGGAGCAATTCCGCAATTGCCTGCGCTCTGGTAGTGCCAGTCTCCAGTCTAGATTAAAGAGGAAGACAACGCTACTGATTTTTATTTCCGATCACTGTGTTGTTAAACTGAAAATACCGCTTATACTTCTACAGGCAATGGAACGGTGAATATAAATGCCATGAATCACTCAACCAATGCATTCGAACGATGTCTTTAGACACCTCAAAAACGAGATTGCAAAGTGTATTTATAAGACGGTATCATATCGGTGACGAATTAGTACATGCATTTTCAGTATTGTAAATGTTTCAAGATCGATGTTGCATGGGATACCACATGGCACGTAATATTAATGTTGTTTACTGCAATATTATTTATGTTGTAAAACAATGAAAAATATATTATTGACAGTTTAATTTCAGACAGTTTTGAATGGTGTCTTTCGGACGCTATGAATTTTTTTCCACTGTACTTCATATGTTTCAAATTGTCGTAGGTGTAATACGACGATCACAATTTTTGGAATATGCATGGCTACACACATAATATAATTTTCTTTTTTTAAAATAAATATATCGATATGCACGGCATACGACCATCCGTTGGCTAAATCTTAGGTGATAAAGTCGTGCTGCATTGAGCTGGTTACTGTATAGGAACCTTAAGCGAGACCTTCGCTCGCAGTAACCGTTGCTCAGCCAATGATGCTCTGTCGTTTGGTCATGTGACTATATCTGACCAATGTAATGAGGTTAGGATTAAAAACAGTTGATGTGACTTGGCGGTGGTAGTTGCAGTTTAACGACACTGTGTGATAAAACAGAGATAATTAGTGTCGCCCACCTCCTTTATCCAGGCTTGGGACTGACATTGCTGGACTGTAGGCATTGCAGAGTCAGATGTGGATTTGAACCGTTTTGATATAATTATAGTATTAGCAGATTTAAAATTAGTATTGTCTAAAATCGAAGACCATATGGTGTTACCCTCCTCCTTTCTCCAGGCTCGGGACTGACACTTTCATAGCCAGAACAGTCGTTGATTTGGAATAACTTAGTTCTTATTTCTCAGGTATATGTAAATGCCAATCGACGTTTAAAATGGTGTCTATGTGTATGTGAAATCCAAATAAACTATATCTCCAAACTATAAGCCCATTTTCCTTCATGATCGTCTTTTCAGTCTCGCTCTGCCACTTTTATTTAATGATACAGGATATTGGTTGCAAAAAGAAGCATTTCCAGGATGTCGCTAGCGAAGACGTCCATGAAAATCTACGACAAGCGAGGAATATTAATCTCTGAGTCGTTTAGCCATCTGGCTCTCTTTGGGAATATAGTAAATGGCGCCGCCGCGCCAGTCTGACGTTCCATGAGATGTCGTTAGTCCTGACGGGGTTTTGACTAGGTGTCGGAATGGATCGCTAGTTAATGGGTAAATGGAAGATCGCATGTGGTGTGGTAATGGTTTTTCTAGGATTTCAGTTTGTCCAGGCTACTCAGTGAAAAACCAGTCTATGGGTCAGGTTTAGGGTATAGCTCAACTTAAACATAATTTGAAGGGGATTTATGTATGTTTTATTAATATGGAGATTAATTGATCCTGGTGTGAAAATGAATACAAGGTTGATAATCATGATGACCACGACGACGACGATGAAGTCGACGACGAGGATGACGACGACGATGATGATGGTGGTGGTGGTGGTGGTGATGATGATGAGAAGGAGGAGGAGGATGAAAACGATTATTATGATGATGGTTGAGATTATAGTGATGATTAAAAGGATTATAATGATGATGATTATGATGGCAATGATGTTGATGACGACGACGACCGCGACTAAAATTACTCCTACAACATCTACAACACCAACAACGACTACTGCCCACTCATTGAATGCGCCGTGTGTTTGCTTAGGTCTGGTGTCAGGCGCTGCATGTATCCACCCAATACCTCGTGACGTGTAACTACGCCTGGATGTTCTGTGAGGGTCTCTATCTTCACACGATACTCGTCATCGCATTCACTTCCGCTAAAAGACTACTCTACGCATGCTACGCCATCGGATGGGGTCAGTTAAAGAAAATGTATAAAATTAGACGCTACATAAATACCCGATGCTGTTTTTGTACTTTTTATAATGTCGTTATTTACCACTATAATGTTCGTTTTCACTTAGACACCTTTAATACGCGACCATCTATGATATAAAATCAATGTCGTTATGATTGCATCCTATATCGCAATATAGAATGCTTGTGTAGAACACACTAATTGTATGAATGTCAATAAGTGAAAACAATGTAAAGGAAAAACAGTAGAAAAAAGTGAGAAAAAGATAGGCAGAAAAATGACGCCATACTGAGGCAAAAAACGGAAAAGCGAGAGAAAAGAAAGAGAGATAAAATGAGATAACATCAAAAGTAAAATAAATCAGCATCAACAAGTATGCGTAAAAAGAATGGAAGAACAACTGAACCACGCATGAAAACTTCGACGGCTATACATGTAGTTGCCACGTGATGTCGTTAAACACTCGTCCAAGAAGAAGTGGACGCGTGATTCACCTCTGCGATAGAGTTTAACAGAGGACTGTAGGAAGTCCAACTAATGCAAAAATAATGACAGTATTTTGATGGCCTGAATGCAGCGTTGCAGTGCCAGTCCAATGTGCGGAGAAAGGAGGGTGGCGCTAATCAATTTTTAATAACAGTGTTAGATCGCTGCAGAACGACAACACATACTCACTAATCCACCTTGGCTTTTATAGGCTCACTTAATAAGCATAAAACAGGTGTGTAAGGAATGCTGTTCTGCACTAGAAAAATCGATTAGGTCAGTTACTGTTTATCGGCGCCATTTCAGAAAGACCGATGATTAGCGTCGTCCTCATTCTTTACCCTGGTTTGGGACTGGTACTGCCAGGATGCGAACAGTCACTGTGGTAAAGTTATAATGCAATGGATTTAGTTTTTTCAGTACAGGAACACTGTGTGACAGCAACAATCCTTAGATTAGCATTGCCCTCCACCTTTATCCGTGCATGGAAACTAGCACTACTGGACACTGTGTGTGGAATGGAAGCTGCTCTCAGCTAGAAAATATTGGCCATGAAACGCTGCATTATAACAGAGATGATTAGCGTCGCTCTCCTCCTCTTCTCTTGGCTACCTTAATAATTCATATTATAATACTCTTTTTAAAGTATTAGCTTAGCTTTAAATTATTATGTCGTTGATGCGTATTAACTGAAATATGAAAGACAATGACGGTGATGAGATCGTGACCGTTAGCTCCGTTACCAGACAATTTCTGTATGCGCGACAGCTTATTCTGTCGGTGGATTGCTTCAAAGCCATAGCATAATTCTTGATTCATCAATTATTGCAGAGGTCAAATCTTGCATCAGCCATAGAATAGCTGTGCTGATCTGGCGTTGCCTTGTTGTCTTTGCTCCGACCTATCTGCGGGAACTTTGCTACCCTGTTTCAGCGTTGGTTGGCCGTTGAGCTCTTCTTTCTTCGTCTAGTGGTGAGCTTCTGGTGCCACGCGCAAGTACCTCGACCAGGCAGCACCGCGTCTTCTCAGTTGTTGGCCCTTCCACCTGGAACACACTCCCATTAGAGATACGATGCTTCCGATGATTCGTTTAGGTATTTTTTATTTTTTTTATTCAATCGATGTGATTATGGAGCGATGAACTCCTCTCAAGCTTAAGCTGAAATGCACAGCAGTCTGTCTCTAACAGAATCGCAGTGTCAAAATCAGCTGCAAAAATTCGTGATCGAAGGAGAAACTTGAGAAAATATCTCCGAAACATTTAACTAAAATGGCGAATGCAAGATGGCCGCTGTGGCGTTATTTAGTTCTTATCCTTAGCCTCACCGGTCATCCAAAGTAAGATATTTGCAGTTTAACGACACTGTCTCATAACATACACCATTACAGTGTCGCCCTCCTTCTTTATCCAGGCCTGAGACTGGCAATGGCATAGTGCAACTAGCGAAGGAGTTACCGGTCATCTATTTATTACTATTATTCAACAGTTTAACGACATCTTATAGCAACACAGGCTGTTGACGTCTTCTGAATTTGTTACATTTCAGTTCGATTTCATAGTTTTAATCCTTTATCTTTATGTTGTCTTTCTTTCTTTTGTCTTTCTGTTTTCTTTCTTCCTTTTCTGTTGTTATTAATTCCATTTCTGCATGACTGGTTGCTGAGACAGCAATATTCAACATATGGTTGTTGTAGATATTTCATATCATATAAATGATTATTACATTTTATTCCTACATATATAAACATACATATTGTATGAAAGTACACCGATCATCAACGTATCACTGACCGTTTATAAGAATTTTAACTCATTGTGATTCTGTAATTAAAAGGTGTGTAAAAGCGCACGGTTTCATTCACATAGTAAAGTGCGTAAGTTGCAGCTTGACTGAGGTTTTGAGTAAGATATCACTCGCCTTTTTAGTAAATTATTCACTGTAATTAAACGACGGCGTTTTATTAAATCAATATTGTTAGGCTTATTTTTCGTAAATGAATCAGAATCGGGGAATAAGGCCATAAATTAATGGAGAACGATAATAATGTTTAATAATTGTAAGACGCTGAGAGCAGTTACCAAGAGTGTTTAAAGGACAGGGCCAAGGCTGGTTGGATGCTTAGGGTCCAAATTAACAATCATGGGGTAGCAACGCGCATGATTTTAGTGACCACATGAAGTTCCATAGCAAGTATAATTTGCATTGATAATTCTGCTATCACCAACTGTAGACAATAATACATTGTTGGCGCAGTTATATGCAAAGCACTAGTGGCTCCCTATATCATTATTATAGACTTCTATAGATAATATTAATGTTTCCTAAGACAATACATCGACTGCATAGAGAACAAACCCAGTTTTGCTTATGTACACAAACTTATTACGTTAGTCCTCTATGCAGTCGACATGATCTTGATCCTTCCAGAACTAATCGAGACTTTGAAATTGATTATTATATTACGGCTTTCATCTAATTACTTAAAGGGTAGTAACAGATCGTGTAGGGGTGTATTTTATAGCCAATTGAAAACTTACCCCTCGGCCGGACAGGATTTCGTAGCGCTATTGCGTTACGGCCCTGAGAAGGCGCTATGCAAACTTTTGAGTGGATGGAATAATGCAAGATATTCTAACGATTGCAGGTCTATTTGTTATGATACTTTATTTTAATAGGTTTAATACGGCGATGACAAAGTGCCTTACGAATTAATTGGACATTAGCAACAAATGACATAAACCTCACCTGGCTTTCCATAACAAAACTTTTGCAAATAATTATAGATGCCTCGAGTCCCTTTTCACACAGGACAATTTCAATGAACTCCACGATGCGAAAAATAGCGAGTGGATTCTATAGATTAAAAGCAAATGAATTACAATATTAGAATTGCATGCATTTAACACACTCACAACGCTACTTGTGGTACTTGCATTTCTGTTGTACTGCAGTATACCGTCGACAAGTGCAACTCGTACGTATTTCTTACTAGCGTTCGTCGATGATGTTTGCATGAAAATATCACTATGCTATGTTACTGAAGATATTCACATTTTAGACGTCTTTTTTAAATTACATGAGTAAGATGCTATAAATGTTACGAGTTACAATTTTATGAATTTTTGCATGAAAATTTAACTTTACGAAATCGGACATTAAACTTATCGAAATTGGAAATCATATAGCATCCTATGCGCGTAATAAAAAGGTTTGTAAAACGTGCACCGTTTTTTTTACGATTGGAGTCGTTAAACATTCCAATGTGTAACGACCTCTTATAGCAACAAAGGCTGTTGACGTCTTCAAAGATATTAAAGTTTCAGTTCGAGTTCGTATATTGTTTTCGACCGCTTTGTTGTTGATTCATAAACGGAGACGACGATATTTGACAGATGATTGTTGTATGTCTTTCATATTATAATTATAGATCATTATATATATATATATATATATAGCGTTACAAACATCCGATTTTGTCGCAGAATTATTAAGTATAACTCTCTGTACTAAATCTTTGACTTTTTACTGTCTGAGATGATATTATATATATATATATATATATACTCTCCCTGTCTGCTTGTCTGCGTGCCTGACCCCTTGGTTACCTGAATCCGATATTTCTCCAATCTGCCCATCAATTAATGTTTTGACTAAGCGCCTATGACTTCGCTTGTTCGATGGTTGTGGAAATCAATTAAGCGCGATTACGTTTAGTTCACCGTAATTAGTATTTTCTGGTAGCTGCGGATGCAATTCAGAATAAATAGGATTAAAACTTGCCTTTGGTAAGCCAATAGTTCGCAGCATGTAGCGAACTGGCTGAAGTACCAAAATTGTTTAACCTGAAACATAGCATTTGTTTAAAGTTCCTACTTTTGAGCATGAAACATACAGCTTTCTAATTTCTTTAGGCAGGTATTGAAACATGTTGCAAGTGCCTCCTTATAGGCGAGCACGTGGAAAGGGTAACATTTTGTGATCGCAAACTCTCCTATGTTTTTTCTAAAAGGTATTCGTGCAAAATTTGGGAGCACTCGCTCAAGTTGATGAAAGTGATTGTCCAACACATAGATTTACATACATACTTCTGTTCTTTAAATGTCTATATAGTCTGGAAGTTATAATATAGGACATGAGTAAAAAGTCAAAGATTTAGTACAGAGAGTTATACTTAATAATTCTGCGACAAAATCGGATGTTTGTAACGCTAAAAATTAATGTCCCTTTGTACAGTTGCAAATGTTTCTGTATACACCAATAAATCAATTTTTTATAGGTCATATGTTTCCATTTAATATGATTATTCAGAGCCGTAATATGCTAAAGTAATTCCGATGACGGTAATATCCTTTGGCTCATGTCGGGTATTAGAAAAAAATTTCACATACCGCGTCCTTCAAGAAAGACTCTCTCTCACCAGCGGCTCCCTCCATTTACTCCATCGTATTCTTTTTTAGGTCGGTTCCCTCATGTGGAAAAGTCTTGCTGGCCCCGCTCAAATTCACTTCAGGGTATATTATAATCCAATATTCTGCTTACCCGGTCGTTCATCCCTATGGTCCTTAGGTCTAGTCGTCCCACGTAGTTCCATGGCTCAGTCTAGAACAGTGGTCAGCGAAAAACCGCATTGACAATTAAGTTTAGCAATTTCTGGGAGCCACGATGGATTTACGAGCAAAAAAATGCAGTTATTCAGCTAATGATGCTATTCACCATTTTGTCAACTAGCATCGTGAGCCTCAAGTTTCAATCATTATACATATGTAATAAAGTAGACAATTCAGCGACAATCAAGATATATATAGAATGCTCGATTCGAATCGCAATCAAGTATTTATACAGCGCCACTTTGAGTCAGGTGCGCGCACGAGACTGGCCAGTGTCTTCACTGAAGAGAGCAGTTTTCAGATGTTAACTGAACTGATCAGAGGTTAGGGAAGAAAAGTTGATCCAAGGGTACTGAGATAGCCGGACCCACAGCGGCGATACTTCTAGAAGAGTGGTCACCAACCCGTGGCTCGCGAGCCGCATGCGGCTCTCAAGGCGTTTTGTGGCGGCTTCCCAGAGCTTATTTCCAGAAAATGGCATTCTTATATGACGAAGTAAAAATGCAAAGGAAAGGGTTTGGATCATTTCTTTCACTGTTGCTGTATCTTACATTTCCTAATTTTCCAATGACAACAGTCAGAACTTCATAGAAATAAATAAATAAATAAATAAGTATATATATATATATATGATGTTTTATACAGTAGCTGGATGTTTCTACGTTCTCTTTCGACACCTTTATAACATTGCTTACCGAAACAATAACCAGGGAACTCGTACGCTGCTAACAACTCAGGCAGTGATCTTTGTTATCATACAGCGTCGTTAAACTGCCACAGCCTATAAGCACGGAACATACTTTCTCAAAATAAGTGCTGTAGTAATATGCCAAGTAAATTTCTGTCGACGGCAACGACCTCTGTTGTCATAAGCTGTCGTTAAACCCTGGATCCATCCATCCATCAAAATTGTTTTGAGCTCCACACACAATGTCGTAACGCTGCAAATAGCTAACCAGCCATCTTGCTTTTAAACTGCGCCATTACCGGCACCTTAGCAGTGCGAGCCTCAAGTCTGGATAAAGAAGGAGGGCGAATCTAACGATCTTTGCTATCGCACAGTGTCTTTAAACTGAGATAATCACTACGCTTTCTTCTGCTATGTTATTCTTTTTGTTTGTGACAGTTTTTCCAATTCTGACAACCATTCTCTACACAGTGGTGCGAGCCAACAGCAACTCCGAAGCACAAAGGTTACTCTAAATTTACCAAATACAAACCTATCTTCGTCTATTTCGATCCAACTACTTTCATTAAGTAATTACGATTTAACTAATGATCTAGATCAGTAATTAGCTAATTAACACATTCAATGATTAACTAATTATGAAGCTCAATGATTAATTATTTATCTAGTTCAACGATTAACTAGTGATTAGTCAATAATTATTAATTGGTCTAATCTAATACTTGCTCTGGTTTCAAACTTATATTTTGTCTTCTTGATCCTTCTGTGTTAAAGTCTCCATACACTGCTAGCGACCCCTCCCACTCTGTTGCGGTGTCCCACATGGCTCCATCCTGGGTTTAATCCTCTTCATCCTGAGTGCCACACCATTAAGCGATCACATGAAATCCTCCTATGTTGGCCACCATCTTTACGTGTATGCTAATGACACGCAACTCTTTTCATCCATCTCTACAAGAGCTTTATCCATCTCCATCACGCAGCGACTGCACGTGGTTAACATTTAATCTCTCAATGGATTTCATTCAACCTCCTCTGCCTTAGCTCTTCCTCCAAAACAGAATTCATTGTTAAAAGCCTTCCCGATCAGGTCATGAAAATACCCACCTTCCATACACCTCCTTATTAACTCTTTTTTTCTGACCTTAACATGATTCGAAACAGCGCTCGTGAAGAAGCTGGTGCCCTAAGCTTGGCTTAAAGTGGCTTCTTAGAAGTTTGGAGAGTACAATTCCACACGATCAGTTCTAACGTAGTCGAATAAAATATCCATAATCAAATCTAATGATTTCTTTTCTTTTACAATATTCGAACTTAATGTTTTCTGATCAAATCTCGTTTATTCTATCTCCATTATTCAACTATCTAAAATGATCTGAATTGATACAATATAATAATTATTACATAGAATAATGAATAATTTGTTCACTTATTTTACATTGACCTCGCTGAACTCCTCTGATATTGTATATTAAAATATGCTATTACAGAAATCAATTAAGTTAGCGGTTTTCAATCCGAGTTGTCTTACTATACCTTACAGCATTCCAAGAAATGGATAGCCCGACTAGCGGACTCTTTAGGGCCTTTCCTTTCTTCCCTACTGTTCCCACTTCTGTTGATTATCAGCGTGCACAATTTACTTATAGGTTCTTCTGTTGATATCAAAAAGCCATGTTGAATTTAAAGGTGTTGAATCAATATGGTTGGCCTACATTTTAATGTAAATATGTTATTGCATAGCACTGTACGCGGCAATATGCAATGCAGGTGGAATTCATTCTAATAGAATTCTATGTAATCTATTCCAGACTAAAATTATCATGTAATCAAATCTTGTTCCGTTGATCTATTCATTGTTTGTATTGGATGCCACAGGTGTTGGATTGAGGAGAGCTACCTGCAGTGGATTGTATCAGGAGTCATTGTTTTCACCCTCGTTGTGAGCATCTAATTATTATCTACAGTAATTGTATGGTTATGCTAATATTTGAAAGTCTCGTAAACTGCTACTTATTTTATATTATATGTTGGTACGTTAAAAAGGTGTAGTTTAAAATGATGAATAACAGTTTGCAGTACTGAAAGATATTTTTATAATACCATTTCATAGATTGCGCTGTCAGTGCTAGAACTTAATGTCGATTAAATTTTCAATTTCAACATGAGCCTATATATATGTATACACATATATTAATGGCAATTAATAAAATGTTAAATTATTTTAAAATAAAATTCATGATCATTCTATCTTATACATCTTATAAATATATAGATATATATAATTATATATATATAAATATATATATATATATAATATAAGAAAAAGAAGATATATATATGTATATATATATAATGTGCAGTTCACACGACTGCATAACACTTATTTGAGTTCATAAACGCGCTTGATATGGGAGGTATTCCGAGGACGTATCATGCATCTGCTTATATGCGGGACGCCCTACACTGGACATCTTCCCCCTTCCCAGCGCATTGCGATCTCTGCCTTGTTTGGCGCTGCTTTAGTTTTTGTGGCTATACAGTATACACAAGCTTATTTTGTATCTGTTTCTTTTCTACCTTATTCACCGTACATGTAGGTAGGTAGTTTCTGTCTAACGAGGCTGTGTGATAACACAGTTCATTGATGTCACCATTCTCCTTTATCCAGGCTTGAGACTGGCAGTGTCAGAGTGCGATCTGCGGCGGAGTTTCAGAATATGCAGAATTCGATACTAATTGGTGATTTTTGTAGTTAAGCGATGGATGGATGGATGGATCCAGGGTTTAACGACAGCTTCTGACAACAGAGGCCGGTGTCGTCGACAGAAATATGCTTGGCTTATTACAGCACCTACAGCTTAATTTTTTTGTAGTGAAGCAAATGTGTTAAAGGGTGCCTTAATAGGAACCGATGGCTTGCTTAAAGAGGTGTTACTTAGGCCTATTTCGTTCAAGAGCAATTGTTTTAACCCTTAAAAAGGTGTCACCTGCCTCAGTTTTGTTTTGTTTTCACGGCGATAAATTACACGGCGCAGAAATAATTGATATAGCTAATAATAATATCGAACGATTTGATGATGTTTCAATGTACTAGCGCAAGTGACAAAACTTGTTTATTTTCTGTTAGGGTAATCTCATCTTTCTCTGCAACATTGTCCGGGTTCTTGTGACTAAATTGCGAGCTGTCAACTCACCCGATACCATTCAAGCCAAGTAAGTAGCCATTAACCATCCACATACCCCTTACATGAAGTATCGTTTCGTAGAAATTCACTTTTCATTTGATCACCCAGTGTAATACGTTTAGCGTCATCTAGTGGTGATCATTGACTTTCATGTCGCATTAGTTTACTTTAATTTATCTTACTCTGACTTACAGACCTTAGATCACCTTACAATGACACGTATTATCTGGATAGCTATTAACTGAAGTGGAATAATACTAATAGACACCTTTTTAAAAGGATCATTTTGGACTTTAATGAGAGCAGAAACTCGCCGCCTGTCAGCACTCGTTATTAAATTCATCAAACTAGATCGTTCTAGAATTTATGGTCTGCGCCTTGAGGTTATGAAGATGACGATGATGACATTAAAGACAATAATTATAATGTGAATCTCCTTCCTTCTGTTTGGGACTGTAAATCTGATGCTGATGTCCACCACATGACAAGCTTAAAACTTTTTATGTTGACCTTGAAGTTCACTGGTCATAGTTCCTTTGCCATTCGTCAATTGAGTGAGATTTTATATTCTTGCAAACCTAAGTGATTTGTTGAATTCAGAGCGGTCAAACTTAATGCATCTGTTGACGGTTCCAGGTAGTTGCAGTTTTACGACACTGTGTGATAAAAGATACCATTAACGTCGCCCTCCTCCTTTATCCAGGCTTGGGACTGGCACTAAATATAGTCGTTGGACTTTCTTTTAAGGGTGTCTAGGGGAGGTATTCAATTGCATTGATTTGATGTGTAATAGGTTATGCGCACGGTCAGAATTGTTCTAAAAAATTTATTTCCAAGTCAACTATATTTATTGCCTCAAGATGTCGTTAGACTCTGAACCAATCTTATTGACTTGAATAAAATAAACTATTGGTGCCTTCATCATGTACGATAGCGTGGACGACTATGTAGACAACACGATGGCGTATAACGTAGGATACGGCGACGATTATATAGACACCTTTTAAACTGAGTTAGTAGACATTATATAAACTTATAAAGTTCTGCCTTGTTGGTTACATTTTGCATGCACAACATTGGCTAACCATACCAGCATACCAAAAATAAAGATTAATGATGGCAAAAATAGACTATGGTGACAAATGACAACTGACTAACTGCAGTGTCATTTATGCTGGGCTCCAATTATCTGATGTCTTCACTTTATGGCGCATTTATCAGCTCAAATTTAGAATCCGTCCAGCTGCAGGGGTCGCTATTGCTGTTTAAAAATCCGATAACGTCTCGCATTTATGGATTTATAAAGCTTCTCGTACAGTACAACCTAAGCAGAGGCGCTCCCAATGCGGAAAACCCTTAGAAAAAAAGAAATGTCTTAACCCATCAATGTCCAACTTTTTGTTCTGCAAAATATCTTCAATTCTCGTTACATGCAATGACTTTAGACCATATATCAATTACTTTTGGTCATTTTTTAAATTTCCCTTATTTTTTTCGCACTTTGAAGTTTGATCCCATATAAGAGATTGTAGGCACGAATGATGGCACCAAATGCTAAGGAAAACAATAATATGGCACTAATCGACCTACGACATTCAAAGCGTTTAATTGCATTTTAACTATTTTTATGCTTTCTTAAAGTAGAATTTAAAGGTGTCTAATATGCTATAAAGCAAACAGTTCTATTGCATTTTGCTAATTCACAAGAATCAGTGATACTAGCAATAATCACAAAAGTTTGGTATGACAATCTTCCAAGCAGTGCAAAATTATGCAGGCTATCGTTGCATTTGAGGCATTTCGATTTGGCCTTTCCTCCACAAGTACCACCGTCTTCAGCTGTGTTGGATGGCTCTGTATATAATGTTTCCTGCCGTCAATGTGCACATTGACAGCTATTTGGCCGTCAAACGGAACCCTGTGCCCCTTGGACAACCATTTGGGTTGTCGTTTAGCGTACCGCTGGATAAAGACCTGAACATCCAGCTGCCAATACATGCTATGACGTGGAACAGTTGAGTAACCAACTGATCATCGCACAGGAATTGCAAGAAATGATCGCATTCTGTGGCTATCGACATGAGAAGTATGGCTTCCCGGCACCTCTGGATGAGAAATTTAACCACTGACCTCACGGAACCCTTGGGTTCAGCGGAACACAGTTTGGGAAACGCTGGTATAAAGAATGTTCGTGTGTGTGTGTGCGTGTTAGGAAGGCGGTGCGCGCAACGGTCATTCTTATTCCACTTCTTGGCGTTCAGTTCATCCTCTTTCCTATCCGACCACCAGATGGAACGCTACTCAACGAAGTCTACCTCTTCTCCATCGCTCTCATCACATCGCTCCAGGTTCAAACAACGGCGCTATAAAAATGCTCGATTATGGTTACATTTACTATTGATGCCAAGGGTGATTGGTGCGTTGCTTTGTTCATTATACAAGGCGCTATAGAAGTTGCTTACTAAAACAGCTAGAAATGAGGTTGATTGACCCGGTGACTGATGTTTTGAGTGATTGTTTGACTGACGGGTAGAGCGATTGATTGAGTGATTGGCTAATTGGTGATTGAGTGATTGATTCTGTTGAGTGATTGGCTAACTTGTCATTTGACTAACTGATTGGCTGACTATTTGATTGATTGGCTGAGTAATTGATTGACGTCATTGATTAGTTATTTGATTGTTCGAGCGATTGTATGACCTTTGACTGATTGGAGGCGTAATTATTTGATTGATTTTCCAATCGATTCGTTGTGTTATTGGTTGATTGGTTGGTTGAGGGCTTGAATGATTGCATGAATTGCTCGATTGTTGGTAATATTGATTGAACGAAAGAATGCGATCATCTTCGTCGTTATCTTCATCGTCATGACGACCATCTTACCAGTATCTTCGCAACTCAATCATGATGACATTATCAAAGATTTCTGTCGACGTCCGTGAGCCATTTCTGTTAACATTTCTGTTGTGTTATAGGGTCTGTTTGTGGCCATTCTGTTCTGCTTCCTAAACGGAGAGGTTGGACTTTGAATTACTTGCCTTATTCAAATAAATACAGTGATGCAATAGACTCCATTAGGTAAATACGATTTGTAATCACTTGAGTCCCCCATTGCCAACTCAGCTCTAATGAGTACATTGACCGTACACTGTGTGTTGGAAGATGAGATTGCGAGGGAGAGGAATGGTCATCGTATGCCGAGGTTGAGAAAATGAGTCGCTAGGGCTTTATACATGTTCATGACTGCATCAGGGTCATTGTAGCTTAAGTCCTCTACTTCAGTCATTATTCACCTGCAGTTTACTTTTTCAAGCTGATATGACCCTGATCTAATGCAATATTATCTAATGCTATCTAACGTAATGTAATGTAATGAAATGTCAGCTATTGTAATGTAATGTAATCTAATTTGATTTAATATTTAGTAGTACCAGTGCTTTAGATCCAAGCAAATCTAAATTAAAATAGGCTAATTAAAAATATGATTTTAAAATCACAAATTACAATTGCAAAGTAAAAAAAGCGATATGTCGATGTATGCATGATGAATAGGAGGACCATAGGATACATGCGGACAAGCACACAGTCAGGCACACATTTCCTCAGATATACAGACACACAGACATTCTTGCAGTATCTTAGTATTCCTAAATCTAACACAAATGCAATAGCAAACGGCCGATGAAAATTTGAGGCTCAAAATAATGCTAAATCGTAATACTTCTAATAAACCATAAGTCGTTATTGTCATGTTTAATTACGTTAAGTTATTTTCTATAGTTATAAACATTATTATCCAGTTTATATCCAGTCAGATATAATATATTATAATAATACTTGTTCTAATAATAGTTACGTGCATGCGTATCTTACAAAGCTGATTGGCGTGGCCAACCATGTTTATTTGGATGATTTGGACTGACACTTCCAATGTACGAGTGGGGGTGTTGTGTTACTTAGGTGATGCTGGTGATATCTCGTCGTTGGCAGCGCAGAGATTCCGCAATGCGCCGTCTGTCGACGACCCAGACAGTCACCTTCAGTTCACACGTCAGCGAACGCAAGAGAGAGTCACGCACGCGCTCTACGACGTCGTCGACAACACCCCTTCATTGTGTGACGTCACCCGATGACGTCGAAGAAAATCCGTTCGTGTAGTGACCTAATTATCGACTGTTTGTTTGTTTGTGGCGCGCTTCTATTGGCCAGAGATTATGTCAGGCGTCTGTTCTATTTATGGATCGTTTTCGATTGGCTGGAGATGACGACAGGCGTGCATTGTATTTATAGATCCATCTTCCATTGCGAGAGATGACGTCAGTTGTTTGTTCCATTGACTAGAGATGACGTCTATGCGTATTTATAGCTCCAGCTTGCATTGTGAGAGATGACGTGAATGATCTGTTCTATTTATAGCTCGATCCTCCATTGGCTATAATAGAGAAGACGTCAAATTTGTGTTTTTACGCATACCACCCTATTCTGTCGGCCAGATATGACGTAAGGGTGTTTTATTTTTAGCTCAATTTCCAATTGGACAGAGATTACGTCACGCTTAAATTCTTTTTATAGTTCGATCCATGACGTCAGCTGGAGATTGGAGAAACGTAAGTGTGAAGCAAAGAGACGCTAAAAATTCTCTAGCGATGAGTTCCGAGTCAGACGATATTTCCCAAGTGGTTTAAGGTTACTAAGGTCAGTGCTCCAGATATCATTTTATCAATGACCCAGGCATTATGCTAACGAAATCAATGATCTATTATATGTAAATGGCACCAAAAGGTCCAAGTTCGAGAGTTTCTGATCACGCACGGATTACGTAGCCGCATGGAGGCAAAAATCAGTTTATTTGCAGAGGATCTATAAATGTTTCACTCTAACGACCCGTGACTGAACAGATACACTGCTTTGACACCTGTATAGCTCGTGAATAAATTGATGCCCTGCGCTCGGCTATAAAGTGGCGCTTTAGAGGTTTGGTGCTTACAGTAACGATTTTCTGCATGTAAAAACAGGCAACGACTTATTGTCTCACAGCTCTCGAGAAAGCATTTTTAGGTTTTGCTCTGGTGTCCCAGACCACCCTTGTTATATTGTCAGTATGGGCCTTCAAATGAATCGGAATGCATATTGGGATCACCTGTTCTGCACACGTTTGACGTTAGAGACAACGTGCTTATGAAGTGTCGACGATAGTCTGCTTAAGGCGTTTAAGCGATGACCGAAGCTGATCGTTGCTTAAACACCTGAAAAAGACAGTTTCTACAGCTATGCTAATTGCCTTTAAGGCATTAATGTCTTCACTACTCTGGATTTTAAAACGAAATAAGGCTTCTTTAACCCTTTTAACGATCAGCGTTACTGATTATGTCTAACAAAAGTACGATTAGCGGCGATAGTATCAATTGTACGATTGTAGTTTAACGACACTCCGTGATAACGCAGCCTATGTTTGTCGCCCTTCTCCTTGCTCTAGGCTTGAGATTGGCGCCATCACAGCGCGAACGGAGGCGGATTTTATGAGTGATTTTTCATTATTACCCCAAGGTTTAGTTTTCGAATTTATTTAGTGTAATAACTATTTTATTAAGGTGTCTAAACATGGCAAAATATTTTCGCTTTGCTCGACACCGTTTGGCGGCTGCTATTGACGTCGAACTCTATCTAAAATGAAATTGTTGTCAACGGCATCTGACAGGCGGTAAATATAATTAAACATTTAATACTACATAGTAAATTACAAGGCTATAATTAGACACCTTAAAATGTGTCTTGAGAGTCTATATATTCATTACAGATTGGTCGGGATATCATATACATTGAAAGTATACAAATATAACCCTTCGCACGAGTTGTAGTTCCTCCACCAGTGAGAGAGTGCTCGTCCATACCGTCCCCGTGTCTGCGAATTCATCTCGGCGGTCTGCTCTTTCGTTGCAGCCTGGTCCAGAGAATTTAAACATCCATGCCATCTGTCAGCTTTTGACGGAAATCTGTTGGTTGGTTCCACCCTCGTGCGTGCTTCAACCATCGGTGATTCTTTTAGCTTTTACTGTGCACTGTTGTGCTAACAGTTTTGACACTTGTTGAAATGAGATGACGCTTAGTTGCAGTTTGACAACACTGTGTGATAGCAAAGATCTTTAGTGTCCCCCTCCTCGTTTATCTAGGCTTGGGACTGGCACTGCCTGAGTTTTTGTACTGATGATCACAGAGATTTAACGACATCATATGACAACAATGGCCGTTGACGTCTTTATAATATTTATGTATTTTAATTTATATTGGCCAATCGACTCTTCAGATTGTGTTTCGTATATTGCTTCCTTTTTGTACTGAGGATTGACTGAGTACATGACTCCGAATTTAAAAAGAGGGTGTCTTAAGGTATAGAGGTATCGTGCTAAATCCTAGACTTAGACCATGATACCAGAGCTACATGCATTTGTTCGAAGAACATCAGCTGAAAGGTAGAAATGTCTCCACTGGCTCCCCCTCCAACAGCGAATCTCGTACCGTATCATCTCTTTGGTTTGGCGGTCCTTGCTAAGTCTCTGTTACTTTACTTTGAGTGGACCGGGTCGCCGCTCTTTCTGTTCTACTGAACGAGGCAAGCTCATTGTCCCATTTGCCCTTACAACCACTAAACAGATTAAACAGAATCGTTCCTTTTCATTGGTTGGCTCCTCGCTCTGGGACACATAGTAGTCGCCCAGGGTCCACTCAGACTCATTTATACTCGCCTTAAAACAGTTCTTTTTAGCCGTGCTGGGGTCGGGAGCGTTCCTGAGTAGTAACCTTGAAGGGCGCTATATAAGTTTTGCACTGAATGAATGAATAAGAAGCTGATTTTTTAAACAATAGCTTCGACGATATATGTACAGTAATAATTAAAAATTCAGAAATAACCATGGGTTCTCTCCGAAATCTGAGATGGCGTCCAAATTGGACGTCATTTTCAATTAGCATTAGCTGTACGGTGAAAATGGCTCACAGGAAACTGAATTTGTAAGGATGGCTACAGTAATATTCCTGCAGCTGCCCTGAAAATTTCAGTTTGGTGTGAGAGTTTGCTATATCTTTCTTCACAGTTTCTCTAATGCTCTTGCACCAGATCTATTAGTATCGAAGCGATTATGACAAAGATCTAATAATGATTAGTTTAAGGGGTTGGTAAATTTAAGCAGCCGCTTCTAATTCTAGTCTTTTCTCGGATTGATCAAGAGGAGGCTTTCTCATATTTTGGGCATGGTGAAAGAGTGGAAGTTGTGTGCGGAAGGAGGTCATCCAAGGCACTCAGCCCTTGGAGTTTCACAATAAGCCTCAACGGCTTTATATGCAATAAATTTATCAACTGCCAAATTCATTCCCCAATAGTAGGATACTGCGACGTCTTTGAATAATAAGTCACTGCAAAGGAAATGCCAACTTATTATTAAAAGCCTTTATATGATGAGCAACCTGGGCTATATAATTTGCAGACACCACACCATATGCACTTGGCTAATATCTATAAATACTAAGTCATTGCAAATGTTATGCCAACCTCCCTATTAGACGTATAAACTTCGTTACGATTAAGTAAAATATAAAAATACCCCATGCTAAATGTATTTCAATTCACTCCCCAATATCAGGATACTGTGATATCTATATTGAATATTAAGTTTTGCAAATTAAATGATAACCTCTTATTAGACACCTTTATATTGTGAGTAATCAAGGCTATATAAGCCTAATAACTTATATCGCAATAAGTGATTGCTGTTCCCGATAACTAAAAATGCTAAGTCATTGAAAATGAAATGCCAACATCTCTAACAGACGTCCAAACTCCTGCGCTATTCGAAATCTGACAGTGCCAGTCGCAAGGCTGAATAAAAGAGGAGGGCGACAATAGAGGTCCATGTTATCATACGTGTTGTTAATTTAAACTGCAACTAACTAACCAACCAGATTTTATTACATGAGTGATGCTCTATGCGATGAAAGTGGCGCCATTGATCTAATTAGAAAAGACGCTAATTGAGAGTGGTATTGACATAATTAGATTACAATGCAGTATAAACAAGTCAAACAACAGAATCGAAACCAGTAATCATGTTGGGTGTCCAATTTGTAGGCGAAATCTAGGTACAATGGAAAAGACAGTTTTATAAAAAAAAACATTCAAATTTACATTGTTTCTTTATGATGGGCATTGCTATCACACACTGGAATAAACAGGACATGAAAGCAGAAATAATTATAATTAGCGGTGATTCATATATTTCTCCATTATTTTACATATCTTTCAGCTTTAGTACTATTATATAATATTTGATAGAATCAGATGGGATTGTTGCCGTGCAATCGCTCACCAGCAGATTCTAGTGAAAATGGATATTACTATACAGTCGTTAGACATTCTTTTAAAGGTGTCTAAGACGTCATTGACGACGCCCCTCTACTGAATGACGTCACCAGATGTCGTCGACGAAATTCTGTTCGTGTAGTGACCTAGTCATCGACTGTTTTTGTTTGCGTAGCACGATCTTATTGGCCAGAAATCATGTCAGGCATCGATTCTATCTATGGATCGTTTCTCAATTGGCTGGAGATGACGACAAGCGTATGCAGTATTTATAGCTCCATCCTCTATTGCGAGTGATGACGTCAGTGGTCTGTTCCATGTTTAGTCCGATCTTTCCATTGGCTAGAGATGACGTCTATGCGCATTTATAGCTCCAGCTTACATGGCGAGAGATGACGTCAAAGGTCTGTTCAATTTATAGCTCGATCTTCCACATGAAGATGACGTCAATCGTTTGTTTATACGCATAGCGCCTTATTCTGTCGACCCAATAATGACGTACCTCAATTCCCCATTGGACAAAGATTATGTAATGGTTTCGAACTTTAATAGTTCTATCTATGACGTCGGCAGCAAGAGATTGGAGAAACATTCGTGCAAAGCAAAGAGACGCTAAAAATCCTCGGCCAGTGAGTTGCCGAGTCAGACGATATTTTCCAAGTGGTTTAAGGCTAATTAGGTCAATGACCCAGATATCATCAACGACCTAGATATCATGTTAATGAGGTCAATGACCCAGATATTTTTACAAGTCCCCTAGGTTAAAGTTCGCAGTTTTCTGATCACGCACGGATTATGCGACCGTATGCAGAAAAACATAATCGGAGAGGATTTGTAAATGTTTGCCTCGGACGACACCAGACTGAGCAGCTACCATGATTCGACACGTGGAGAAGTTGGTGCCCTGCACTCTGATATCGAGTGGCGCTTCAGAAGTTTAGAGTTCACCATAACGATTTTTATGCAAGTGAGAACTGATAACGACGTTTTTTTCTAAAAAAAACCCGAATGACCTTTTGAAGTTTTCCTTTGGTGTCCCAGCGGTTAAACCACATATCGCATTGATGAACTAATTGATCTCCCCGTCGTTATAAATGTTTTGCGTCTTTCAAGAATTAGACACCCGATTTAGGTGGAGATAAAATTTTACATAAATATGCTCTCTTAGTAGCCTAAACAAAAATTCTACCAAATTTAAACTCCAAGACTGTTCGCACTCTGTCAGTGCCAGTCCTAAGTCGGGATAAAGGAAGAGAGCGACACCAATGATCGTTATCATCAAACAGTGTCGGTAAACTAAACAAACACTTCTTACTACATAACTTTGCTCTGTGACTCTCCGAAGGCTCAACTCCGCCACTGTTCGCACTCTGTCAGTGCCAGTCAAACGCAGGGATAAAGCAGGCAAACCCAATTCATCTGCAAGTCAAGTGGAAATTTATTGAAAGGTGAACATCAACGTTTTTTTTAAAGATAAATGTCTTTTTTAACGAATATATTACTCCGCTGCGGTTATTGGTGCTTGAAAAGGCAAATACTTAGGGACCTAAGCAAAAGAAAATGAAAATTCATCGCGTAGAGGAAAAACCTTTGAAATGCAAATAACGTACGATATAGTTTAAATGATCTTAGCTAAATTCAAACTCAACTCCTGCACTGCGTGCCAGTCCCAAGCCACGAGAGCGTATGAGGGCGATGCTAATGATCCATGTTATCACTAAAGCTGCCAAAAATGTTGAAATGACGACCCGGGTATCCGTAAACCCGCGCGGACGGGTACATGGGTACCCAACTACGCGCATATTTTGTTAGAAAATGTAGAAAATGGCACATTTTTACGGAATTTCGCGCACCCGAGGATCGATTTCATTGCCCGGGCACTCGGCCAATATGACCAAAAAATTATTTCTGGAATATGTTCAGGTAAAATCGCAAATTTTTACGGAATTTCGGGTACCCCAAAATCGAATTCATTACCCGGGTAGTTTGTTTCGGTCGGGTACCTGGGTGTACACCCGTTGACAGCCTTAGTTATTGCCCAGTGCCGTTAAAGTGCAACTAACCAACAATCAAACTCTAACATCTGCCACTGTTTGCACCCTGACAGTGCAAATCCAAAGCTTGGATTAAGAAGGAGAGCGCTGCAAGTGATCTTTGTTGTCATTAAACTGCAATTAACCAACCAACTTGTATTGTGTTCTATAGACTTCTAGCGATCTTTGTCAAACAGCAAATAACCAAATTTTTCTATTGCAGAACAGTATTTCCTACAAACCTCTTTTGTTGTGTGTTGCCACTTAAAAGAAAACAGGCGCACTAAAGTCCTAATAACCTACGTGTTCATCAAAATCACGCTATATGTGCTTAATTCATTCTAGTAGTCCTAAACGCCTAAAGTACGGTCACGAGCCACTGTTTGCAATGAGACTGGCAATCTCAAAACTGAATAAAGAAGGAGGGCAACGCTAGTCATCTTTGCTGTGACACGGTGTCGTTAAACCGCAAATATCTGAACCGACGTTTATAATAATATCCAAAGTCCTCTGTTCTTTTTGGAAGCAACTGCTCTCTCTCTCTTTCTCTCTCTCTCTCTCTCTCTTTGTCTTGTCAATACCGCCTCAGTGGGGTCTACTACTACGGCTGCCTCAGGCTAGCGTAAGGTTTCACCACCTTCGACGTCATCATAATAATAGACTAGGTTAGAATTGACGAGATTAAATCTCATTATGAATGTACTAAGCTGTCTTTGAAATATTTAAATCCTGTGAAATTAGCATAGGCTAATAATAATAATCGTGCCCAGCATCGTGTCAAGTAATAAAATTATTATGACTCCGATATTTAAATAGGCTAGATGGCGCTTTCAATACTGCAAGCGCAACCTAATCTCTAAGCTTCTAAAACGCCACTCTAAAGCTGGACAATTTACGTGCAATTGAATACTATACGTTGCTACCGTTTCTAAACATTAGGCCCAATGAGAATTTTGGAGTAATTTTTCCTTAGGCATAGGCCTACATATTTTACCGAATACCGATGATACATTTTACCAAAAAATCGCTTAAAGTTTGTCTGCACCTTATTATGCAGAAATTTAGTTATCTTAGTAATCAAAATCTTAAGATTGTGAACGGTTCTTGAAAGCTATGCGCGGGCATCATCTTATTCGCGAGCGTTGCCTAGATTCAGAGTGGTGGCCCTAAATGATTATGAAGCTGTATCTCCCAAAAATATCCATAGCCCGAAAGCATGCTAGAAAAGTTAGTAGACCTACTGAAGCCGATAATAGAGAAGGGGACGATTAAAACTTAAAGTATTACAAAAACAAAGCAGTTTGTAACTGAAAGCAAGTAAGACGTAAAGAGGAAAACGGTAATTAATACCACCTGCTTTCTTCGTTCTATAAACCAAAACCGTTATAAGTTGTGCTGCCCGATTTTTTATGTCATAAAATAAACGTGGCTAGTTCAAAATATGGACCTTAACCACGCTGCACATTGCATATCATCCTTGTCATGGATGCGTCGTTAAATAAACTTCTTCTTACACACACGCTGAACATTGTTAAAATATGTTAAACGACAAATGAAATTTCTAATAGAAAAATCCAGTGATTTAATCTGCTAATTGCAAGCTAATTATCGTTCGCAACTTTTGAGGATAATAATAATGTTAAGGGTTTTGCAATCATCGAAGTAAACACGAGCGCGTCCAGGGTGAGTAAGCATATTTTTCACGTGATCGGAGCGGATAACCAATTGATTTCTTTGCATCATGAATCGCAAGTTCTTTTTAGCGGTGCACTGGCGCTATATAAATTATTGGTAGCATTACACTGTATTGCAACATCTATCCAACCAGGTGCTGTAAGCTGACTAAGCGGTTAAGTAAATGTTGACCGAGGAACAGGTCTGTATCAAGGGGCAGCGAGGCCGTGGCACAGGACGCAAACGTGGAAAGGGCGCAAATTTCAGGAGGAATCACTTATTAATCCATTAAATGCACTTTTTTTTAAATGTGGGGGCGCCAGATTGATGCTAGGCACATGGCACAATTATATAATGGTGCCCTGTGCCTAGCATCAATCTGGTGTCCCCACATTTTGAAAATAGCTTGGTAAGACTCTGCTGAGGAACTTTCTTCATGACATTGATTTTAAGGTTGTTTAGGTTAGTACAGCATTGTGTTGGTTTTGTTATGATCAGGGCTATAAAAATCAAAAATACGAAAATACATTACAGTACAAACGATGAATGTAATCATATATTTAGAAATTTACCCAAGTTGTTTCTTAAACTGATGTTGTCTGTTTTTTAGATGACTGACTTTGCCGATTTGAGGAGTAAGGGAAGTGTACTGTCAAAAGATTTTGAGGCAGTTGAAGAAATTCTTCGTAATCTTTCGACAGATGGCAGCCAACAGCTGCAGGTAATTGAATTTGTGAAATGCTCTTTTCAGTCGTTCATTCATTACAAAGATTTATATAGCGCCTTTCATGGCTACTACTCAGGAGCACTAACAACCCCAGGAAAGCTAAAAAGAAGAGTTTGAAAGTGAGCATAAAGATAGTCTGAGTGGACCCATTTGTGACAACTGAAACGCCAACGAGAGCGTGTTCCAGAACGAAGGGCCGACCACTGAGAAAGCACGACTTTGTTTAGTAGTTTTACGGACAAATGGCACAACAAGCAGGGCTTGCTTAGTAGAGCGGAGAGAGCTGCAACCCGGTTCACTCAAAGTAGAGTAACAGAGATTTCTTGTGTTTTGGTGATGTCTAGGTGAGGGACTGACTGCTTGAAGCATACAATTATCTTATTACTTATTTAGTTTAATTAAAATTAATAGAGTAAAATATTAAATAAACAGATGGCAAAGATAGGCAGGTTTTGTCTAAAGTTTGTGTTGTTTTATCTTTCACATCTAAATGAACTTAATGAATAAGTGTACTTCAAAAGAGATGGTAGAGCAGTTCGTAAAGCAAGTCATGAGGCAGCGATTATTATCAAGTGTTTGTGGCTTCATTTTCTTTGCCTCTGTATTTTAGGTAAGATGGTCAGTACTCTCCCTCGCTGTCTCATCTACCCACCAACAGTATGTTGGTGGGTAGATGAGCCAGTGATGTCTGCAGCTGAATGGGGTTGGCAGATGGGGCAGAAATCTTCAATCAAATTCATATCCTGGTGGAGATTTGAACCCCAACCTCTTGATTGCGCCCCCATCTAAGAAGATTATTTTATCCGTTAAAATATGATCTTTCAAAGTGATAAATTTCAAATAACTTTTTAACTTGTTAACTTCTTGATTCTTCAAGTTTTTCGTTAGGAATTACTCATTTTTTTCAAACCTGAGAAAAAAGATGCAATATATGAGCCAAATACATATTTATTTTTTCATATATTTTGGTTTATTTTATTTAACTTGATTGGTTTGAATTGTAGGTGATCGTAGACTTTGACAGGACGCTTTCCAAGGCCTACCTGGAAGATGGAACCGTGTGTAGTGGCTCGCATGGTAACCAGACATTTCTCCAGCTACTATGCTCCTTCATCCTCATGCACACGATCATTTAGATCATTTAGACGTTGTTTATGTTGCTCATTATGAGCGTTTCCTCCAAACTTTTTGTTTCATGTCCGGGTTATTTTTATACTTCTTCTTTGTCACCCACTAAAATTGTTATCGCCTATACTTCAAGTGCTTATCGATAAAATGAAACAGATATGAGTGTCTATAAAAATTTCTTGTGTTTTGGTGATGTCTAGTTGCCGGGCTGGGACTGACTGCTTGAAGCATACAATTATCTAATTATTTATTTAGTTTAATTAAAATTAATAGAATAAAATATTATATAATCAGATTTTGGCTACCCAAAATTATGGTTCTGTGGCCCGATGCCAAAACCGGCTAAGAATTGTTATGTAGATGTTCTGAACCGGCTGAGAATTGTTATGTAGATGTTCTGAATGATTATGTAGATGTTCTGATTTGTTCTATAGATGTTCTGAATGGTTATATACATGTTCTGAATTGTTATGCAGATGTTCTCGCAAAAGGCGGCCAGCTTCCGGCCCACGTACCCCTTCTGTGTACCAAACTCTTCAACAAATACTATCCGATTGAGGTCGATCCTCATAAGACAATCGTAGAAAAGGTTCCGGCGATGGTGCAGTGGTTAGTAGCTTTAATAGTTTGCTTAACTGTCTGAGGTTGATGTTGGTATGCTATGATACTAGCATGCTGGGTCCTTGATCCAACGGCTGTGGGTTTGAACCTGCTACATGGATTGTGTGAAATAAGTTATTTTTGTGCCTTAACTTGAGACTTACGGAAGAGTTTGTGATGATAAGCGCAGTGAATAAGTGGATGATTGAGTAAATCATAAAGTCGATACTAACTGAGATAAAAGAAATACTGATTAATTTATAGTTAGTTTAAATATATGAATAAATGAACAGTTTAATAAAATAAATGAACAATTGAATTAATACATTGTTTGCTGTCCCTGAATTAAAAGACTGTAGGTAAATGAAAACAGGTTAGGTTGCATTACAAAATCACTGGAATTCGTTCACGATAAAAGTGCAATTCATCAGCTTCTCGAATCAACATCAGCGAAACTAACCCACGACCCGTTAAAGAATTTTTTTTTTTCTCAAATCCGAATTCATGTTCTTCAGGTGGACTGATGCGCACGACATTCTTCTCAGTTCAAAGCTCAATCGCAGCATTGTCAGAGAAAGCGTTGCTCGATCAAACATCGTTCTCAGGTATCTTCTTCGTTGTTTAATACAGGACATTCACTCAGAATTGTTCAACGTCATCGATTGATGCTTTGTCATGAATAACAGTTATAGTAATAATTATAATAATACTTGTGTTGGGACCTTGGCCAAGTCCTTCACTCACAATTGCTCTATTCTCTTGGCTAAGGATGAACTGAAACTCAACTCGAAACTCAACTCGAACTCAGACAAACAATGGATCAGATTTTTAATAAAAGTCGGCTTTCCGAATATATGTTTTAAAACGAACATTAAATTGTTTTATTCACAGCAAAAACTGACCTAAAAACCACACGAATACTGTTACTATTAATACTTGCAAGTTACAACTTCCTAGTCCAAACTGAATCAAAACCAAAAATTCTTAAATATTGTCAAACTGAAAATTAAGAGAACAAGACCTTCTTTAAATATTTTTAATACAGACTAAGCATAATTCAATTTGTAAAACTCAGTTCTTGGACTCAGCAATAAATTGACACTTAATTCATCCCTACTCTAGTGGTTCCTAACAATAATAGTATAATATTCATAATGATTTGTTGATGAAACAGGGATTGTTGTGATAATTTCTTCTCGAAACTGGATCAGTTCAAAGTTCCATGTCTCATATTCTCAGCCGGTCTGGGCGACGTGATCGAGGAGGTAATACGCCAGCAAGCAGTCTTTCACGACAACATCAAAGTTGTTTCTAACTACATGGATTTCGACGAAGAGGTATGTCGCATTTGCATTTTCGAAGACATTATGAACATAATGTGAACACATTGACCTTCGATGGAGGTAGTTTTCTCTATAAGAAAGTCACTTTATATAAGTGTTTCATGGTGAATGCATTGGTGTATAATTATTTTAGCACACTTGATATGTAATCCAATGATTACGGGTTTGAATCTGCTGATTGGATTCTGTGCTCTAATCCTTAGTTTGTTGATGATGTTTCTGTTTTTGTATAGATATTCTTAAAGATTGTGACATTTCTTGTATTAGGCTTTCCTGTTAGACAGTATTGCATCTTTTTTACAGTTTGAGATATATATCATTTGTTCATTCATTCATTCATTATGAAGATATTATATACACCCGTCAATGTTACTACTCAGGAGCACTACCGAGCCCAGCAGGCTGAACAGGACAGTAACAGTATCGTCATGTTCAAAGAGAAAGGAAAATCTGATTGCTATGTCATCTGGGCATTGTGGAGCACCAGAGAAGTAGAAAACTGTGCAAATTGTTGAAATTGGCATTTATCTGATTCCTGTGATTGACAACTCGAGGTTTTTCGATGCCTAGGGCGTGATCTGTGGATTCAAGGGTGAATTGATCCACGTTTTCAACAAGAACGAAACGGCTCTGTCAAAGTCCGACTATTTTGAGGTGCTGTCTCATCGAGACAATGTGATCCTTGTTGGCGACTCGATTGGAGACATCGCCATGGCTGATGGAATAGCCAGCTGCCGAAACATTCTCAAGATCGGTTTCCTCAATGATCAGGTTCGGTAACTTTTTCAGTATCGCAAGTGCAGCTCTGGTTGTTTCTGGTCCTTCTAATAATTTGGAGATCATGTGTGCAATAAATTTTGTTTGCACAACATTTTGTAAATGGTACTTACTTTTCTGTGTAGGTATGAGCTGATCGTTAAAAATGGGCTCTATCTAAACTTCTGTGGTGGAAAGATCTGATAGTTAACCTAAGAAAAGTTCCTTGTCTAAAGATAAATAAATGGACGTATCAGCCAAAGAACCAAAGGTTCTGGAGTAAGGTAGGCCACAGCTGGCTATGAGACTCGATTTACATACCGTCGTTTCATTAAAGGATATCTTGATTCATTATTTTGCCAAAAAAATGTGTGTGTACACTCAATTCTTGTGTGTGCTGGGTCCATGCACAGCTTAAAATGAACATTGTTTCTGGTGTTTAGAACTGCAGTCGCTCCATCAAAAAGGCTTGATATAGCACCCCTTCGAGATGTTCAATCAGTTGATTTGGTTGTGTTAGCCGTCTGTGTTGGGAACTAAGGACAAAATATTGGTGTTACAGTTGTGTATTGTAATTGCAAATTTATTTACGCCACTCGTAGAAGACTCTGCGAACTCATATACCCAGTTAGCCATAAACAGTCTATTTGATCAGTTGCTTA
This sequence comes from Bimastos eiseni, assembly GCA_959347315.1. Classification (NCBI taxonomy): domain Eukaryota; kingdom Metazoa; phylum Annelida; class Clitellata; order Crassiclitellata; family Lumbricidae; genus Bimastos; species Bimastos eiseni. Next base: position 42,232,607 of record OY365811.1, on the reverse strand, counting down.
TGAGTTTCTCTGCTTTGTGCAAAATAAAGTTATTATTATTAAGAAATACTAAATTAAGTAATAATTGTGATCTTTTAAGGACTTGCATCGAAAGAAAGCTTTCCTAGATGCGTTTGACGTCGTCATAGACAACGACCAAACGATGGACACTCCAAACTTAATATTGGAAAAGATTTTCAGTCAAGAAAGAAAGAAGCAGACATCTTAAACTCATTCACAGGTGAAGCAACTGAAATGCAAGAAGCAGTATGAATGGGTGAATTTTGCGAGACTACATGTAAGTTTTAACAATTTAACGATGAGTGTGTATTTGGAGTGACTGGGAGCCAATGCACTATATCATTGAATCTCGTTGTGTCTCGTATATCAGAGTAGTTTGCAACTTCCTCAAGATCATCAATTGTTCATAATTTTCCCAGACTGTTAATATTTTTGTGAGGCAGTGTGTTTTGTGAAATACTCATATCAGGTAGGCCATATTAGTTGGTTTTTATTGGATGGTTCAACCAGATTGAACAAAATTCTTGATGTTGATGTTAAGTTTAATGGATATTTAGTTTATGCCTACAGTAATTAAGTTAATTTTTGGTGAAGGGAAGATCTTGCTTGTTCAGGCAGCATTGTTAAAAGTTTAGTTCAAGTATTGTTGAATGCAGGTTATGTTGTATGTTAATTTTTGAAGATCTTGTTCAGGCAGCATTGTAATTCTTTCTGTCACCACACACAATTGACACAGTCCAGCACTCCAACTACACCATCACTCCAACTACACCATCGCACACAGAAATAATTCTTTATTCCAATACAGAGACACAATTATGATCAAGTGGCATTATAAGTAGGTTTTGTACGACACCCGGTTATGTCAGGCAAGCAAGCACAAAGATAAAATACTTGCTAACTAAAAACATATCTTACCAAAATATATTGTTCAAATTAAAGTGTCAATCTGTACTACGTATTATAAACCAACAAAAAAACGTGGTCAAAATATTTTCACTGAGCCTTACAAACTCTGTGCATAATTCAACTTTACAAAACTTTTTCAAGAAAACAATTGGGAGATTTTAATTTGATAATAAATAATTGCTCGGAAAAGATGATTCCTATTAATAACTATGTTTGTATTACAGTAAGCACAATAAATGTCGCTGAAAGGATGAAAAGCTATTGGCATTAAAAATAATCGTTATTTATTGTTTACTGTAACAATAATATTATTATCTCCTCAAGAAAATTCGTGCATTAGTGCTTCATATTATATTATATTATTTTTTTGCAATGCAAAATACCTTTGAAAAGAATCAAGTGATTATTGCTATTCATTGTTCTCTCTTCATACAATTGTCCCTGCTCTTCACTCATCCAAAAACTCATATTAGTCCAGTCACTGAAAGTATTTTGAAGAAAACAATTCCTTTGCAAGCGTGAAACTCGTAAACACACTTATTAAGAAGGTCTGATGTTGTGCAACTTCTTGGTTAGGAGGATATCAGATCTGAAAAGTGCAAGAATTAAGAAGACATTCTCTACCACGCACTTGCGACATGACGAGTTGACAACATTGTTATATAAACATTAAAATGAACACCATTCATCCCTGTTCGATAAGCAGCAATTGCGCGCTGGAAAGTTTGGAAACAAGAAAATTATTACAGAAAATGTCAATTGCAAAGTCATTTAAAATACAAAAGCTGACAGAACAGCATGACCAAGCAGATACCATACTCAACAAAACTAACTTCAGAACTGTTACCCTAATGTGTAAAGATTTACTTGAATTAACACCATTCTTGAAAGAAAAGCTGAGAATGAGCTGCACAAGAGAGTTGTCAAATTATTTCAAAGTGCTATAAATTAATTAACCTTTAAAACGTCTGCACAAAATTCCACAGTATAAACTGCACAATTCAACGTTTTAAAATCACACAAGTTCACTATCTCACAGAATGCTCTTCTTGGATTCTGTCTTCATTTAGAAGTTTTGAGAATTCAAGAGTTTTGTTCACTCTAGAAGTCTTGTCTTATAATCATTTATTAATCTGATCTCTGACTAGTCAGAAAGATCTAAAAAAAATATCATAATTTGGATCAGAAATACATTTTTTGGTTCAACTGTAGACTATTGTTATTACTGCCATGGAATGATTCAGTAAGGGTGTCCCCAAAGAGGAGGTAAATTAAATGTGGACACCATAGAGGAAGATACAGATATCTATTGTTCGTTTGCACATGTACAAAATAATGTCAGTCTGCCCTGTGCCTTAAGGTCTGACTTCAAGTCTCTACTGCATTGCTGGATGTAGCAGTTAGGCTAGCAAGATCTAGCAGTGTGACAAAGGTGATTGTATAGCGTAAGGTAATGCCAAAGGTCCAATACAATTTGCAATATTTCTGGATTTATGTAGTAAATACTACTGACAAGCATTTAGCTCATGTAATACATGATCAACCAAATAGTTTTTACAGTAGCAAGGAACAGTATCTGAAGTATCGAGAGGTCTGCAATCATATACCTCTGAACATGATTTTTAAAAGCGCACACATTGATACTCTCTCGGGAACAGAACTTTAACCAGCCCCATTCATAGAAATCACTTAGCGCGGTTGCGTCCAACCACACCATTGTTATTGTCTAGCTCTTCGCCAATTGGCTCCACGTACAGGTTAGCCTTTGTCACAATGCTGCCAAGCAAATTGCTCGCCTTGCAGCCGTACTCTGCATCATCATCTTCGCCGCAACTCATGATGGTTAGTGAACACCGTCCTTCGTCGCTCGACTCAGTCCGGTACTTTTCCAGCGCCAGAGGGATATCTTTGCCATCCTTGAACCAAGAGATTGTCGGAGCGGGGTTTCCGTCAACGAGAATGTCGAATTTGGCAGGTGCGCCTTCGAGAACCTGTAGGTTCTTCATCTTTCGGACAAATGTTGGTGCCTTCTTCGGCTTTGTCGTTTTCTGCGTTGACATCTGCTGAACTGCAAATTTTCGAGCCGATACGAGAGAATCTGAGGCCTTAGTGGTTGGCACAAACGAAGAGGCTGGTGATTTTCTCCTAGCGGAGGGTGGCTCGCTTGGTTTTGGCGAAGTTTTAAGCTCCCCTGGTTTGTTTGAGAGCTTTCCTTGCATCACAACGGATGCAGTGTTTCGGGGACTTGGGAGAGACTGGCTTGGCAGTTCCGAACAAGTCCTCATGGCTTTTGGTTTATCAGAAAATCTTGTAATAGTTTGTTGGTCCATTGACTTTTTAAGTGGAGATTCTGTATTTCTAGACGATAGTGACAAGTCATTGGCTTTCCTTGCAAACAATTCTCGTTTTTTCGTTAAATCGGAGGGTTGATCCGTAGATTTTCTTGCGATTTTTGAAGGATCAACGTTTTTCGAACCGATGCCGGCCTTCAGATCGGAGGATTTTGTTAAAGACTTATCGTTTGTATTATCTGTGACATTTTCTTGCAAATTACCCGATGATACTGGAGAAGATGGTGGCGAACATTCAAAACCGGGTGAAGAAATTGTCAGTGTTTCTTCGTTTCCTTGTGTTTCTGACACCCCACTTGAGACAACTTCCGATTTCTCAATGCAGACTTCCGATGTTTCCTCCTCTAAAGGTTTTGTTTCACAGGACAATTCTGCTTCTGACTTATCACTACTCTCTCGCCTCTCATCCTCCAAAGATATCGTTTCAACTGAAAATTGTGACTCACTACCAACTTCGGATCTCTCCACCTCCAAAGATTTATTTACATCCGACAACTCTGACTTGTCGCTACCCTCCGAGGAACTCTTCCTCACAGCAGCGCAATATTCGGAAACTGCGGATCCTTCGTTCTTGTCCTCTAGCGACAGTTTCCCTTCACAACCGACAACAGATTCATTCTTCTTCAATTCAAACTTACTCCCAAATGGGGAATCACCAACTTTATGATCTGCGACACCATTCAAGTCTTTCGAAACCCCCAAGATGCCTTTCAGATCAATGGAGTGAGTCTGAGCGCTGCGAAATCCCGAGTCATCGCTCTCTGATATAGTCGACAAAGAGTCGCTGCGTAAACTTGGAGTCTCGCATTGACTGAGGGACGAAGGCGGAGACCGACACGAGTCCATGAGACCGGATGACATTCTCTGCAGACCAACCATTCTCCTCAAAGCCACAAGTGCATGACCGGTTTTCTAGAAGAAATCAACCAGAACTGTTCCTTCACAAGAATTCAGAATGTGGTTTAAATAAATAATCAATTACAGGATATATGGGATACAGCAGCCAGCGGATTAGATATCAATTCCAACACTTACCGATACCTAGCTACCATAACTAAGTAACCTAACACTGCTTTGCACTGCCATATCCTACCCTAATTCTCCATGTACCATACCCAACCCTACCCTTCTTTGCCATATCATACCCTAGCCTCTCCATTTACCCTACCCATACTACCATATTTTACGTACCCTACCCTCTGTCATTCTATTTGCTGTGGGACTGACCTGCCATTTGTTACGAGCCATGAACTTCTTGTGTTTAACAGTGCTCAGCTTCTTTGCCCTCATGTACGTCACATCCTGTGCCATCCACGGATGACGCAGACTGTCCTCCACCCACATCCGCTTCCTACGTCATCGGCAACATCATAATCGTGAAAACAGGATCATCATAATCAGAATTGACATATCATAATCAGAAAAAAACAGTGATGTTAAGAAAACTGCCAAATACGGATAGCAATTTTGGTGATAATGTTGACAGCAAAAATAATACAAGTACTAATATTAGTGATAGAAATACTGCTAACAGAGTTAGAAGCTTTCTTAGATTCAGAATAATTAAAAACAAGCAAAAAATATGAATAAATAAAACAATAAGAATACACTAAATAATCGTATATACTAGACTATAATTATGTCGATTCAAGTATAAGTGTAATTTTTTACACGAATACATAAATCTGAATGATTAAGTAAAATTAAACAAGTACACGAATGAAAAAATCAATAAACAGAAAATCATTGTTATCATAGCCAGGTACTCTATCACGAACCTTTGATCTTTAACGAGCAGTTTACTAATGAAATCCTTCGCGTCGTCCGATATCTCGTCAAATGCCTCGTCATCAAAGTCAAACTGCGCCTTCGTGACATTCACCAGCGTCTCCTTGTCGTTATTACCGAGAAACGGCGACAGTCCCGACAATAGTACATAGCACACAACACCAACGCTCCACATGTCCGTTCTGTAGCTAATCGCGTCATAGTTGATAACCTCTGGTGCCACGAACTCTGCGGTTCCAAACATGATCTTGAACTCTTTCGCCGGATCGAATTTCCGTGCAAGTCCGAAGTCTATGATCTTGATCTCGTTGCTGTTCGGGGTGATGCAGAGGATGTTCTCCGGTTTGAGGTCGAGGTGGAGGATGTCGCTGGAGTGCATGTATTGGATGCCGTCGCATATCTGACGCATGAAGTGAATGCACTCACGCTCCGTCAGGATGTAGTCGTCGTTTATTATCCGCTCCATCAGCTCACCTCCGCTCACGCTGAAGAACAATTCCAGTTGAATAACGGTTTCAATTTTAATTCTTTATTATGAAGACATTATTATTTTAACGTAGTAACTTCTACGGCCATCCACCCATTACAGAACTTGTCAATTACAGTCACAAAATAGTAATAATAACATCAACAATGATAATTATGATAAGAACAATGACAATATTAGTGATAATACCAATTAAATCGCAATAATAATGAAAATAATATCATTATTTATTATTATTTTTAATAGATAAACTTATACACCAGGGATATTTACCTACCATTGAAGAGCTACATTCTAAAACTTTGGTATTATAGAACCCAGCGCATGGTATTTACGGGTTACTACCATCCATCCATGAAACCGGGTACAAACCTCAGACCTGCTAAGGATGTACTACCCAGTACCTGGTTTGCACAACCGCAATTTACTAAGGTAAGTAAACTCCAACCCCCTTACTATGAAAGACTCTATTTATAGAGTGTTGTACAGCTAATATTCAAGTTTTGCAATTACTTTCAATTTACGTTTATTATATCAAATTCTTACATAAAAGTTTTATCACTACTCTTTATTATTGATGTCCCATTGTGCATTTGCAAATGGCATATTAAAGATTATACTTACTTTATAATAATAATAAAAATAATAATAATAATGATGATGATGATGTGCTAAGCATACTGTTCCATGACAAGGATGATCTCTTTCGTAGATTCGAATGAATCCCAGAGTAGGAGTAGTTTTGGATGGTGCAGTTCATTCATTATTTCGATTTCCTTCCGGAATTCGTCGCGTTGTCCGGCCTTGACCCGGATGAACTTTGCCGCAAACAATCGGTCGGTTGTCTTCTCCGTGCACTTGTAGACGCTGCCGAACTTACCCCTATGAACAAATATCACCATCAGCATAAAACTTATACATATAATTATCACCATCAGCATCAAGCTATCACCATAAGCATACAATATCACCAGTAGCATCCAGATATGACCAGGTGCATATAACTATCACCAGAAGCATATAAATATCATCATGAACAAAATATTATAAATATCACCATGAGCCTTGTAATGTGAAAGTGTGGTTTAAACCTCCTCGAGTGAGACGGTTACTGTGGAGGCAAATCCTTCACTAACATTATTGCTCATTGCCATCTATTGATGCTTCACCATTAGACAATGGTACTTCAAAATGCATAATAATATTATATTAAAATAATAATAGTAATAATAACTAGGTAACAATGATGATGATGATAATAGTAACATAATTGATGCAGATTCTGCTAACTTTCCAATCTCTTCTCCCAGGATGTACGAGTCGGCAAATTTTTTGTCTTTATTGATTGTGACAACTCGAGGTGTGAACGGAAAATCATCTGAAACAAAAACGAAAAGAATATTCAAAATCAAGCAACGATAGCAGATTCTTTTAGCAAAATTTTTTGCACATACACTGTAAATACAAATAATGTTTTTAAACATTTTTGCATCTCTAAACAAAAGTATACAAATTATCATGCAATAACACTGCGAAGTCTGTTATGAACACTAGTACAAATACATGTTTGTAAATACTTGTACATCTATAAAGTAAATTGTAAAAAACTAAACTTGTGTGTAAATACCATGACATTTTTAAAACATATTCAATATAAACATACATTCAAATTTAAAAATCGTTAATAATGCACAAAAGCAGATACATAAATTATAAGTCAAATACCAACTAAAAGCTACAACAGTAAGTAAGTAAGTATTTTCTTTAGCACGACACAAACTTCTAAAAATTAGTATCAATTGCAACAAACATGCACTAATCAATTAACACGAATCAGGGATGTGATTAAGTCTACAAAGTACAAGGGCAAAGCATCAATCGAAACAAATGCTCATTCAATTGGAACGCATGCAACACTAAAAACACAGACCAGGATATAAGCATCAAACACTTGAAATCCTTAAAATGGAATATAATCTGATGTAAATATTCAAAATAAATCAGGGCCACAAAAGCTGCCTTTGGTGAGATTAGCTAAATAAACGGCGCTATATCAAATCTAGAGCCAAGTTGTTTTGTCTGTTTTGATGCACCTCAGTCGCAAGCATAATGACATCAGCAGGGCGGTTGTGGCAACAATCAGCTCCATCTTTCTGAATAGACAGGCACCAACAGAAAACCAGAGTAGATTCGTTAAACACATGTTGCCCTGGTTTGTCGTTAAACTTCAAGGGACGAAGTTCAGCCTGTAACTTATAGGGCAAGGACCAATCTTATCTAGATTCCATGCTTATAGGGGTAATGATCAACATGCGTTCGTTATCTTCGGATTACAACTTGGTCTTGGGTATCATCAGTTGATGTCTTGTGCATCAGAAATCGGAAAATTAGAAGTTAGTATTACAATATTAAAATATACAAACAGGATCAAGATACTACAATCAAGCAACACACAGGCATACAAAGCAACAGACAGACAGATAGACAGACAGAGTCAAATCCAGTAGCACTCAAGAGTCATCTACAAGCGGAAAACATTCTTTTTTACAAATTAGTTGCACTTCCAGGAACATTTTTATTTAATCTTTCAAATCAAAGACAAGATTGACAACATTTCTTTCGACAACCCACGGCAGTTCAGAAAAGAAGAGCATCATGATCAGAATTCATGTTTATTAGGTAGCTCATTAAATGGAAGGGTGCTGATGGCTCCAGAAATGATGTAATTAAATTTTTTCAAAGATAATCCAGTTTTATGTGACGGAAATTGAAATAAAAACGTTTTAGAGTGCTAATTGTTTGGTGAAATGCACTGCACCGCTTGCCTTTGGCAAGCATATCCTCCAGTGCTTAGACAATCCCCTAGAAAACACTTTGTGACCCCTTGGGGGTAACTGCCCATCGGTTGGAAAACGTTGCTATAGCGCCTCATTATATAGCTGATCAAAGGTACAACATAAGCCAAATTTTTGCCTAGATTTCTAATTGAATCATCAAAATTACAGACAAAGAAATTTAAAGGAATAGAGAAAGTTCTTGGGAAAAAAAACAAGAAACAGAAAAGCAACGAATCCATTTGCACTTTAATTCCATTGAGATCCGCCCACGGTCGCTGGTGACCTGTCAATCATTACTTAGCCGCTCCCACTTTGTAGGCCTATTTCAACATGTAGCCAATTTTTTTAAATCAGAAAAAGTGCCAAAAATTTTACACAAGATATTCTCTGGATGGTGGGATGGATTTATTGTCTCCAATTTCTCTTTTGTGGTCAAACTATTTCATGAATGTTTCATGCAGCATTAGGAAATAAATACATTTGGCAGGTTACAAGGAATTTGAATTATTAGGCCTAAAATCTACCCGGAAAGCGACTTTTTTTGGTAGATCTTCCGTAGGGACAGAATCAACAGGCAGTTAAGGGCATATGGGTCAGAATAGGCTCAATAATCACAATTAAAATACGGAAACTGTGCAACATTTATCAAACGCACAATAGTCTTCGTTGCTATTCCATGATAATTAAATTCAAGTTTTATGTTCAGAGCTAGAAGTAGCCACACACAAACACACACACACCGTCCTTAATACTGCGTACTGTTACCTCTAGCTGCCATTAAGGTCAAAGGTGACACTGGGCCATAAAACATTAACGGCGACGGTATAGTGCAACCGTTCGCATTCTTGACAACAGTGCTGCCCTCTGTAAACCAATGTTAATTGCAATTACATTCAGCATGCGTAATCAATATATACAAGAGTTTGTTAATTAGACATGCAAAGAATGCTGATTAGTGGCAGAACAATTGACACGAACAATAATAGTCGTCACGAAAACAAATGTAAATGGTGCAATTTTAAGACAAAACTGAGCAGAATATTTAACATCAGAAGAGAAGCAGACTAATTAATACTCGAACAAATCCATCCAAGTCAAAACAACTCAGAAAAGCAGCACCACAGAAAAGTTTCATTTCTTAAAATTAATGTCTACAGTTTTTTTCAAAACTTTCCAGTCTCCAGAACTTCAAAATTTAATATACATGTTAACCTGTTAAAAATTTTTCACAAATGATTTGGGTTTAGAGTCCATCAAGGTCATATTGAATGTTCCGTTGGTAATAATATTAAAAAAGAAAACATTACACTCTCAGGGTGCCAACTTGATTTCAATACTGGTCTTGTTGCTCAGTTTCATCAACTGATACTTGGTAATTTACAATTGGCGCTAAATAAATGCATACTAATAATAATAATAATAATAATTACAATAATAATAATTACAATAATAATAATTACAATCATAATAATTACAATAATAATTTTTTTGGTCATTAGCTGATGGCACTTTATAAATCCATAGTAATAATAATTACAAAGACGTAAAGAGAACAATAGACTGGGTTACCTGTGGCAATTGCAGCAGCCTCAGCAGCTGAAGACAACAACACCTTCAGTCCGTTTGTGACGATGCTGTCCGATATGTCGCCCGGTTCACTGAATCCATGTTTGTTGGCGGCGCTCACACGAAACACGTATTCGGTATTCGGGACGAGATTATTTACCTGATAAGTTGTGTGCTAAAAAGCCAGTCAATCAGTTGATGAATTAGTCAATCACTTAATCAGTGAGGCATTAACTACATCAATCACTCAATCAGTCAATAAACCCAGGAATTGTTTGTTCACTTATCAATTGGCAAAAACCTAATAAGTTATTCAGTCAGCCACTCAGTTACTTAATCAGTCAGTCAGTCACTTAATCAATAAATTCATCAATCAGTTATTCAATCAGTCAATTGGTTCAGTCGACCTATCACTGAATCTATCCAGTCATTCAATCAGCCAATCGGTTATTCAATCAGTTACTCAACGAATTCAGTTGATCGATCAGTCACTTAACCAATCAATCATTGAATTAATCAGCAGCTAAATCAATTACTCATTCAATCAGTCAATCACCCTCTTGGGCTACTGTTAAAAATCTAGATAACCTGGCAGTCGTCCGTAAGAACCACCCAATCGTTCGTTTCCTGATGTGCCATTTCGATCCGATATCTTCCGACGGAACAACCGCCGTCGTAGCTTGACCCGGACCAGGACAGGACAACGGAATTGTCGAGGATGCTTGTCACAGCAGGACGTCCTACGGGAGGATCAGGCTTATCTGCAGATACAAAAGAAGGTAGTAAATCAACTTGTCAAACAGATGATGCAGAATCATGTTCTTCGGCTGTGTTTCGAATGTCCTCCCATTGGATCTTTGGATCTGCCCCATTTTTATTCCACTCTGGAGTCTGTCTCTTTTGGCCAAGGTTGGACTGAGTAGATTTCTTGAAGAGGTGCTATATCAAGTTTCATTGATTGATTGATGTATCGGTTAATAGAAACATACAGAACTGTAATCTCAGCAATTTCTTTGAATCATAGTCATAATCTCCACACTTCTAAAGTGCCACTCGAAAGCCAAGCACAGTTTATTCTCGAGTGCTAAAGAGACACTATATCAAATTTCATTAATTGATTGATTGATTGATTGAATAAGTCGAGTTGGACAAACCTTCCACTGTGACAGATGATAGTTGTTTGTCTTCACCGAACTCATTGGTGATGACGAGCGTGTAAATCCCAGTGTCTTCAGGCTGGGCGTTCAAGATCATCAACTCCACCAGCCGAGGTTTGGTTTCAAATCGAATTCTATCATCTGAAAATAATAAAACAAAATAAAACCCACATAGATATTTACATTTTTATAAACATTTATAAGGGCTTGAATATTTCTCCTTGCATAAAAAATTTCTACTGGCTAGTGGTTGAAGTTCCATCAAACATTTTCAGATTTAAAACGTTAAATAGCAACAGCTTTGGGACATGGCCTTCATCAAATGACAGTTGTACTGTATTGTAGAAATGTGAGTTTTATGATGGTTCAGCTTACACTTGCAAATCTAAATATATTGCCCAGGACATCTCAATGGTTTTGTACATAAAAAACATCGATCAAATACAATTGAAAGAAATACAAACAAATTTAAAAATTATAAAAGGCATCAATAGAATAAAATTGAAAGAATGCAATTGAAAGAAGTAAAAACAAACTCAAAAATTATAAAAAGCATTAAATAAATACCATGAATAATTTTTTTTAAATATCAGCAAATATAAAACTTTAAAAGATCAAATTAAACAAAACAAATTGTACCTTGTGCCAGAAGTTCTGTGCCCTTGAGCCATTTCATTTGCGGGAGCGGGTGACCGCTAAAACGAGCGACGAGCAGGATATCAGACCCACAGCAGATGTGTACATTCTCTGGCTGTAGGTCTTCAATGAATGGCGGTTCGTCGACTGTTGAGGAAAGAACATCATTTGCAACTGGCTCAAAAGCATCATCATCCTCATCTTCAATGGCAATGGAGCCCACCTGCGCAGTGGATGAATCGGTTTTTCCCGTCCCAAGAAATTCTGGCTGCGAATTTGTTGACGGGTTTTCCGTGGAAATCTGAGAGTTCTTAGCCTGAGGCAAGGAGTTGCTCTGGGATTTCGAGAGTTCCGCAGGATTCCCATCACCTGCAGGGGAAGATTTCTCCTCAGCTGTTCTAAAAGTGTGTTCTTCAGATTCATTTGACCTTTCTGTGACCCTTGGGCTCCGATTATTTTCCTCCTCATTGCCGTTAGAGGGTCTTTCTTCATTTGACCTTTTCACAACCCGTGGGCTGCGATCAGCGTCCTCCTCATTGCTGTGAGAGCAGAGAGAGGGTCTTTCTTCAGATTCATTTGACCTTTTTGAGACCCTTGGGCTTCGATTAGCTTCATCCTCATTGCAGCTAGAGCTCAGAGGGGGCCTCTTCGTGGTTTTGGTAGGGGAATATTTATCGTAATTTTGAAAGTCATCCTTTTTCGCTAAAATGTTGCTGACAGGATTGGAATCCTGGTGAGAGCACTCTTTTGGACTTTCTGTTCCACAACTTGCTCCTAAAATGTTTCCAGACCCTTGTAAATGTAGTTGTAGTTGATAAAAAATCATATAGCACCCGCGTTTGAAGACTAATGCATCAACCGATGTCGCACCAAAATCACTCATTCTTGTGTCCAAACAAATACTAATCATATCTTTAGATTTATATAGCTCCTCTCACAGAATAACTATTCAGAGGCGCTCTCAGCACGGAAACTCTAATGGAAAAGAAACACCTTTATAGAACGATGGAGAGTCTTAGTGACAGAGGAAGGTCATTCCAGGTAGATGGACCCACAACAGCAAATGCCCTGTGTTGGGTCAAGGCAGCTTTAGTCCTGGGAACAAAACTTTTTATTTAATGATCAAGACGATCAAGACGATCAACAGAGCGCAAGGAACGAGATGAAGTAGCAGATAATAGTCTTCATTACTGGATCGATCAAGATTAGAAATATATCCAAGTAAAAGGCATAGTCAATGACCCGACCAACTACACAAGAAAGTGAATAGTTCAAAACTATTCTACTTGGACACCTCAAAAACAGGTTCTTTCATAGCTATTTATACTTCTGTAACAAGCTTGACTAGAATGTCATACGCGGTCATTATCCACAATAATCGTAATCCCAGCAACGCAAGGATACTTCGTCTAAATCTAATATCATCGCTTTAAAAAAATCTGCCAGACACGAATAAGACGGCGAGAGCAGAGAAGAAAATACAAAGAATAAACATTTATAAAGTGAACTGAAATACAATAATCGCAACAGCAAACTAATAAACTAAATAAGACAACAGAGTTAAAAGCCATCTTGCACAAAATAATGATGGTCTACTCCGAGTTTTACCTGAAAGGACGCCCTTGTATAACTATCTGTCTATGTTAACGGTACATAAAGTGTGTTTGCACACACTGTTACCGCTCACACTCTGGCAGTGCCAGTGCCAAATCTGAAAAAAGGAGGAGGTCGACGCTAATGATCTTTTTATCACAGTGTAGTTATACAGAAACAGCTACTAGGCCTACTATTAACAAAGGACTAACTACTAACTACTAACAAAGGACAAATGAATCCCATTTTTATTCTGGATGCAAGACTAGCAAGTACCTACCTCGAACGGAGAGTCTGCAGGTGGCTGAGGAGCTTCCGAGTTCGTTTTCCGCCTGGCAGGTGTAGGTTCCAGCGCTTCCGGCCTCCACAGGGGTCAGCTCCAGAGTTGAAACACCAGACAGACATGTGAGCGTTGCAGATTGAGAAGGCTGGAAAGTAAATTCCATACCCATCTTAGCCTTACCTCCTCTCTGCATTTTTACCTGGCATGAGTCCGCATGACCTGTCCATACGTTGGCATGACTTCAATCAACAACTTGACCAGGCATGACATCTCCAAACCTTGACCCCATCCTTTTCCATACATTGACCTTGACCTGACCCTTCTGCATACATTGGCCTTGATCTGACTCTTCATACTTTGACCCGTTACTTCATATATATTGACATGACCCCTATCCATACCTTGACCTGACCCATATCGTCACCTTACCTGACCCCTCTCCACGCCTTGACCACATATCTGTCTACTTCACACACTGCCCTAAGGAATCACAAAACGTTTAACTTAAATTAAATTCACATTTATATTAAAACCAATTCACTCTTAATTCCCAATTCCATCTAAACTTCATTTAAATCCAACTTCCACTTGCAGTTAATTCCTCTTCAATTCAAATCATCCATTTACACTTTCATCCAATTTCACCTACTTCAACCAATTGCATCTCCTTGAACCAGGCTATTTTTGGCTCTGGAATTCCCCCAACATGGCAACTCATGGAGACAGCAGCGCCCTCTACGCTCGAATAGTCCACCTGTCGGCAGGTGGCGGTAGGCTTCGTTCGAACATCAGATGGATGATTCTTTAAGGTGGATCGAAAGTCTGGACGATGGAACTGGTCCATTGATTGTAAGTTGTAAGTTTTCAACTGTGTCCTGTAAAAATTGATACGATAAAGTAATTTTATAATGATTACCTATATCTGCAGTAATTCTTTTAGTTACACCACTACATTCTTACGCTACTACAATCTTACACAAGTTAAATTATATTACTACACAAGTTACATTATATTATTACACAAGATACATTTCTTAATAACGTCTTAAGGTATTATGGTTATGCAGCATTATAGTTTTAATGTAGTAGTGATAAAAGATTACTAGAGTAAACATATATTAATATCAGAATAGAATACTAAAATAGTAGAATAGTAACAGAGTTGTAATCAGTGTACTATCCCTACATTGTTTTATTTTTGCTTAGCCTAATACAATTTGCTAATACTAAGGTCATTGTAGGCCTATGTAACAGTTTTATATTATCACATCTTACACAGAATTTTATGTAACAGACCTAATTTGTGCAGTTCAAAATTGCTACAGCTTTAGCTACTTGCTAAAAGCATAGGAGTTTCTGGGACTGCCTTAAACCGGTAGGCTTCTTACCTGGTTGATACTAATCAGCAGGTGGACATTGGTACCGCTCGGTCTGAGCCAACGCTTTGCACTGGAGTGCCCCAGGGATCTGTCCTCGGCCCTTTATTATTTCCAGTCTTTACTTCCCCAATCAGTCATAGGCCTATAGCTAAGCACTTTGGAATCTAATAACAACAGTATGCGGATGATACTCAGCTCGATATTGCTCAGTCACACTGGTGGGTCTGGTAAACTAACACTTGATGAGTGCCTCTTATCTGCATAAAATTTAAGCTGGCTTGTTTCATCTACAAAAGCCCTCAGCACCAGTACACCTGTGACCTACCTACCTATATTCATGGTCTACTAACTCCTTACATCCCTCCTCATTGCCTTCGATCATCAAGTACAGGAGGTCTTTTAGCTGAGCCATGATGCAGAACAGTTATGGGCTCTAGTGCATTTCATCACTTTCCTGCCTCTGCTCCTAAGGAATGGAATCGACTGAAACTCTCTCTTCATAACTCAAATTCACTCACTTCCTTCAAAAAGCGGTAAAAACTCACTATTACTGTGCAATGTGCTATATAAGCAGAGGAAACGATTTCGGAATTGCCTGAGAGCAACATTCATGATTTAGACACCCAAAAAACGCAATCAATAAATTCAATAATAAAAGTTTGACGAATATTTGTAGGTAGGTAGCTTGATATTGATGTAATGTTTTGATGCTCTGTAAATAAGATGGAAAAACCTTCATGGGAAAAAAACTGAAATAAGAAAAGGACCAATACGGTCAAAAAAGAGCCTTCATGAAAAAAAGAAGCTATATGGCCAAATGAATAAATTTTACATATGTATGTTTGTACATTGTATGTATATATATATACATATATTTATACAATATGTATGTTTATATATGTAGGAATAAAATGTAACAATCATTTATATGTTATGAAATATCTACAACAACCATATGTCGAATATTGCTGTTTCAGCAACCAGTCATGTAGAAATGGAACAACAGAACAGGAAGAAAGAAAACAGAAAGACAAAAGAAAGAAAGACAACATAAAGATAAAGGATTAAAACTATGAAATCGAACTGAAATGTAACAAATTCTGAAGACGTCAACAGCCTGTGTTGCTATAAGATGTCGTTAAACTGTTGAATAATAAATAATGATGATGATGATTTAAGAACAGTATTTAGGATAATGAAACTTAGGAGCACATTATGCAATACAAATTGTAAATATTGTAACCAAAATTATCTGTGTCAATCTTTAGTGAAGGATTCTGTGCTGCTGTGAGAAGTCGTTAACAATGAATCCAAGGCTTTCAAAGATTTGGAAATCTACGTGCATCGTCTCTTAGTGACATAATTACATCATCACAATATTTCCAACAGTTCTACGTCATCATAGTTTACGCAATATTCATTTACATTTACAAACCGCATCATCTCCCACCTGTTCTGAAGTGCCGACTTGAAGTCTATCTGGCCGGCCTTTGGGCCGTGACCTAGACCTTTCTGCACCATTAGACTGGCCATGCTTCGCGCCTCACCGACTTCGTTCTTGGCTATGCACACGTATCGTCCAGCATCGTCAGACGCCGTTTCTTGTATCTCAAGCGCAAACGAGTCTACGGAATTAGTCAGCTGTCGACAACAATAAATTCAGCCATTGTAATAATAATAATAATAATAATAATAATAATAATAATGATAATAATAATAATGATAATGATAATAATGATAATAATAATGATAATAATAATGATGATAATAATAATGATAATAATAATAATAATAATAATAATAATAATGATAATAAAAATGATAATAATAATGATATTAATGATAATAATAATGATGATAATGATAATAATAATAATAATAATAATGATAATAAAAATGATAATAATAATGATATTAATGATAATAATAATGATGATAATGATAATAATAATAATAATGATAATAATAATGATAATAATAATGATAATAAAAATGATAATAAAAATGATAATAATAATGATATTATTGATAATAATAATGATAGTAATAATAATAATAATGATAACAATGATAATGATAATAATGATAATAATAATAATGATAATTTCTTTTGATTTAAAAATGACAACCTGTTAGAATCCTAAACAGACTGTTGGTATGAAGACGAAATGGAGAGGGAGAGAGAGGACTGACCGCTTGACCTCATATGCCGAGGCTAAAAAATGAAGTTGTTAATGTTTCAAACCCGACGTCTAGTTTAAGACACTGCTATAATTATCCCCCCTCTCCCTCCCTCCCCTCTTTTTTGGGCTAGAAAAGCGGAAGAGTTTAAATGGAAGAATTAGCACACTCCCACTTGAAATTTTGAATTGATACTCGACTCGGCCGAGTATCGTAGTACATTACTTGGATAGACAGTGGGTCCGAGTGTTATTAACATTAAAAATTACAAATACTGTTACTTGTAGTACTTACTAGTTACTACTTGCTAGTGTAAACTGTGGCACAACCAAACTATTCACAGAAATTATGCAACCCAGAGAAGACATAGCAACAGCATTCTGCTCAACCCCAACACAAGTCGGATCAGCCATCAAGCATTCAACCTCTGACCTCAAACCCTAAAAACCGCACCCTCAGCGAGTCACGCATCACATACGAACGAATAGAAAGGTCACCGCGGTCTCTCGATAGACGACGCCAATTACGCATCCGGGTTGAACGCGGGAAAATCATGGACGGATAGCTTAAGACTTATAATTGTTTCCAACAGACCCCATTGGCGTTAATAGCCATCTATTGTGTGTACCCTATTTAAGGTGGATTGGTGGGTTATAAAGGCACGGTTCATTACGTGCAGCTGTGCGTTGGTGCAGCTGTCACATGTTTCCTCTGGATTCGGGTTTTCTAATCTCCTTCACATGGCAGAAATTTGGTTCTACACTTCTTCTCCACCTACGTCAACTCAGGTATAACGAGTACGCTGACCATACGCTGTCACTGGGAAGATGAGACGTTGAAGGAGAGGACTGGCCAACTGTGCTCTTTTGCAAAGGTCAAGAATTAACTATGTTAGTGGTTTGCTCATCTTGTACATATACAACTAGTGAAACCTTTAAAAAGGTGTGAAACGATTGCTCTTCCTCGATGCACATAAGCTATTTACATGCATGCATAAATATTACAAATGATGTTAAATCCGTTCTCAAAATATATAATTTAACATCTGCAATTAATTCTGAGCTCGTTAGGCAGGCATAGAAACGAATTCATTATTTTACTAAACACGTTTTTATTATTCCAAAGTCTAACGAGGGCTTACGAGTTATAACCACAAGGACCGTTTACGTCTTTGAAGACAATAATTGCAATTAATTTCGTTTTGTATTTATGGATTTCTTTCATTGAATTTCTTTTCGGCTATAAAATTATCGTTTGATTCCTGCCTATAGACTATACTTAAGATCTACTCAAACGATACAGATTTCGAGGAAAATAATATCGCATCAATCTAGAGTTTTAAAAGGTTTTTAACGAAGGAATTCTCACTTACCAGACAATATATATATTGCTCATTGTTGATGCAATTATATTCCTTGTTAAAAAAGTGCTATTTTAATTATTTACTAATGATATTATTTAATTATTATTGTCGCTAATATTATCATTACGATTATCGAAATCATTTTTTAAATAAAGAATTTTTATCATCACCATCAATCAAAAGTAGTACTAAGCCTACTCGCTTATTTCCTGTGGTAGGCCAAACGGTTTGGAATGGTCTTCAATGGAGTTACGCCTGTTCCCCAAATCGTGTCGTGGCATATTTTATGGTCATTTAAAAGTTTTCCTTTTTCCAGGCTGGAGTTGGGAGCGCTTTTGATATAACTAATTTTATTAATGAATGAATGGATGGATGGATGAATTAGCAAAGAAGCAGTAGCTGTTGTCTAAAAATTGAACATAATGGTTCCGTTAGTTCTGCGTCTCTCCATGGGTAGGTCTCGTTACGCTAGAGAGCCACGGTAAGCCACTTGGTGATAGTTGCAGTTTAACGACGCTGTGTGATAACAAGAACCAGTAGCGTCGCCCACCTCATTTATCCAGGCTTGGGACTGGCACTGCTGAACTGCAAGCGGTGGAGGAGTTTTGAAGACAATAGTTTCTGGCTTTAAAACCGACTGCTGCAGTGCTCAGAGGGCGCTGCGCTCTGCTGTCCAAGGCCTTCTCAGCGCTCCATTCTCACGCACTGCTATTCTGCAGCATCGTGCCTTCTCTGTGGCGGGCCCAGCCACTTAGAATGGGCTTCCTCAGGACCTCTGGCTTTTACCTAGGATCACCTCATCATCTTCTACTCTTCTCTTAAAACTGTCCTCTTTGACCACGGTTGGACTGGGAGCGCCTCTGAGTAGGTTTCTTGAAGAGGCGCTATATCAAGTGTGATTGATTCATCGATAACTATCCAACGATAAAGCCACTTAGTCAACCGTGGGATAGTTACTGGCCGATGTTAAACCCAGAAACGGGTGCCTAGTCAATGGGGTCAGCATGTATATCAGTAGGCCTACCCGCGGGTTACCCACACCCGACCCATACTCGCGGGTACGGGTAGGGTACGGATTTTACGGGTCGGGTACGGGTAGACTAATCACGGGTATTGGTATACCTGGTTTTACCCGTGTCAACGTCAAGTTTTAAGGCTACAATGTCACCATTAAATATGTAGGTGAATCTTGCATCATCAAAGACTTAATTACTATTATAGACAACATGGTACATTCGAAATTCAAGTTGGTCCGCATCCACCGTTTGCGTAAATCGCTGTTTTTCTCACTCCCTTCCTTCTCCTTTTCTTGCTACTCCTCATGCTGATCCTAATATTCAGTTTCTCCTCCTTCATTTCTTCCTCCTCCTGCTCCTCGTACAGCTCTTTCTCTTCCTCTTTTCCTCCTCCATCTCGTCTTCATATTTATCCTCCTCTTCACCTTCACCTTCATCCTCCAGCTTTCCTTTCTGCTTCCGCCCATCTGCCGCCTCTTCTCTTCCATCCCTCCCACTTTTTTCCTACTCCTCATCCTTCTCTCCTCCTAGAGTTCAGTAATCCTCGTCTACCTCTTCATCCTTTTCTTCCTCTTCCTACTCCTCTTTTACTACTCCTCCACCTAGCCCTCCTCCTCTTCCTCTTCTTCCTTTCCCCTCTACTCCTCCATTTCCTTCTTTACCGCTTCCGCCGCCATAGCTACCCCATGGCTGCTCAACTATGAGAAGGTATGGTAATGATATCACGGGTACTGGTATCCCCGCGGGTACGGGTCGGGTCGGAATTTTGAGTACGGGTCGGGTACGGGTCTGGTAGCAAATAAGCTTCACCCGCAGACCTCTGCTAGTCATCACTATCATAACCAGCAGCATTATTGTCATTAGCATAATCAACATTGCAGTTGAAGCAAACGGTTAAGGTTTCTTTTGACTGAAATGTGGACCCAACCCTTCACCTTCGCAACAAGAAGACATGGATCCTGAGTCTAACGACCGCTTTTTTGCTTTGCGCAGTCTCTTGCAGCACTTACAGCACATTATTAAATTGCAGCATGCATAAAAAGAATAGCAACAACAAGAAGAAGAATAGTAACAGGAATAACAAAGACCAACCTTGAACTTCTCTCCTGTAACCTGTCGACCATCCTTCTCCCAGTGAACGCTCGGCATTGGCTGACCTTTGACTTGACACGAAAACCTCGTGCACTGACCTTCTTCAACGCTCAGCGATTTCAACTTCTCGATAAACGACGGACGCGCATTCTTTTCAACGTCCTCAAGACCTCGATCCGTTTGCCGGCAAACGGGGCTCGGGTTGGCGGGTCCATGCAAGGGAGTGGCCATCGCCCGACGAGGAATTACAATGGTAGATCGAGGAGACTGGACAACATCCAATTCCGAGTCACCTGTTTGAAAAGTAGAAATACTTGGGCGTAGAGTATTCGCCACACCCAAACTCCTACACTGCTCGCAGTTCAGCAGTGCCAGTCACAAGCATGGATAAAGGAGGAGGACGACGCTAATGATCTGTGTCATCATATAGTGTCGTTAAACTGCAACTACTAACCAATTTGCGACACCAAGCGACTTAACCCTGAAGTGAGCACATCGACTGCTCGCTTTCAATACGAAGACCAGTACCAAGCCTGGAAGTAGGCGGTGCCAGTAACCTTTCTTACTACACAGCGTCGTTAAACAGCAATCAGGTTAATAAAGCGTGGAGCTTCTGCGGCCGAAACTTCGGCCTCGCAACGCACGGTAAAATAACTTCAGCTTGTGTTGTTACTTGTTAGACACCTTAAAAAAGTGGTTAACCGACGCTATATAATTACCCAGAGGACGGTAACGACAGTGTCGTAGCATTGCATTAATAATAGTAAAAATAGTAGCAATAGGCCCAAGAGCAGCAACAGCAGAGGAAGTGGTAGGAGCAGTAACAGTAGTAGTAGTAATCTGCACAGGATCAGATCCATCGCTCTTGAATAGACTCCCGTTGGCGGTGCGTTTATCTTCCAGGGTCAACTCGGATAATTTTTAAACTTGGTTTAAAACTGTTTTTTACAGCCGTGCTGGGGTCGGGTGCGCTCCTGATTAGTAAACTTGAGGAGCGCAATATGAATGGATGAATATTGATTATCAGACGGAGGGATATACAGCTCGTTAGGCCTACTTTTGCTATCATTAACCAATATTTATTTTGTTATCTTAAAACAAATAATAAAGGCTCATCTGTCTTGCGCGAAGGCTGGATAGACCTATAAGTCACATCCTGATTGATACGAAGTTAGCTGACAGTATTAGTGTATTTCTATCTGTAGCTATAACCCAAGGCAGAACCAATTGGAAGGCGTCTCATTTGGTCGTTTTAATTTTCCAAAAATTCCTAGTCGGAATATTTTCATGGAGAACGCAACGATTTAGTAATAGAACCAAAATTAAACAAAAATTAAACTAAAACTAAACTCTTCTGACGCAAACAGAATAAATGTGTTCGTTAATGACATTTTCGAAGATGGTTGGTTAAAATTTGCGGAAACTCTCTGACTTTCAAATTCAGAGACAAAGACGTCTGCCAAAAATCTCCGTTCATGACGCCAAATGAGAACACGACCAAAACGCAAAAGATTCACTTCACCGATGCGCCAATCGCAGTTCATAATCGTCTGATAGTCACATAAGGGCCCATCCATATATTACATAAGCAAAGAAATCAGGTTTTCGGACACCCTCTCCCTGTTGCAGCGCGTACATTTCGTGAACCCCCTCCCCATGCGTACGTACATTTGAGGTCTACTCCCCTCCCCATTGCAAAGGTTAAATAGCTAAAGATATCTATAAGACATTGATTTTACCACAGGCTATTTATTTTGTTAAGCATCATATTTAACAGCTTAAATTTGTTAACCGTTATGAAGAAATAAAACACTAACAATATTTGCATTTCAAAGTTTTAATGCTACATAAAATAGATTAATCAGGAATATAGTCTGTGATTGGGTTTACAGTTCTGATTTTGTTATTCCGCATTGCGTACGTCATAATTACAAAATAATATTAGCGTACGTACTTTAGGGACCCCTCCCCCACCGTACGCATCCCCGCCCCTGGCTGCACACGTAATATGTGGACGACCCCCAACAATGAAAAAGTATGTTTTCTCAGCAAGAGGGGCTATTATAAGCCTGCATTCTCAAGACCAGCGGCGTCGCTATGACTAGAGGCCAGGGGTGTAGGAGAGCGGCCACTGTATCTCCCTTAACTCCCAAGATTTTTTTAAATAACAATGATCATTTGTTGGTGATGGTGCCATTATAGTCATGCAAAAGTGATACTATTCAAAGCGGAAAGTCTTCGGCTATATAATACATACTGTACGCCATTCATGTTTATGCAACGACTATCACGCGGGAAACTTCTGTCATGTTTTTTAAAACGTATATATATATATATATATACACGCAAAATGTAATATCTATGGCAACGAAGTTGTAGATCTTTAATATACTATAATGCTATCTGATTAATTTAAAAAGATTATCAGCATAAACAAATAACTAAATTGGTCTCTTGCTGGTAAAATTAATATAGGTTGGTTCCCTCCTTTTCGAAGATGCCAATTCAAAAATAGTCAACTATCAATAAAACGTACCATTACGCCAACTGAGCAAGACGCTTAAATATGAATACGCATGTAGGCTTACATATAATATAAGAACGATGCATTTTAAAGGTGTTTAAAGAGAGATCTTTGACAAATCTGAGTGCTGCCCACAGCACAACCATTTTAACGGTGTATGATTAACGCATTTAAATGTGTCTAATTTCTGCTCTGAATTTCAATCAGTGTCATTCGGCCATAAAATGACTTTTCGTTTTTTAGGCTGTCGTGCACGGCTTTAACCTCCTCAGCTAAGCAACTGAATAGAATTGATGAGGGAGGGAGAGAAGCAAACTACCACATATCATGAATCTTCGCCTGGCCCGAGTTATACATAAAACAACATTTGATTTTGAACTGTGTTCGCACACTTAAGATATTATCTGTAAAAAATGCAGCCGCCGTTTTAACCAAGCCACGTCTTTAAAAGATATAAATCCCCAACTCCTCAGCGACATCTCGCGGCGCCAAAAGAATTTTTTTTGCACATTTCACGGTATATAGCTTTACATCCAAGTACGTTTATTCTTGTGGCAATTTTTATAGCAATCAGTGCCAATCACTACGTTTTAACATTTGTAACAAATCGCTTTCAACATTGGCTTGGTGGCACTTTTTACTACAAGACTGGATACTTTTAACTATGCTGTAATCCTAATCTTCAAACTTCTATAGCGCCACTCGAAAGCCAAATACATAGCAACGGCTACAATAGACAAGCACTGCATAGAATCAGAGAGGTTGTCCATTATCCAAAGGGTAGTCCATTATCCAAAGAGAAGGTTCAATTTCCAGAAGAATCAGAGGATCATGACAAACAAAGACAATTGACGCGACGTCAATTGTCCCCACTATCCGGGCTTTGCACTGGCACTATAATATCTTACAAGAAGCGGGAGGAAATAGTGCATTGCTATGAGTGCATTGCTATGGATAGAAAACTTATAGCTTGATAATAGCATACAGTACAGGCTAGCTAGGGTAGACTGTAGATGTGGCGACCACTGACAAGCGCATTAAAGCGGAAATTGTACAATTTTTGCGTACTTGGATTGCAGTGCATCACAAAATTTCAAACATCGAAATTCAAGATCAAATTAACTAACTTTCTCCAAAAAAACATTTTCTGTTCATCTGCTTCTGTCCAATACACAAGACTAACAAGTGTTGTTTTATAACATCAACAAGGTATCGCTAAACCACGCAAAATAAATGGCTCCACTAAGACACCTTTAATTTAACTGTTCCCATGCTATTTTAAACTAATTCTTGCTTCTTCGATGAAGTAATGCGTTTAGAGATCTAAATATGGTTATTGCAGTTGCATACTGGATATTGGAAAAACAATTTCCTAAACTATTTTAAACACCAACAATTGGACACAACATATTAATTGGTTTGTTTTGTAATGATGAATGCAAATGATGAATGCATGGCTTTATTATTGATACCTTAGTTGTTAAGTTGATATTAATTCGTTCATTTTGCAATTCTGAATGTCTGGATTTATTATTATTCCTTTGGTTGTTATGTTAATTTGGATTATTGAACATTGTCTATAATCCTATGCTATAAATGATGTACTGTTAATATTGAATATTACTTGTTAACATTGTATAGATAGTTTGACATTGATGTTATGATGCTCTGTAAATAAGATGGAAAAAACCTTCATGGGAAAAAAACTGAAATAAGAAAAGAACCGATACGGTCAAAAAAGAGCCTTCATGAAAAAATGAAGCTATATGGCCACATGAATAAATTTTACATATGTATGTGTGTACATTGTATGTATATATATACATTTATACAATATGTATGTTTATATATGTAGGAATAAAATGTAATAATCATCTATATGTTATGAAATATCTACAACAACCATATGTCGAATATTGCTGTCTCAGCAACCAGTCATGCCGAAATGAAATCAATAACAACACAAAAGGAAGAAAGAAAACAGAAAGACAAAAGAAAGAAAGACAACATAAAGATAAAGGATTAAAACTATGAAATCGAACTGAAATGTAACAAATTCTGAAGACGTCAACAGCCTGTGTTGCTATAAGATGTCGTTAAACTGTTGAATAATAATAATCCGCTGAAGTGTCTGGTTGCTAAATAATTACCCTTGCCTCAAATAAAAAACTAATAATAAGAGTAGGACGATTTGTATAGCGCCAAAATTAAGCCGATGCCGAATAAAACGACGCTGCACTGGAGTTCAAAAATACAATGACAGTCTTGTACCTTCAACACGAACAGTTACCCTCCCCATCTCTGACAAATCGGATCTACTTCATCAAATACAATATTCACACAAATGAACATACACAAAACGTCCGCCAAAGCCTCCTTAATATTACCAGTCATACCTGGTCGGTCAAGTTGAAGCAACGGCGCCGCCATCCCGGCCGGAGATGCAGGAGGCTGCCCTGTGGGCGAGTGGGAGGTCCGCCTGGGTGTGATGGTAACGTTCGTGACGCTAACGTGCTTCTGCGCATGCGATTGTGCATGATCATCGTCTGTCAAGGAATCTATTTTGTTGTCGTGATCTGTAAAGACATTGTTTGCAATATTTAACTCGGCGAAGTTTCTCGAAGCAAGAGATTCGTCAACATATCTCTTTAATAAAACTCCATAAATAATGTTGTCTATCAACGCTTGGCCGATTGTGAATGCGCATTTCGTTTGATCAAGACTCGATTCGTCATAGCGTTGCCGAAAGCCTTAAAAATACGTTTCAAACATCGCTTGCCCGCCAGTGCACCGCAAATCATTTGACTGAAAACTCGATTCGTCAAAAGACTCAAAACGTTTTCTAAAACTCCGAAAATATGTTCCTAACACACTGTCGATTGTGCAACAGCAAACCATTTGTCATCAGCGACATTTTTGAGCGACCGTATTATTCAACAAGATACGACATTGAGAGCATTGTATTGTGGCGTGCGAGTATGCGATAACTCCTTGCCCTTAGTACCATAGTAGAAAAGAACTTGTGTGAATATAAAGTGCTTCTTCCAGCGTGCTAAGACAGTAACTGTAATTATAGCACGTAGCGCCTTACATAAGAATAACAAAAATTACGATGGTGTACTTCAAAACAAGGAAATATCGTTTAAAGATTAACACGACAAACATTTATTATGACTCAGCCTTGCCGACTAAGCCACAAGCAAAACCGCAAATACATGATACCAATCATACCACAATTAAAAACAGGAAGTACTGTGGAACGTTTTCATTTCACTTAATTTACGGCTATAAAAAAGAAATAAAAAGCAGCTCTGCCCAAACGATAGGTCTGTTTTAATATATAAAGTCTCCCCCAAAACAGAGTCCCCTTCTGGCCGGGGAGACTACGTCACAGGACACCGGGTATGATATAAAGCATAACCACCTACTTTAGAGACTGAAATGGATTAGTCTTACGCATGACATGCATTCAGAAATTTTGCTACTCAAAATATTTATAGACCCGAATCTTTCAATCATGTCATCATTTGAACCTGACTGCACAAATCCGGTGGTTCTAGTTGGGTAGTAACACAGTGGTGGATTCAAAGTCTAGTAAGCAGGCAACTGAGACAGTCTACTACAACCCAGACAGGCAGCCACGTAATGCTGCAATGTAATGGAGCACTTATATAGCGCCACTCTAATAAGAGGCGCTCACAACTCGACACAACCATGGGCATGGAGTGTCGGCAACTTCTTTGTCTTGGCATATGAGGGCGGGTGGCCAGACTTCTTCCACGCAGTCTCATCTTCCCACCGACAGCGTATGGCCAGTGTATACTCGTCATAACCCAATTTCCTCCTAATATCCAGTTGACATTCTAACACATTAACCACTAGACAGTTGGCCCCTCATAATAATTGACCCTGTCGATTTTTTTAAGAACACATGTATATGAAACTGGTAAGATTCGTCGACAGCCCAATAGTCACACATTCTGCAACACACACCATGTAAGTCAGGCACCCTTCACATTTTCTAGCATAACCCCTCACATTCAAAAAGTTACAATCTCTTTTTAAGGGTTGTCAGGTTAAATTACCTTCCCAGTTTCAATGGGGTTAACTCACATTTTTGGTTACCTCTGGTTTTCTCCAAAGTTTCACCTTATCAGTTTACATCGTTTACACTGAGTTACTCAAGCTGTTGCAAAAAATATTTTACATTTCTGGTAATATTGGTAGGTAGAATCATGATTTAGTAAGTAACTCACCGGCGTTAACTATTTCTGTGCTATGCTCATTGGAAAGAACGCATGTGTAGGGACCTCCTCCGCAGTCGTCAATCCGAACATTCTTCCCGTCCAGAATGCGACAATTGATCTGGTACATCTGAAGCACACAAAACGGAATTAATGAAATTAGAACAAATAAAAAATTACATTTATATATAGAAATACAAAAGGCATTTTTCTCTAAAAAGCATTAATCCTGTATTTTAAATCTGTGAGTCTAATCCAACGATGAAATGTTGTCAGAGGCGATGTGTGATCGTCGAAGAACCCAAAAGAAGGTTTGGTCATGGAAAGGATCTCTTATCTGCTCTTCTGTTCATCTGCCGATGTAATCTGAATCGGAAACACTCAGCAAGAGCAAACTATCAATCGTTGGATTATATACCCAGCACCCAACCAAGCAGACCACCATCACAGTCTGTGCTTAAACAATATTCGATTTCAATTCAATTCAATATTAAACTAAGTTTTTACAACCACAATTTAGTTTACAATAACATTCTTGTTGGTACACTTATACATATACACACAATGTGTATAGTCACTCAGATAAACTCATATACTCATGTTTATATTCATGTACTGATCAAGACCAGACATTCCAGGAAACATCAGAATCATTAATACATTATCGCTGTACCATGCAGTTCACATTTGCCCTCCCCCGTGTATAAGTTGCCCTGAATCTGTTCCATATGAAGTAACATGTCCATGGTTAAACCGCTTTACCCAAAGTCATGTTCTACTCCAGGACCAATTTTAGAACCAATCAAATGACCACCTTAAACCCATATTCCCGTACATCGGTTTTAGTAAATTTTAACCACCGTACATAGTTCACTCTTTTTAAGCATACTTCTGCATGTATGCGACAGCCTTGAAGTCTAACAAGCTGTTTGCATACACTTGACATTCCACCACAAAGTCACTTACTTACTTTGGCATACATAACGATCTGAGGCGTATAAACACAAATATTAAGTTCGTGTGAGGCAAAGAAACCTAAATCAACAAACTTAACAACACTACATGAGTTCGATTTCGTGATTCTAAAGAATAAATCAACACAAAAGTGATTTCATTAAACATATCGCATGTGTGTATAAATAAAAATATATAAGCAATATGTATGGATAAACGCACACAAATATATATAATTATATATATATATGCATTATATAGATGTGGCTGAGGTATATAAACATTACATTATATAATATATAAAATTCCAGACACATATATTAACATATACCAAGTGGGCCATAACTTTTTACGTGACTCGATATCACGCAAGTCTTGCACCGCAACTCGCCTGCTCTTGTCACATAAACCCATTACACCACTACATCATGTCAGATGCGGTGACAAGCGTCACATCATGTCACACGAGGAAAACACTGTTTAACATTATTTAATAGGCTTTTAGCGAACGTGTCCCAGCAACATAATAGAAGGTCTATCCTCAATGACGAACCTCACCTATTATCATCAATCTTCAAAGAGCACAGGTCATTTACACACATGAAACTAAACACACAACGATAATTATTTACAGCTGTAGTAGTTTAGTGCAAATATCTCGACACACCAATTAAGTTCAAATATTTTCGAGCAACCTTGATCAAGAGTCCTTCATGTTCAATAGCTCAACGCTGTTGATTCTAAACTAATCCTTTTTAGACACAAATCTGAACTTAAAACTTAGAAGTAACATAACAAGAAATCCAGACATCTTAGTGATAATTGTAGTAACAAGTGAGTCTCGTTGCTGCTCTGTCCTCAACCCTCGTGTATTGAGCATCATACCCCCTGAATTGGCGATATATAAATTACAATTCCGAGTTGCTTTGAGCCAGTATAAAGGTGGTTAGTAACGTGGTCATCAGGGTATAATAAATATATTGTTTGGTAGGATCATCAAACACACAGATCAGGAGCAATTAAGCGTTTTCAAATACCTTCCAATGATATTCTGTTGAGTTGATTTCAATCGGGAATTGGCGGCCAGTACACAGAAATGGAAGGTTCCGGAGCCACAAAATATGGTTCGAAAGGATCAGAAGATTTCTAATTCATCTGCCATCTCTAGAAAAACACGATAACACCTTAGCTTAATTATCAACACATTGTAGCTGATGTTTAGTGACATAAATTGTACAATGTACCAAGACAGTTCAATACTGCACATTTTTGAGTACATTGACTGAAAATCGTTGTGCATGTGCCAGCCTTAAGAAGTGGTTTTGAATTTCATCAAGAACGAAACCTTCATCAGTATGAAAACAATGAGCGAATAATTGGAAAATTGTCTCCATCACACACCCACACACACACATGCATGCACGCACACACACACACACACACACACACACACTCACAGCTCAACATATGAAGGTCACGCAGTGCCAAGAATTCTTGAATGTGTTGTCAACACTGAGGCTCACAATAACCAAGTTTAAGTTTTCTCTTTTGCTATGTTCAACAGGTTGTAAGGATGAAAACAAAGAAATGTTCAACTTCCCAAGATATGTAATTTATGTATGGGTGTAGAGACTTTAAAACTGATATCAAGTTGACAAGTTTTGATAACTGTACACACATCCAAGCTAAGAATTCCATTGCGCCGTGACAACAATATTTGACATCTTCCAATTTAAATAAAAGATACAGAACATTATTTGGTCTTTCCCAAACGCATAAAATACATTGGTTATGATATTAAATAACGGATCTAAAGAAGTTCTTTGGTTAAAATAACTGCACTTCACTGCATATTACCAGTAAGTCATTTACACTTGTCAGGTTACACCATATTTTGTCAGTATTTACAGCGATTTCAAGAGATAACACCAAAGAAAGACGAAAGTTCACTACACTAATTTTCAGTTACTTATACAACTTAGCACGGCTTATTCATTTACAATGCTCTGATAGATATCAAAGATGAAACCTTTTATAGATGATGATATCTAACTATTGCTCATACAACGACAGCTTAAGCGTCTTTGGTACGGACTTATAAAAGTTTCGTAAATGCACATTAATTGCTAACAATTAACACTTAACACGAATACAAAAACACCTGTTACGTCATTAACCCTTAGAGACATTTGAATCCTAGGATATGAATCACTTTTCTACGTGTTCTTCTCAACGTCTACTGTTTTCTAAACAAGGTTTTGTCATCCCGTTACTCCGACGCAACCATGATCAAGATCCTGGTCACGAATAGCAATAAAACCTATTACTGGTTCTAATTAATACTCAGCTCGTAACGAATCATTAGTCAACCGCGAAGGCAGATGGGCCGCATGCTCACATGACCTAAATAAACCGATCATTATAAGGGAGAGAGATGGGAGGCCACTGGGCTGGCTGGTTTATTGGTATGCTGACGTTTTCACTGAGTTACATACTTATTGGCTGGTTGAATTACTTATTGACTGGCTGTCTGACAAAGCAGTTAGACGGTAGACCAACAAACGCTAATGACTGACTGGAGAAGTCGCTGTCTGACTTCTTGAATAACTGGCCGACTGGCTGGCTGGCCGATTGACTGATGGGGTAGATGACTGGTTGACTAGCTTACTGTTTGGGTTTGGTGTCATATATACAAGTTCATATCGATGCATATATCTACATAAATTAATAGCTCGAGCCTGCATAAATTAGTGAGTTTAAGTAAACAGAAAAGCACCACCATGCAATGTCCAAAAGAAATTCAACTTAATTTCGACTAACTTCCAAGCATTACTCAACCCAGTTCATGATGTGGTTTATAAGTCCGTGTGACCCGTATTTCAAGGGCACTTCATTGCAGTTGGACCAAAGCCGTATATAAAGCATTCAGTTGCAGGTGAGCATTGAGTGTTTTGACCTACATTGGAGTGCAAGATATCAGCTCTTGTTCCCTTGGCCAGAGCATAGCCTTGCCACCGTCACATAGGATACTGTAAAAAATAGGCTCGGTTGGGAGGTGATGAATAGAGCACTCGTATGCCAGGAGGGCTGAAGAAATAAAACTCATGACTCTTACACTGTTTGCACTCTGATAGTGCCAGTCCCAAGCCTGGATAAAGAGGAGGGCGACGCCAATGATCTTTGTTATCGCATAGTGTCGTTAAACTGCAACTACTACGTAATGATACAAACGCACGGTCAGTGTACTGCTTACTGCTGGGTTGGCTAGGGGTCGCAGGTGTAGCAGTCTAGCAGGGCACTGGAAACAAATTTCTGCCCTTAGATTTGAATTCCCAATCACTGAAAGGAGAGCATAGCAAGCTAACAACCAGAAACCCTTCGAGTAACTATAAATAAGAATCTATAAGCAAAGGGGCGTCAATGAGCTGGCCCGGCATGCCATTTATGTCCCACGCAGCCTGACTAAAAACTATACAATGTTTTGAGTAAAAAAGTTCCAATTTGTGTATTTTACGGCTCAGCGAGATTTATGTAATGTTCGTGACTGTTAATAAATAGCAAAATTCAGACTTTTTAAATCCAATTTGACTCTCTTTATGCTATAAAATGCACCATTTCAGATTTTTTATTCACAACAATTTTCTCAGTAATGGTTCACCGAGTCAGATTCCAGACGTGACCTAAACCTATTTTGCTCAGGTGCTCTACGGGAGACCAGGCACCCTGGCCCGCCACATGTCAGAAAATATTGCCACTTGCATTAAAAAGATTTAACATCCCTGCTATGACCCCTCCAGTTCAGCTGGTTTTATCAGGAACAGAACATATGTTTGTGGGAATGACCACGCATACCTGGAATGACCTTCCTCCATCACTTGGGGATACTCTAATGACTGACTTCTCTCCATCGGCTTATATCGCACTTTAAAGGCGTTTATGTGCTGAGAGCATATCTGAATCGTTATTCACAGAGAGGCGCTATATAAATATAAGGATACGATACGAATCAGACGTTTACGACCTCTCTAGTTAACCCTCAACCCCTCGTCCATCCAGTCATGATTTAAGCAAAGACCGATTTATCGAAGCGTTACGACCGACGTTCATTGTTTGCGAGATAACAATTGGAAAATTGAATATCATTTTCCATCTATGCACGTCTCTCTGTTTATGTGTCTGTCCCTTGGTCTGTGTGTCCCTTGGTCTGTGTGTCCCTTGGTCTGTGTGTCCCTTGGTCTGTCTGTCCCTTGGTCTGTCTGTCCCTTGGTCTGTGTGTCCCTTGGTCTGTCTGTCCCTTGGTCTGTGTTTCTATTGTCAGATGAAGTCTCTCTGACCATCTGTTTCTCTCAATCTGCTTACCTTTTGTCTATCCATACAGTTATGTATCATCGTTACACACGCATAGACACAACCGCACATACAAGCACGCGTACGTCTGCGCAAACGTGTACATATACAGTAAAGTAGGGGAACCAGCGTATTCACAGGCGCTTAGTCAAAGGTTATGTAATACAGTCTAAGACATGAAATGGGAATTATCAATCGTTTTGCAGCTATACTTCTCCAGAGCTTTGGAGATGCTGTGGAGGGTAGATGTGGGTTGATGATTTAGAGGGAACCTCAGTCCTGAGAAAGAGATGATTTGTAAACTTTGTAAAGGAAGGGACATGCTATGGAGCTCCCAAAGAGAAACACACAGACAGTCAGACAGTCAGAATAAGTAGATTGAAAAGGGAAAGAGTAGTAGAGTTCTGTTGCTAGGCGACATCTTCTGGCTGCCACAATCATGGGTTGGCATCTCCCTACTCCTTCCTCCGGGCTTGGGACTGGCAGTACGGGCAGTGTCAAGTAAGCATCTCTGAAATGGCCTGCCACTGATGATGCTTAACAAATTGCCATAATTACAAATTCCAATTACATCACATGTATGTAATTGAGTATTATATTTATTTGCATTCGACAGACACCTATTTAGATGGACTAGAACAGGACCAGATTATATTAAGGCAAAACCAGAAACTCTAAACAAGTGTCTGTCTATATATTCGTGTAGTTGCATGTGTGCATATGGGTGTATGACTGTGTGTGCACGCTTGTATGAGAGGATGTATGCATATAACCATAACCATAAATTTTATTGAACCAATCATCAAATGTTACTAATAAACAAGTACTTGAGAGAAAAACAGATGTAGGCAATGAATGATTAAGTGGCAATAGGATAAAGGCCCCAAGCAACAGAGGACCCCTAATGGGCCCCAAGCAACAGAGGACCCCTAATGGGCCCCAAGCAACAGAGGACCCCTAATGGGCCCCAAGCAACAGAGGACCCCTAATGGGCCCCAAGCAACAGAGGACCCCTAATGGGCCCCAAGCAACAGAGGACCCCTAATGGGCCCCAAGCAACAGAGGACCCCTAATGGGCCCCAAGCAACAGAGGACCCCTAATGGGCCCCAAGCAACAGAGGACCCCTAATGGGCCCCAAGCAACAGAGGACCCCTAATGGGCCACCTGCAACAGAATTCATATTTTTAGCAGGCACAAGTAAAAAAAAACATAACATTGCAATTCTTAACTAGTTAACTAAGTCACAACAATTCAAATACTACTATGCAGAAAAAGTTATATGATAAGATAGTAATCTAATTTTAAACAACGAAATGTCCTATCTAGTCGGGGATGGGTCGGGAGCGCCTCCGGGGAGATATTCTTGAAGGGGCGCTATATAAATCATTCTAATAAATATACGGATAGAAGAAGATGTCATAGGAATGTCATAGGATCTAGGATCCGTATTCACCCAAGTCACCCGTATAACTGACTAAATAATTTTTAAAGTCCTATTTGAATTTTATATTTGCAATCAAGGTCGATGACTGTAGTCGGAAGATTTTTAATGGCAAGAGGTCGAGATGCTTCTGAGAAGTAATTGGTATGAGCAAGCAGGTGGGCATTCAATAAAAGCGGTATTTAAATCTTACAACTTAAAAATATCTCAATTATCTTTTTGCCAGAATACCCAATACTTGACGAAATATACATTTTTAAACACCTCCAGAACCTGGACGTTCGGTACTAACCAGTTAAACAACACCAGTTAGAAAGAAGGACCAAGAACTCTACATCTGCGTAGAAAGTTATAGCTCCGGAAATATTATAATTATTATTATTAAAAAGATCAATGGATTAATACTTTAAAAAAAAGACCAAGACCGATACTCTTTTTCATAAACAATTCAATTCATTAAGACGAAAAGACGGAATAACACGCTCAAAACAGTAATTTCACTGGTGAAGAAAACTAATCCTAATAATAGTCCAGAAAACAGTTTTATCGGCAACTCCGAGCTTTTGCGAGTTCAGTGCTTGGCTTCAGCCAATGAATATCACACTTTAAATAACTTATAGTAAACGATAGGTAAATACTCTAACGATAGGTAAATACTCTAAGACATCTGAACAAGTAGGTTAAGGTTCTGTTTGAATGGTGTACTTGTACCACGGACCTCGGAATTGTAGGCTAGCAGTGTTTACACGTGGTCAACTAAATAACACGAAAACCTTGAAATTCGTGTAAGCAAATTTTCAAATTCATCGCTTCGTTGCAAATGCATTTTTACTGCCAATAGTAGCATGTATTTAAAAATGGTCAGCACATCATAAATCGATTACAATCGTATCGGGCCTTTATATTCGGTGTCTCTAATAATCGAAAATAACCGACAAATATCTAAAAAATTGCTCTGACACGGCAAATGACCAAGAACGTTAATTGAAGACGGAGACCAGTCCCAAGTCAGATCCTTTAAGACAAAGACCAAGACCGACGCTTTCGAGACTAAGACCAAGACCAAGATACGCTTTCGAGACCAAGACCGATGATCCGAGACCAAGACCAAGACCGATGCATTCGAGACAAAGACCAAGATCGCAGTTTTCCGGTCTCGAGACCACATCCCTGAGTAAGATAAATGAAATAGATAAAATAGATAATATGTGTGTATGTATATTTTTTGTCTTCATATGCTTCTCGGCCACATTAGTACCTGCTCCAGCCAGCAATTACCTCGTGCGTTTTCAAGATCTGTGTATATACGAAGAAGGGTAAGCGACTAGACCAGCCCTTAGTCTACACAAAGCCATGCCCTTAATACGATGCCTGTACAAATCACCCCACCCCTTTTCTCAATACCCTCAATATTACAACATAATATCACCCTTGTAAGTAACGACCCCCGCTCTTCACCCCGCCCCCTCTGCAAACATCAGATATCAGTTACAAACACACATCCAGGTCAAAAGAGCACACAGTCACCCCCCCTACCCATGCATTCAATTAACCCTAACCACTTCTCCCCTATGGATCACCCAGAGGTCAAAAATTAAATATACACCCACCTTTATGAATTTAAAAAATTAAACATACCCCCTACGTAAACAGGCAAATTTTCACACAATTATATATACATAAATATATATACATATATATATACAAATATATACATATATATGCTTCTGAACAAATATATATATAATCATATGTGTCAATATAATTATATACCTATATGTATATATAAATTAATTTGCATCTTAATATATTTATACTAGCAGTTAATATATGTTTATCTTATCTTTGCATGTATTTTTACCGAAATTTAATACCGCCCTTCTTCCAACATCTTTTGCTCAGAAGTGCATACACACACGCCTTGACGGCGCAATTGCAGTTGTACTGCAGAGCAATGGTGCGCGAAGGACTTGCTCAAGGTCCCTACACAAGTACTCCCCGGACGAGGCTCGAACCCGCGCGCTCAGCACACACTGAACGTTACGGGCTGACCGCTCTAACCGATCGGCCACTGTAGGTATTTTATCTGTGTGTGGGTATGTGTGTGTGTGTGTCTCTGTCCGGCTATACATTTGCACAGTTTCAGAGCTATTGACTCGAAACCTTCACCGTTGACTCGGGGAATACCTGGGACACCCATGTAGTAGAGGGGTTGGTTTACCGGCGGCCAGCCGCCGTCTTCCTGCTCTCCAGGGCCAAAACCCTGTCTCAACCCGTGCAATGCTGAGTTCCCCAACTAGTTGACCATAAGGCTAATAATCACCTACTTAATTATTCATTAATTAGCTAGCCATGTGTGTAATTGTTGCATGATTATAATTATATGTATGTATGTACATATATACATGAGTATAATAATATATATATATAAATATATATCAATATATATATATATATGTATATATATATATGAGAACAATTATAATAAATCCAATTTAATTGCTAATCCCTGCAACATTACAATGAGTCAGTGACCCATACAAACGGAGCTATCAGAATTCGTGGGAGGGGTGGCGGTTGATCAAATATTTAATTGTCAACTAATTAGCAAGTCATCTGTGTAATTGTAGTATGTTCAATGAGCATGGGGTTACAGAGGTAAACGGAAGCCCCCCTGTCAAATTCCACAAACAAAAGGCTATACAATACAATGCAACTGTAGTTGCCCTTCTTACAACTAGTTCAGTGTTGCATTGAACACACGACCCCAACTGCGCAATAACAGTATACATTTGTGCATATATATGTATGTACTAGCTGGGGTACCCGGCGTTCACCCGGGTTGAGACAGGTTTTTGGCCCTGAAGTGGAGGAAGGCGGCGGCCGCGGGCTTCACCAACCGCTCTACTGAGTGTCAGAGGTGTTCCCCGAGCGAGCAGCGAAGGATTCGAGTGAATAGGTCTAAAAGTGTGCAAATGCGTGCATACCGAAGTACTGTGTGTGTGTGTGTGTGTGTGTGTGTGTGTATAACTGAATGAATGTCTCTATATGCAATATGTGTATGCATAAAGTTAAATCTATTGTATAAATGTATAAAAACTTGTATGTACATACACACTATAGGATGGTACAACAGAGCACATTGTGACTTCGTAACATCTAAAAAACCCTATTCAGCAAATCATTTCACCATGAATCAAGAGTGTCAAAATTTCAAAAAGTCATTTCTTGGCTGCCAACTGCTGTTCTTTTCGCCCATGCTAGTGGCTTCCACTGGATTTGAGAATAACAGTTCAAATTTCTAAGGCTGTATGAGTTTTATGCGATCTTCATCACTGATAATAAAGATCAAAATCATAATTTTTAAAGCATTATATGACTGCTTTCATACTTTAAAAATGCTCCATATAAAAGTCAACTTTGCAAGAAATGTCTGCAGTCACCGAGCCCCCTCTTGATCCCTACCCTTAGGAGCGTCTAGTACCTTGGCCCTTCACTTGGTTACAAAATACTATTGACACCCCTTAACTGTACTATATATCATCAATATAAATTACAGATGTCAGTTTACTTCATTCCCTGAGATTCTTGTAACCTGAGTTCCCAACACAGAGAAGATATTTGACAAGAAATAAACAGACTTTTGCATAATATTCACATATAAATATATATATATATAATTTTGTATATATATATATATATACAAAAGAAGCTTCCGAGATTATAAATAGCTACTAGCATCGCTGACAACTCTATTACTCGCCTTACGATAGGATTTCAAGTGTAGCGGAGCATTAACGTCTATCGTACAGCGCACATGCGCACATATGCACATTCGAACCACTGGTACGTTTCATTCAAAGGCCCAGTGCATGTCATACGTATGTGTGGCTGTCAAACCTCCTCGTTTCATCGTCTGTCACTCTGTGTATAAAATGTGCTTGTCATAGAGCACATTAATTGGGCCACGACGTCGGCCAAAGTATCATGGGGTGATATTATTATTATTATTAAAGGCGACTATGGCAAGTTAAGATATCTTAATTTGGAATACGAAGAACTTCAATCGGGAATCGTATCGTAATTGTAATCTCCAAATTTCTTATGCGCCTCTCGTAAGCCCAGCGCAAGGAAATTAGCTTATTCACGAGCACTGCGTCGAATCGGATGGGTCGCCCGATGGAAGTCAGAGTTAAGAGGCGATCACACGACGATCGCATGGAACTAAGTCGTAATCTAAATCCATATTCCATTGGACTTGGAAAAGTCATTTCGAAAAGTATTGTGCTATTATAAAAGCAAGTTAAGGGTGAAAAGTTACCGTATGTAAAGTATTAATTACTCTGCTAACTGATGCAATGGTATTGGCTTAAATAATATTGAACACTGTATGATTATTTAGGCAAACACAAATATAAAATAGTTCCGCTACACTTAAAACTTCTATCTAGTAATAGATTCGTCTGCTATTTGTAATTTTAAAACATCTTTCGTATATACAAGTACAAGGAAGTGTATGTTGGTCCTTGACACAAGTATGTTTGAGTATATGTGTGTTTGTCCGTGTAGGTGTCATTTATATACCATTCATAAATCCTGCTGTGTGGACAGTGGACACAAGGGTTAAATCAACCTCAGGAATGAATTTGATAAACGGTGATTAAGTATAAAAACGTTCAATTGAAATTATACACAACAACGGAAGGCAAGGTAACTGAATAGCCCACAAACCAACCTTCATATAGCGCCCGTATCTGCCTCAGAACTTCCAACATCGTAGTAAACACATTCAAGTCACACACGGTTCAATTCTGAACATTTATCAAGCACCTATCGCATTCCTCTACAGTTCCAACGGTAAGAACACGATATAGTCCACAGTGCTTCTTCTGACATACCTTAACAGTCAATTGCAGTCGACAATTATAGCCCGCTTCTAGCACGTATACTCAGGTTCAGAGCTAGGCAGAGATTGTCTGTCACGCGTAACAATGGAATGATTAACGGGCGAATCTCTACGGGCCGCTCGGCAGTCTGCTCTGAGTCGACTCCGAGCGGCTGCCGTTATAGTCCGGGTGACGTGTATCCTGAGTCGCTCGGTGTGTGCCCTGAAGCGCTCGGGATAGACTCAGTGCGAGGAACGGATGGAACACGGGTTCCGTTGCTTAGGGCAAGGCAGTGCGGGTGATTCGGCGGAGCAGAAGAACGAGGGCGTCACTAAAATCTGAGTCACTATAGGATTACTCCTAGTGGTGATGAACACAAATAGTATTGTTTCCGCTATGGTTGAATCAGTCAAGTCAACAGAACATTGAATATTTGAAAAGAAAAAGAAATCTAAATTATAATGAGTAAGAGTGTACTAAATCATGGCTGCCTTCCAGAGTAACCTAAAAGACTTCACTTCACTTCTTCGACGTAATGAATCAATGAAACATGATATAGCGCCCGCACATGCACTCAGTTAGAAAAGCAAACCACAATTAGTTAAAAGAGTCCCATCAACAGATGGATGGGAGGCAGTACTACCATCCAATCCATATAAAAATAAGTTTATCTTTATATGAGACACAAGTTATGGATCCCATATGTCTTGAATATACCTTCAACGTTGGAGACGACAGAGTAGGCCTATACAAGCAATTATGTGGTTGAGTCATTCAAATGAAACTCTTTATAAATCCGTAAATTGAATGGGACAGAAAAAGGTACAATAGAATAGAATAGAATAGAATAAGAAAGGATTCTCAATAGATAAAATATTTTGATGAATTTTTTTTGAAAACACAAACCTTTAACAAACTAGTAACTGTGTCACAATTTGTAATTAGAATCTCTACATAACAGAAAAGAAATTTCAGAATCTTCGTATCTAAATCATGATAAATACCAGCATCATAATCCACAGAGCACCAGAAAGGATATCTGGATATCCAGTTAATCCTTTAACGATAAGCCTACAGGCTCAACTGTATACAGCATTATCAATACTGCTGGAGATAAAATAGCTTGGGTTCATACTCCGTCTCACAATCATAAAGGGTTAACACATATCTGGATATCCAGATACACTTGGTTTAGAATACAACCGCCAGTGAGAGCATATCAACACACCAATCTGCAAAAATCGAACAGTCACAAAACGCTACATGCCTTAATTAACGGAAACTTAATCCCCGATAAAAATAATACCCTGAAGCAAGTGAAACAGTACAGATGGCATGGACGACAGGGTTTTTAATGAATGTATATTATTAAAAGAACCCCAAACAAACTGCTAATTAGTAATTAGACAACCTAATTGGCCACACACATTTTTTCTGTAATTATATAACAGCTGGTGGAAGTTGCAATCTCACTCCATACACAGTGTATTATTGATCGTAATTCGAAAAATTCTGTGTAGCGCGAATCTTAAAATTCTCTAATTACCTTAATTTAACTTAACCTATATGTCATAATTAAGATAATTAAGCTTAAGCTAAGCTTAATCTAGTTACCTCAATTGAACCCAAGTTATCCTATCTCAAGCTATTTTATTGCATGCTCTAATTACCTAAACTTAATTTGTAACTGTATCTTGTCCCATCTCATCTCAATTCTCATATTCCATTCCCATACTCCCATCTCATACCTCCTCCCCATACCCCTCCCCATACCCCTCCCCATAATCCCCCCCATACCTCCTCCCCATACCCCTTCCCCATACTCCATTCCCATACTCCATTCCCATACTCCATTCCCATACCCCATAACTATTCGGAGGCGCTCTCAGTACAAAAAATATCCGGGAGATATATAGAAACGTCTTTACAGAGCGAGTAACCAATGCAGAATATTCACTTATTAGAAGTTTCAGCCCTTAATGATCGAGGAAGGTGAATAAAGGTAGATGGAACCACAACAGCAAACGCCCAATGTTTGTCCAGTGTTTGTCCAGTGTTTGTCCAGTGTTTGTCCAGTGTTTGTCCAGTGTTTGTCCAATGCAGTCTTGGTCCAAGGCACAAAAGATCCAGACGATGAACAGAGCGCAAAGAACTAGATGAAGTTGCAGACGACTGCTTTCTGAAATAGGTGGACAGATATCTCTGGACTTAGCCTAAACGTGTACATGTAGCTGGGCTTTGGAAACTAGAAAGATGATCCTGTAGCGTATACATACGGTCAGTGTACTCGTCATTGTCTAAGGGGCGCAGATAGAACAAAAATCGCAAAAACTTTTCTTGAAAAAGACAAAAGACCAAATAATTGACAGGCCAATTGATAACCTGAGGTGGTAAAACTTTGGTGGTAAACTTAGGTGGGTAAACTTTGGTGGCAACTGAGATGGTAAACTGATGCATTTAACAATGTTGGTTTACGGTTGAGTATATGCCAAAGGCGTCTAGACTCTAGAAGACAGAATGTCTACTATTTGCTTTAGCCGATTGTGTTTCGGTCCTGTTATTATATTTATTGCTATGGCTATAAATAATAATTCTATTCACTCTACAAAACATGATTGCACGAGATAAGAAACTAAGCGACGTCATTTGTTATAGTCTGGAAGCGTTAGTCATTGATGATATTGTGCTTGATAGCATGGAAAGCAATTATGCACCGAAGCACTGGTTGACCTTATTAAATTATTTTCATCACTTCTATAATCATTAATATTACTATTATTATTACTGTTATCATTGCTATCATCGTTGCTATCATCATTAACATTATCATTATAACAATAATAATTATTGTCATTATTACTATTATTCTTGCTATTATAGCTATCGTCCCGTGTTCCAGTAACAATATATTAGGATCTCTGAGGGATGCCATGTACCCCATGGATGACAAACAAGCTTTACTAATATAACAATTGTCTTTGTCACTGTCATCATTATCATTACTGCAATGATAACGATGATGATGATGATGACGACGACGACGATGATGATGAATCTGAACCATTGGCTGCTGTAGTCGGTCAAGCTAGACTCAACCACTCGGCGACTAATATTCGGAAATAAGAATCAGTTGGAATGCAAAGGATGAGCCTGTCACCATTTAAACCAACACCGGAAGTTCCCTTGGCGCCATCTCGCGTTCGGTTCTCTACCCTCGGGGGAGGGGCAACCTCATTCAATGCAGTGTTCCGTAAACAACATTCAGATATCCTGAATGAATTGGTACTGTGTGATAGGATGATATCATTAGTGCCTTCTAAGTAAATGACCATGATATCATTGTCTAACAACAAGCTTAAATACAGGCTATGCAGCTATCAATGTCAATGATACAAGTCATGTGGTATCTCGTTCAAATGTAACAATATTTGCATCAATTGTCATATACAAAATTTATGTTCAAAATGAAACAAATTCAGGATAAGGGCTGTAATATTTTATATTTATTCTATAAAATGTCACTACATAAATAAATTAAAATAGTGAATGTTTTGTTTAAACTTTTCTATTTCGTTTTATACAAACCGATAACAAAAGTGAACTGCAGCTTCTCAGCATTTCTCGAATTCACAGCGGCTATTAATTATTATTATTTATTATTACTATTCAACGGTTTAACGACATCTTATAGCAACATAGGCTG
This sequence comes from Bimastos eiseni, assembly GCA_959347315.1. NCBI lineage: Eukaryota > Metazoa > Annelida > Clitellata > Crassiclitellata > Lumbricidae > Bimastos > Bimastos eiseni. The sequence continues at coordinate 42,189,869 of OY365811.1, read as the reverse complement.
TTGACGTCTTCAGAAGTTGTTACATTTCAGTTCGATTTCGTACAAAACTTTAATCTTTTATCTTTATGTTTTTCTTTCTTTAGTCTTTCTGTGTTCTTTCTTCCTTTTGTGTTGTTATTGATTCCATTTCTGCATGACTGATTGCTGAGACAGCAATATTCGACATATGGTTGTTGTAGATATTTCATAACATATAAATGATTACTACATTTTATTCCTACATATATAAACATACATATTGTATAAATTGTGAAGGCTCTTTTTTGACCGTATCGGTTCTTTTATTATTTCAGTTTCTTTCCCATTAAGGTTTTTTCCATCTTATTTACAGGGCATCAAAACAATTCCATAACATCAATGTCAAACTATCTATATAAATGTTAACAGTCATATTAATATTAACAGTATGCGATTTATCAATATATATAGTGAGCACACGATGTTTTAAAGGTGTCTAAGTAGAGCTATAAAATTTCACTTACTATCACTCCATAATTAAAGACATCTTGTTAAACGACTCATTGCTCTTATCCATCGATACTCCTACATTACTAGCTACATGATCGATGTCCTACACTGGCTTCCCGTTGCCACTCGTAACTAATATGATCAACAGATTTTATTCCAAAGAACTCAACATGGCCTGGCTCCTATACATGTCTTAGCGACTTACATAAAGTAAACCTTTGTACGCAGTCAACCCCCGCCTCTCCCATCTTGTTTCCAGGGCAACGACTGCAAGGACCCAAGCCCCCATGCTATCGTGGGCCCTTCTATGTGGAATCACCTCCGCAGTTCGTTGTAAGATTTTAGTCGGACTCCCACCCACAGAAGAATATCTTATTTCCCCTGGAATGTCACGCAGAGAGCCCTTTTGTATAATTATGTAACACTGGAAGACGGAAAGAGGTCCTATATAAATACACGGGTCCGGTACTTTAGGTGTATTAGAATCCTGTGTTTTAAAAACACGCTGTGTCATTGACGTCGAATTTACATTATCTCAACATCGCATGATCATATATATACGGCTGCAAATGTTGATATAACTTTCAACATTAATGGGATAATGTTGAAAATTGACACCAAAATTTGGCACATGAGACAATTCCCTCATTGTTACCGTCACACTGTCTTTAACGATCGACATTACATCAGAATCATCATAACCACATCCTGATGCCAGCCATTTGGCGTCGATGGGTACAAATAGATTATTTCCAGTTTCCACCTGGCTCTTCGGTCATTTGTCAAGTTCAGCAGAACTCCCCTCGTGTTAGTCTGAGTCATACCATGAGATGGTAGTTTCAGTTTCATGACACTGTGTGATAACATTGATCATAAGCGTCGCCCTCCTCCTTTATCCAGGCTTGGGACTGGCACTGTCAGAGTGTGAACAGTGGAGGAGTTATGTCATGAGTTCATCTATAATTGTCTATCCAGCATAATCTTGGTCCGAATATGTTTCCTTTTCCTTGAATCTTGTCAGCATTTGCCCATTATTTTTCATTACAGATTACATTATCGTTCGTCACATTTACATTTACTTTACGTTAACATAGCATCAACATCACATTTGCATTAGACCACAAGGGGTCATGGTACCCCGCTGATGGAAGGGTCAAGAGGTTAAATGACAACAGCTCCAAAGGATCAATTAACGTCCGCCGTGCGGCTTATTAAAATGTGCGCAATGTGAGGAATGTGGCCTCTAGAAATTATTATCTGCAATGACTGGACACTAGTGTTGCATTATTTTTCATTACATATTACATTATCGTTCGTCACGTTTACATTTACTTTACGTTAAAATAGCATCAACATCACATTTGCATTAGACCACGAGGGGTCATGGTACCCCGCTGATGGAAGGGTCAAGAGGTTAAATGACAACAGCTCCATAGGACCAATTAACGTGGGCCGTGCGGCTTATTAAAATGTGCGGAATGTGGCCTCTAGAAATTATTATCTGTAATTATTACCAATTAAATAAATAAATAAATGACCAACACACTGATCTATAAGATAAACAACAACAGGTCCATGAACACATTGAATTAAATTGTGTAGTAATTAATTAGCTAATAAATGTACATTATTGTCCTATGACTCCAGGCATTCCACGTGTTAAGGTCACATTAATTGATTAAAATCTGCCAGCTAATATCCTTAATAAAGAGTGGAATGCTAAAAATGTCTCGGAAAGGGAGTGGACAAATGCTAGCAATGACTGCTATGTGCAGGGAGGGGTTAAATGCACTAAGCATAGTAAGTACCTCTAAGCACAAACCATTAGGGGTTGATGTTAGGGTTAGGAATGACACTCAGCTGAGAATATTGAAGAGATGTATCATGCAAATCTCACCCTGGTTTTACTCCAGCCCAGTCTCATCAAATTTACTAACTGCACTGTCCACAATTTGCAGTGATAATACTGTACTTAATGACATAATTGTGGGGGCGATAGGGTAATGAATAACACACACTGTGGTCCAGAGCTGAGGGAGTTCGATACCCGTGTCCCCCGTAAAGTTGACTGGCCCTTCTTTGGCTAGGCAACGTTGGTTAAAATTAGATACATAGAGCAATGGTCGCCCTGAGTGCCTGCAGAACGGTTAATTCGACTCCAGTAACAACTTGTCATCATTCGCTCATACTGTGGTTTGTATCTTTGCAATTAAACGAAAATATATTATTCATATGATAAAGAAGGTGAACTGTAGACCATTTGCTGTGATAACCACTGACATGTAAAGCCTGACCTCAAGAAGCTTGGCATTTGTGAACTTGATTTGATTTTGTGCCCGTGAACAAACTGGTCTCCCTTTGTGGGCGTTGATGAGGAGGAGTAGGAGGAGGAGGAGGAGTAGGAGGAGGAGTAGGAGGAGGAGGAGGAGGAGATTGAAGAGAGTTCAAGAGGGTAGAACTAGCTGCATCCACATACCAGTATGTGACACTCATTTCCCATAATCATTTCACATAATCATTTCCCATAATCATTTCACACACATATAACAAACTAATTCATCACGTACCTTGTTAGCAAGCAATTATGGCAAAAATAGTCATGGCATATATTTTAATTGACTAGCTCACCTCTTGCCAACTGCATAGCATGGCTAATGGCTAGTCAGATAAAAAAATTACTAATGCCATCAAAACTGGTTCAAAGAGATGATTCCTAATCGAAATCTAGAGATTATACAGTAGGCCTACCCAAAAATCGATTTTGCAGTTAAGAGCTTACCCACAGGGTAAAATCACTTTCGAGTCAAGATCCAAGAGTTAGGCAGAGGATTACGCTGATGGAACGTTTAGTATTAGCGAAACTGTTAACGGCATAGTATGAGGAAAAGGTGGCGCGAGAGCGAAAAATGTTTGAAAAGAGGAAGCTGAATAATAATCAAATTGAAACAAAAGACAAAGAAATAAGCTTATTTAGAAACAATCCCCTTAAGAGTACAATTCATTCTACTTGGCAATGGATTTTCTCGCTACATATGAGAGAGCGTATAGTTTTACCTGAACATGTAGAAGTCTCACACTTTTAATCCACAAAAACCTTCTCAGGTTTCGAAAGCTACCGGACTGAAGTTTGACTTCAAACGATATGACCAGATCCTGGTTTCGTCTCTTATTAAAAGAAAGTTTTACGAAAACATGTACAAAACCTAGGTAGGATGGTTTTGTTGCCGATCCGGTAAAAAGTTTAAATCCAAATAAAAATAACAGTGTCGTGTCCGATTTCACGCGAACAAATTCCTCCAAAAGCGAACATACTGTCCACTTTGCCTGTCAGGCAGCCGCGTGCAGTGGGCTATGGGCTATCTGTCAATCACAGTTGGCTCCTCCCACATGATGGGCGGACATTGAATATACGTCCAGGCATTTCCGTTCGGTGATATTTGCTCAGCTTCTTAGAGCGTTGCTTTGTCAGTGGCTTTGTCTGTCTCTGTGTCTCTTTCTACCCACCTCTCTGTATGCCTGTCTACTTCTTGATCGCTCCAAGTCTAATATTCATTTATTTACCTACTGTAAGTCTGTCTGACTTTGTACTTTTCCAAATGGTCGTGACCAATATGACATCATATATATCGTACAATGGAAACACGTCTGTCTATCTGTATTTGTGGTTTTGTCTGTGTGTATCTAATACTATCTGTCTACTTGCCTGCTATATGTCTCTCTCTGTCTACCTGGCTGTCTCTCTGGCTCTGTCTGTCTGTCTCTATGTCCATCTCTTCGTCTGTCTCTCTATCGGGCAATTGGATTCGACATTTGAGATAAGTCCATAGTCAGATAGCATGATATTATAATTTATTGAGCCCGTCGTCCATTTAAGTACCTAAGTTCTTCCTTCCGCTTATTCAACGTTGACTCAAGTTTCGGTGTAAAGTAAAACGTGTAATGCCTGGTTTGCAGATTCATTAATTACTTTTATCCCTGATAGACTTTGGAACTCAGTAAAAGAAGAAGTAAAAAAATCCTTGTGACATTATTTACTCCAAACCTTATCTTTATTGTCGGCTATATCTTATCAAAGAGCACAGTATAGGCATTTAGTTTCTCGAAACTCTACGCTCGGGGATCAATTGGCTCTGTAGGAAGTAACAGGTTCATGAGATACGATGAGATTGAATGACTCAATATTATAGCATAACACTACGTAACATATAATAAAGGTTTAGAGTCTAATAGAGGTGTTTAGAAGAAGTGCAGCCTGTGTTATAACAACTCAAGGTTATGCTCTAATGGTTTCAAGCCTATTTACCCCAGCTTCCTCCTTGAGGCTGTGATAAGTGTCCACTCACTCCACTGAGACAGAACTCAATGGGACTAATATGAAGCCGACGAAAACTGGGTCATTGACCTAGATCAAGTATGTAACTACATCCGGGACCTTTGCAGGACAAATTGGCAGATAAGCAAAATAAAACGACTTTATATAACTTGCAATACAAATAAAATGTGCTCAAAGGAAGATTTTGTTACTGGAATAGCATAAGTTTAGACGAACTTTTCGGCGATAATACGTTCAACGTTAGCCTGCTGAGTACCCGGATGTCACATTAACCACTGTATAGACGACCATCACCTTCAACGTATCAGAAAAGACGATCACTGATTGCCTGACACGCTGCGGCTTCATATCCCTTTCATATTAGTACCAGGTAGCTTCATATATCTTCCATATTAGTACCAGATACTATCGTCGAAACCACTCCACAGATTGAGTGGTCAGTTATGGAACAATGAATTATTGGAACAGCGTCTCTCTTTCAATGGACGCACTAGTTGAGGTGAAGACTTAGTCCATTTGTATTTCAATAATAATATGGGTCGCAAAGAACAGATACACACATTCAGACACAAAAACCCATTGGAAAGAGAGGCACTGTTTCAATAATTCATTGTTCCATAAGAGTCACATTAACTGACCACTCATTGCGCTCAATCGACGACCACAGACCCAGCTGCTAGACCTCTACAGCAATCTGCAAATTCGGTATGATTGGCATGCATACTCATTAAAATGGGCTGCCCTGGTTTAGCGTGAAACTTTAGGGTGAAGTTACCCCTTTAACGATGAACTAAAACCTCCACTGTTTGCACTCTGGCAGTGTAAGTTCCACGCCTGAATGAAGGAGGAGGGCGATGCTAATGGTCTTGATTATAACACAGTGTTGTTTAAACAGGAGCTACTGTTTGCGATTCCGCTTGGAGTTCATTTATCGATGTAATCAAATGGATGGATGGATCCAGGGTTTAGCGACAGCTTATAGTCTAGGCATTGTTTTGTATTATTTTCAATTTTTGGTAGAGAGGAAGTAAGGCCTATATCTCGTTGTACCAAGGCCACCAACCAACTAGGGAAAGAAAGACTAGTGAGTCTGACTGGAATACGAATATCATTGCTAACGCCAGCGCAAAAGATAGCGCTTTAAAATGCAGCTACACCTTGTCACGTGGTCCTGCTAGCCAGGATTTGAATAAAGATGCAATTGTACTGGCCACGGTTTTTAATGAGGTTGCTGTACTATTGATTGTATTGTTATTGACCGTGTTATTTCACAGTCAGATAATCTATTATTATTATTTTAAAATAAGAACGTTGTACATTTGAATGTATTGTACACCAGAGCGCGGATAGGCAGCTGGTTCAATAAAGAATATACTTAATTACCCGCATACTTACTTATTTACGTTTTCAGATAATTTTCCAATGTGGCTCTAGCTAGGCCTAAAGTTTCCTTTGCCAGAAGGCATTATCAATCGCCGATCACAAGTCAGAATAAAATAAAAATCAAAAGGCTTAATAAAACGGATAACGAGGCGAAAGTTGTTGGATTCCCGAAGGATGAAACGTTGTTATTAGTCATGAGCATTTATGGATTTTGCTTTAGGTAAAGCCCTATATTCCTTGGTAAATGAGATGCCAGAAATGTCAACGTTATGGCCATGTTAAGGCTGTTTGTAGAGACGACCTGCCGAAGGTGCGGATAGGCCCTCAGCCGAACAGAGCGCACCAACCCGCAGTGCATATAGTCAACTAATTATCAGTGATCAACAGCGCCTCGTATCGACAGTGTCCGAAATACGTGGAAGCGCAGCAAAGCATTGAAGTTGAGGTCGTTGGAGAAGGAGAACAGCAGGCAAAGAAAGGAGCGGATGTGGTCGACTTCGTTAGAGTCGCCCTCCTCCTTTATCCACGCTTGAGACTATAGTTAAGCTTAAGAATGAGAGAACAACATATTATCTAATTATTCTGCCAAAAAGCCTTCTTAACATCATCGAAACCTCACATGCACGGCCTCAATTACACAGCCTTATAACACCTGCAACGTATATTATAGCATCTTTAACTATCGTGTATTCTTAGCTTGCTTAACACGAAAACGTACTGAACTCCACCACTTCGTGCACTCTGCCAGTCCCAAGCCAGAATTACGACGGAGGGTAACGCTAATGATCCTTGTTATCAGGCAGTGACGTTAAACTGAAACTTCAGTAAAAGTACTGGACACTAACTTGCGCTACACTGCTTTATCACATAATGTTTATTGTATATATATATTATATATATATATATGTATATATATATATATTATATATATATATATATATATATATATATATATATAATAAGTCGCGCGTGAAGGTCAAGGAAACTAAGGATGCCTTTGGTCACTTAGTGACCAACACCGTACTGCGAACACCGCCGAGCTGCTAGAACACCATTAAATAATTCTAAGACGCCGATATAAAAATTCACATTTTCATCCATTTAACATACTTCTTTCTAATCCGTTTATGCCCAAGCCTGAATAAAGGGGGAGGAAAAATAACTCCCCGGAGTGTTTATTCGCGGGGTGGAGGGCATTTATCTTAGGGACAAATAACTCCGGAGTCAATAATTATATCCTAGGTACAATACTCACCGGGAGTTAATTTATCTGGGGAGTAATTTAGCTCCTACACCGGCACTGCTGGATTGCAAGCAGTGACGGTCTTAATATTTACTTGGATATAATGATAATGTAAGAAGCCGATCGTCAACATTTAGCATTTAGCTCATGAAATTATAGCTTGCTGACGCTAGCAAGATATATATATACCTGTAGAGGAACTAATTTATAGGGTGTCTAAGGAGAATTGCCTTCACAGTAGAGTTGGTTGGGTAACTGACCATGACTTTTACCAAATGTTAAGCCACACTTCAAAATATTTAATATTTTATTCGTGTTAATCAGATTATTTCAAGCAATGATATTAAAGTTAGACGCAGTATCCTTGTGTCGCTATCATAAGTACTTGGATAACGATTATTATTGATAATGTAAGTACCTCATAGTACTTTCTAGCTGATTTTAATATCGAGTTCGTATGCAAGGAAATTTATTAGCGCCAAGAGTCATTCGATAATAGTCTACAAAACTTTGGAATAGCCATTCAAGATGCTATCGCTAGATATTTTGTAATTATTATTATTATTAATCCACAGTTTAACGTCGTCATATGACATCTATGGCCGCTGACGACAATTTTAAACATTTACAGTACGGTGCAAAGAAACTCATAGCGTCCGAAAGACACCATTCAAAACTATCTGAATTTTAAACTGTAATTAGTGTTCATTGTTTTACAACATAAATAATAATGGTATTAATAACATCAATAATATATGTAATATAGTATTTCATGCAAATGTAACAATATTTGCATTAATATTTGCATCAAGAAATGTTCAAAATAAAACAAATTGTGTATGACCAGTCTCTATGCACATTATGTAATCATCAAACTTTTAAAGAATCTTTTAACATGAAATTTTTTCATAATGATCTTATTCTATCAAACATTACTACAGAGATATTTTCATATAATGTATGTCTATAACATTCATTTGTCACATTATACCAAGGTATAATACATTGAATTACGGTTTTGCATAAATCTCAAATTATTCACTTTGACTTTCTAATACAACTCCATTAACATTTGTCATATATGTATATACATGTATGAAATGACTCAAATGAGGTCAATATTAATTATCAAACATTTGTATGAGCATTTAATTAACACAATAAATGCAAAGCAATTGAAATATAAAAAAAACACCTTGAAAGTCAAAGCATTAGCCAATCTACATCAACTAAAACCAATTTCAAAGACATTTCATCATCATAGCTGCAACATGACAATAGAAACTTAATGCAAGAAGACAAAACATTTTTAGCACACCAATAACTGAATACATGTTGAATAACATTTAGCAAACTTCACTCAGAATAAAGAATTCTTAATCTAGTGCAAAATGTTTTCCAGAGGTTTACAGATTATAGATATTCATAATCTTTACACCAAGATCATCTTATTCCATTCTTTTATTTGACACATATAATTGTCAATAAAATCAATCTATAAGAAATAATACAAGGCTTTCTTAACCATCGCACATTTTTATGTGTAATATGGGACATATTAAAAAATAACTCAATTTGTGTAGGACAACAATTACACAACTTTTCCATTATAAATAAGCTTTACAAGCATGTAAACTCTGCTTTGCATACGACCATCACTTTAAAAAATTTTAAAATTAAAATCCATTTTATATAAAACACATGCATCTTTTAATATGTTAGGGATATTCTCTTTTCTAAAATTTAATAATAAATGGTTAATATTTTCTGTGACCTTGCACAAACTACAAAGTCCAGTTTCATGTTATTTCATAAGAAGAAGTCTTTCATTTAGATTTACTTTTCCTAATCTTAATCTTGATATTTGAACCTCTTTCCTTCTATATGGGTCAGTAAATTTTAAGCATGTGTCCACCACAGGACAAATTAATTTATAATGATATGTTTGCTCCCAATTTCAGGGAATTTTGTTATCTTCTAACTTGCAAGGGCGTTTTTTGGCATTCAGCAAATGGTTTTTAACGAGGCATGATTATAGTTTTCTCGAATCTCAAAAGAAGGTGTTTAAAATCAGAGACATTGATTTCTTCGTAGCTTCTAGACTTTAACTCATGTTTTGTGCAAGTGATCGAGAAGCCTTATCTAATGCCGAGTCTAAGAAAATGAACTCGACAACACTGAATACCAACCACTGACTCTCAAGCTGACTGCATTAAAAAAATAACACATCGCATCTTTGGGTTTATGTAGCACCTCTCGCAGAATAACTGTTCAGCACGAAACCACCGCGGATAGAGAAGCGTCTCTAAAGAGCGAGAAACCGATGTAGAGAAGCTAGTCATTATTTTAGCCCTTAGTGAGGGAGGACGGTCATTCCAGGTAGATGTGCCCACAACTGCAAGCCTATAGGTACGTCAAACGCCGTGGCACTTGTAAAGCACAGGAAACTGCAGCGCTCAGCTGCTAAGTATTAAGCATTGCCACAATTCTAGCAATGCTTGATCGAATATATAGCCGCCTTGAAATGTCTTTGTTAGTTGATTTTTGTTAAACACCTTTTAATCTGTTTCACATGCTATATATATAAATTTAACTAAACCGATTTGACGCTAGCTTTGGTTTCGGTGGAGGGTGAAATGCACAAGAAAACTGAGAAGTGTTCCTAAATAATTCTGAAGGACGTCTTCACTACATGTACACTGGCAGAGCTCGTCCCAAGACTCTATGAGAGAAAAGGGCGACGTAAATCATCTTAGACATGACACAGTACCGTCATACAGTGACCCCTATAAATGACAATATTGAGTGGCATTGTATTTATTAATTTATATAGCGCCGCTCGCAGCATTGGCCATTCAGGGGCTTTAACATTGCGAGCACCCCAAGAGTAGAAGATGTGTTGAGGAGAGAGAATTATGTAGCAAGAGACCCAGAAAGAATGATGATACGTAGAGATGATGGAAGGGCAATCCAATGAATTCATAGGGAGAGTTCAATGGTTACGAGAGATGTAGATGGGCCCATAGTAGCCTAGTCTTAGCTGGTGAAACAGGGAGAGCATGCCAGTCCAAGGAGTGCAGAGCCAAAGCTGCAGAAGAGGGAGTGAATGTGATCCAAAGAGCTATACAGGAGCAATGCTCAGTTTGGACTTAATGACCAGGAAAATAACTTTGAACTGGATGCGAACTGGGAAAGAAAACAATGCAATTGATTGACGATAAACGAGGCCTTAGGGAATAGACATAGGAAGAGTATATTACAATGGTCAGTTTTAGGACAGACAAATACATGGGTGGCAGTCACGGGGAAATAAAGGGCAAAAAGTCCAACACCTTTTACAGCGAGGGGACATGTCATACGTGTGTACCCCACATTTCCTACCACTATATCATTGGGTGTACCACACCTCTCAAACGAGATCACCCCCTCTGCACACACACACACACACACACACACACACACACACACACACACACACACATATATATATATATATATATGAGATATAAATGGAACACCTCCTTTGAGGTGCATTTATGCTGAATGTATATATATATAATATATATATATATAATATATATAATATATATATGCTGTTGTCTGTCCTACAGGTGTTATATATATATATGTAAGCGATTTAATTCATACATTATGATCAAATAATTTATGGCAGAACTACAGTTATTTATTTAACTTAAGCACAACGCACTGAGGCATTTAACAGCAAGCTCATCAACAAGATGCAATGCGGGCAGATCACCAGGAAAACGAGTTATTATGCAATCATTTGTGATGCGAGATATTGTCTGAAGTCCGCCGCAGGAGCATGATGGGTCGGTTGCCTCAGACCAACGACTCGTTCTGAAGCTGTTCAACGCTGACCATAGGTGACGGGGAAGGTCATGGTCAGAGGGACAATCAGATGGCACAGCCACGTGGGAATGGTTCGCAACGTCAGTTACGGACCACTCGGAACTCGAAGCTAAAAGAACTTCAGTTTAATGATCATGAAGCGCATATTTATTATTTATTAGTCATAATGTGCGTTAAAAATTGAGCAATTGCTGGATCGATTACTACTTGATCACATTCGTCCCATGATACGTTGACGCAATTCTCCGACGTCGCCTATGAATTTGAAAATTTGTTTTTTGATTCACAACCCAGAATTTATACAGAAACGTGTTATAGAAAGTTTTGCACTGCAATTATGTATTTGACAATGTTATCCAGCAAGTGATTGGCTAAACGGGGTATAGGTCATTAGGGTTCTAGCGGGATGCTCGGTAAGCCAGTACCCAGGATATTTTTATAGATCCACGTCGGAAACTGTGAGTTTTAAAAGGTTACTGTCAAATTTGTGAATAATTTATTATAAAGGTTCATCTTCGATATGGGTCAAGAACATCAGGATACTCTTTGGAGAAGGTCAAGAGAATAAAAAAATACATAGTTGGCGATTTGCTTTTTACACCCTACCTTTGATCGTTTGACAAGTAATACTGAAGTGAAGATGCAAGGTTATGGACACCTTTAAATAGTGTCTTTCTCCCCATATAAATTTCCGTTTCCGCTATAGCATCTGTCTTCTATTCAGAGGAACAGGTGTAATTCTAGACCAACTTTATTTAATGAATTATTAATTGAATTAAATAAATTAACATTACATAGAGTAAAATTGGCATGGATACCTGGTCATGTAGGTCTAAAAGGTAATGAAATGGCTGATAAAATGGCCAAACAAGCATTACATATTGATTCTATAACTTCTACAGATTATATAGAACAGGAGGAAATATACCCATTGATTAAAACATATATAATCAATAAATGGCAATTGCAATATACTAATGATGATAAAGGAAATTTTTATAAAAATATATGCCCAATTGTTTCCACTGATATTAAGTTAATAGATCCATGTAGACAAAAAGAGGTTCAAATTAGTCGTTTAAGATTAGGAGTTGCCCTTACTAATAAAAGATTATTTCTAATGAGAAGGCATCCCAATGGATTGTGTGACTTATGTAAGACTACAGACAGTATCGCACATCTACTAATGGAGTGTAAGAAAGAAAATATAGCCTCTATGTTGAAGGATCAATGTAGCATTTATAAATTGGAATTTAATGTGAAAAATTTACTTGATGTAGGATGTATACAAAGTGTCATTTATAGACTTATTAAAACAATAAATAAAGGGATTATACTCTAATTAAATCTCTTTCATTTATATTACTATATAATTTATTGTATGTGTATATAGATGGACTAGACATATCACGTGTTTATCAGGATGACGCATATCAATTAACTCATGTGATCTCAGTAGCATGCATACAGATTATAGTGGTTTATAGATGTATAAAAATAATAATTGTAGGTTTAATATTATAATTCATAATATCTTATAATTATGTTATAATTAAATTACATTGTTAAATAATAATGGAATCTATAACAACACATAAGGAAGAAAGAAGACAAATAGACTAAAGAAAGAAAGAAAACAGAAAGACTAAAGAAAGAAAGAAAACAGAAAGACTAAAGAAAGAAAGAAAACAGAAAGATAAATGATTAAAACTATATACGAAATTGAACTGAAATGTAACAAATTTTAAAGACGTCAACGGCCTGTGTTGCTATAGGATGTCGTTAAACTGTTGAATAATAGCATCTCATATGCGTACAAAGGCATGACTAAACGCATAAGGTACACGCTTAGGCAAATGAAAAGAAACAACAGCAGATAGTAAGGAACAATTAAGACAATTCTATTTCCCAGGACAAATGATCCCTCTGTCAATTGCAGTAACCAACCTGTATAGCAATCGTCACACCGTATTCAACTGTAAATTTGTACCTATGAATAAGGCTGTTAAAAATTTGAAATCACGGCCTTGGGTACCCGTCGACCCCAGGAGGCGAAAGTAGAATTCATTCATCAATCGCCAGCTTTGCATAGAATCCAACAATTGACCAAATTCGCGTTTTAATCAAGAGGCCAAACTCGTTTAAGTCAAAGTTTACATAGACGGCCATTGATATCGCAATATTCTGCTTAACAAAGACCATTGTTATACAGAAAGAAGCAGGCGCTGGCTAAAGACACCTTCAAATCGCTTCTGTTCCACGTTATATGATTATTATTATGAAAGACTCTAAAAGTCATTAATCAGTTGCCATTTCCAAATCATCGATGAATGGATTATCTCAAGTTATCACAGGAGTCGCATTGAATTATACGGCGGGCATACAAGACGCCCATTACGTCATTCATCTAGCTTAACCAACGTCTCCACCTAGCGAATGAAAGACCCGACAACCTAATTTGATTGAGCGGAATCGATCTATCTCCGCAAGCCCTTGTCTTATTGTCCATCAACCTATGCCCTTTTCCCCATCATCCATGCGACCATAGAAGGAATCATGACCCGATCTCATATGCCGATGCCAAGAAATTGAAGTCGCTAACACTACGTCATACAACGACTTTACCCGACTGTATTCCTGGATACTATACGAAAAGATACGAGAAGATACAACAGAAGATTCATCGGAAATTTTGCTGGTAATAACTTCAAATAATGGTCTTGGGTTTTTGTCGGCTCTGGATGACAATCAGTCTGTTGCGTTCCTCTCGTCTGCCGGGGCTCACTGGCGGCAGCTTCTCTGATCGTCAGAACACTGCATGCTCACAAAGTATCTTTTTATGGCGTGGACATCAATTGACCTGGTGCAGGTAATGCTTTGGCGAGGCCCTTCGAAGTTGTGTTTAGACTAAGTACCTAGATAGTATTTACAGAGATACAATGTCCGATGATAACTATTGCATTTCAGTTCATCTTCAAATTCCTTCTATAGATTTTTTCTACGCTCGTCGTCTTATTCCTGGCGTTGACGGTCTTTTCAAGCGATGATATTAAGTTAAAAGCAGAATCCTCAAGTTCTTGTCATATCGACTTGAGTAGCGACAGAGTCGTTAAACTGAAACTACAGTGGGAGTACTGAACTCCAACTTGGGCTACACCACCCTATCATCAGCGATTTGTACAAGATAGAGAGTGTCATCTGAATTTCATAAGGCCAGAAGTGTCAAAAGGCTTCGAATAGCGGGCCTGTGACAATGTGTTCCATCAAGTGGCGGACCAGTCAAGGTGCCGAGCTGCCTGAGAGAATTGAACAGGGCTTTACGAAGAGAAACGGTCAGATCGTTCCTAGGAGATGATTACAACGCAAAATCTTGAACTAATTCATTAATTCATTACGAAGATTTAGGCCTACTTAGCGCCCGTTCAAGGTTACTACTCAGACAGAGTTCCCGATCCCGTGCGGTCAAAATAGGCTCATGAATTTTCAATTTTTAGCAAGGCTACTTGAGTCCGAAAAACATCGTCAAGCGATTTGCTTTAACACCCAGTCTTAGACAGTTAAACAGTGAATATTAGTGACAATTCAGAATTCGGAATGGAGACTTTATGATGGCGTCTTTCTGACGCTATAAATGTTTATTTATTAAACAAAGTACATTTCACTGTAATACAATTGTTTCAAATTATCGTCAACGTCCATTATAGATTGCATATGATAATAATAAAGTACACTTTGTCTTAGCCCAGACACACATAGGTTACACGGCAAAATAAATAGGAGTAACTTCTGCCTCTGTCTGCCAATTGACAATGGCAGTCTCAAGCCAGTGTAAAATAGGAGGGCGGCGCTAATCGTCCTTGTAATCACTGTGTCATTTACCTGAAAATACTACTACGGTATAAATTGTTAAGCAATTTAATTGACTAAGTTTAAGCCTCTGTCTGAAGTTGTGAGTAAGTTTCAAACTCTTCTTTAACTGCTTCGTAATCCACAAGATATCACTATACATAATTATAAATAGATGACGTAGATCCAAATAGCAAATGAAGTCAAACATCGACTTTTGAAAGAAATTCATTCTAAGTAACATAGGTTGCAATCATATTGAGCCACAAACGGACATAATTTGGCTGACTTTGAAGATCTAATAAAGAAGGTCTCTGTTCAGGTACCCGATGTAGCTGTGAAGTACAACTTGATGTGCCAATCGTATGGACCAGAGCTTTGGTAACTACAGAGTTGGTATTCAATCAACGTAATCCAGAACAACGTCAGCAAGTAAAGCAATGGCTAATTTAAGTTGACTGACCAAGAATAAAAGCTCAAATCACATTTATAGTGCTTCATAGACTAAGTTTATGCCAATATGTTCCATGGACCTATGCTTGAGTTTCCACAATGAACAGTAAAATGTTTAAAAAAAATCGAACTCCCATCGAACTAACAACAGTAAGTCAATTATCATGGAACACTTGAAGCAAACGTCATGAAGGAGCCTTTATTGCACATTTTAATCGTATCATAATACGTTGTCGTTCAGGGCCATTCATGCCCAGTGTTCCAATATTGGAACATATGTTCAAACTTAAAAAATGTATGGAATATTTTAAAATCAATAGATAATTAACATGAATAATTGAATATGTTATTATAACATCAATTAGTATAACATATATCTGAAAATGAAGATGAAAAAGAATTTGGGCAAAAACGGGCTAAGCTAGAATATAAACAACTTGCCTCTAGAAGATATAGAATTACTTGTAGGGCTGATGCATTTGTAGGTATGGTTTGTGCTCGACAACGCTTTTATTATTCTAGACCAGTGGTTCTCAACCTTTTTGGCACCAAGGCACACTTAAGATCTTTTGAAATTCAGACGGCACACTATTAAACTAAAACTTACTTTTGTTGTTTAATTTTGAGCAATTTTATGGCTGTTCTTGTGAAATCTTGCTTTTAAGCAGTTTTCATCTGAAAAACAAAGGCTCAATTTAAAATTTTACATAATTTTCAAAATAAACTAGAGTAGAGTAAACAAGGGGTTTTACAATTATACATTTACAATGTCAAACACAAACTGGCTGTAAACTTTGCGAGCTAGCCGTGTTAAGAAGACTTTTGTAATTTGCAAGACTTGTTTAAATGTCAATCAATGTCAATGTGATGTCCGTTGAAAATTTCTTCGATCCTTGAACGAATTTCCGATAAACAAACTCTCATCTGCACGCATGCGTGTGTGTCTGTCTCCATGTCTGTCCAAATGTACGCGTATATCTATGCGTGTATGTTATTTGAACTTATTTCTGTATACATGTCAATGCACATGGAACTACTTTCTTCATCCGCGCATTGTATTCATACGCTTTCGTTCGTTTGATCCGATTCCTGTCCCTCGTGTCTCGGTCCGCAGATGTGTTTCAGCAGAATCTCGTTCTCGATCTCGCTCAGCGATCCCTTGACGTAGGGAGTGGTCGAGTGGCGCCGCCCGCTGGCCGCCCCGCTGGTGCCCAGGACGCGCCGGCCACTGCCTCTGGGGGCCCCACAGGTCTCGGGCACTGCTCCGGTGTAGGCAGTAAACCCTGAGCAGGTGGAAGGTCGGCCGCCTACTCCACCCCCAGTGGTCATTCGGAGGAAGGACAGACAACTCATTGACCTCCAGAACCTCAGCCACTTGAACCTAGAATATTGAAAGAACGAGGTTGATATTAGTTCTTATTATCACATTTATTAGCTTAGGATCAGTCCCAGTATTTGCAATGGTATTAAAGGCAGTAGTAGTAGAAGTAGTAGTAATTGAAGCAATAACATTATTTGTAATGGTAATATTAGTCATTGTTATTAAACAATCGTGTTGCACGGTGGCTGATTGGTTAGAGCGGTCAGCGCGTAACACTCAGTGTGGACTGAGTGAGCAGGCTCGATACTCGTCCGAGGCGTCACTGTGTAAGGACCTTGAGCAAGTCCTTCGCCCACAATTGCTCTGCAGGCGTGTGCACTTCTGAACAAAAGATGTTGGAAGAAGGGCGATATCAAATTTCAAGAATTCAATTTCAATACAATCCAGATTAGGCCTATGACTGTTATTTGGTTTTGCCCTTCTTACAATTTGCGCAGAAGTGCACACACGCCTCGACGGTGCCTCTTCAGGTGTAATGCAGAGCAATTGCGCTCGAAGGACTTGCTCATTCAGTGCTCAACGTCCCTACACTTTAACCCATCGGGCGAGGATCGAACACGCACACTCCGCATTACGGGCTGACCGCTCTAACCAATCGGCCAACACACCACACGCGTTGTTATAGTAATTGCGGTAGCCAGCCCAGTAGTGACAACATTATGAATGGTAGTAGAAGTATACTGGCAGCAGAAGTAATGAAAGCAGGACTGTGTTTATTAATATTGTAACTTTCCCTGTAGAATTAAAGCAAATTATCTTGAAAATGCAAATCAGTCGAAATGCCAGCTTATCCACGAACCACATATAGTATTTAAATGGCATAAAACCCTATATAGGCTAACATTAGTTCCTTGCAAATGCTGAACTAAATCGCCACCAATCAACCATGAAAATATACAATATTCTGATTGAAGTTGGATGCAGAATAGCGTCCACTGTCAGAGTAATAATGTTCGGTTAATTTATGAGAACTCGTCATTTATATAAATCTTCGAACAGGAAACGTCACAATTAGTGTATGACGGATGGATCCAGAGTTTAACGACAGCTTTTGACAACGTAGGCCGTTGCAGTCGACAGAAATTTGCTTGGCATATCACTATGGTTGTATCGAATATGTGATTTTCACTATTCGGGCGAAAAAGAATAGTGTAAAAAATAGGTCTACCGACTCATTTCAAAATTTCAAATGTAAGCAAAAGTTTCAGTTCAGTAAATGTAATATAGAAGTAAAAGCAAATGGTTAACTACATGTAATTTTTGCTCTCTGCCAGTCTGTAAACTAGGAATGGAACTAACTTGATTAAATTTATAAATGAGACGACTGACACTGCGATACCGTGGTCCGGCAGTATGCCGATACATGCAGTTACTCCAGTCCACTCGATATAGCAACCGCTGTCTGTGCAGAAACATGTGTCACGTGACCCCTATTTGTATTCGGTCCGGCCGCAACTACTGGGCCGAATACCGAATGGCGATTTGGCACACTATTCGGCTCCGAAACGAATACGAAGTGAATATTCGGTACAGTCCTATATATTACAGCGTTTTAGTTTATATGAATATCAACAAGTTATGAATAATATTATTACCCATTACTGCTCTTATTTATAAAGTGATTATCACTTACAAAAGAGGTGTTAAATAACAATAATGATGATAATAATAACAATAACAGTAATAATAATTCGATGGCAAGAGACCAGATGGCGCCACATTAATCCCATGGGCGAGAGGCAGACACCTAGCATGGGACGCAACAGCCATTCACACATGCGCATCCTCTTATGTACATCTGACAGCATCAACAGCCGGTGGAGCAGCAGAACATGCCGCAGAACGAAAGTGCATCAAGTACTCAGCCCTCCCTACCACGCACGATTTTGTGCCAATGGCCATCGAATCACTGGGCCCCATAAACCGTACTGGAATGGAGTTTCTGCAAGAGCTGGGCCGCCGTATGACACAGGCAACGGGAGACCCTCGCGAAACAACTCATCTTTTTCAACGTCTAGCTATTTGTACACAACGTTTTAATGCAGTGGCATTCAGGGGCTCTTTTGTTCAGCCCGATGGGGACGAAAACCTATAACAATAACATATGTTAACAGCGATTGACACCGTGGCTCCATCATATCTCCAAGCGACGTCATCTTCGGTGGGGGCTGCAGCGGAGGTGGCTACCACCAGGAAGACCATCAAGTACAGCCAGCTCGCTGTCAGCTATCTCTTCATTCCATTGGCCTTTGAGACCATGGGCCCAGTCAATAACGAAGGAATAGACTTCATCAAAGACTTCGCCTTCTGACACATATCACCAGAGACCCTAGAGAGACAAGCTACTTGTTCCAACGATTGTCAGTTTGCATCCAGCGCTTCAACGCAGTTGCCTTCAGAGGCTCTTTTGTGCAGCTGTAGTTTAACCAAACAATAGCATCTAGTGTATAATAATAATAATAATAATAATAATAATAATAATAATAGCAATAATAATAATAAAATTAAAAATAATGGCAATAATAATAATAATAACAATAATAATAATAATAATTATTATAGAGTGGT
This sequence comes from Bimastos eiseni, assembly GCA_959347315.1. NCBI lineage: Eukaryota > Metazoa > Annelida > Clitellata > Crassiclitellata > Lumbricidae > Bimastos > Bimastos eiseni. The sequence continues at coordinate 42,170,321 of OY365811.1, read as the reverse complement.
TCAACAAAGCATCAGCCCTAGAGGATCAATTTTGCGCTGAAACATGAAGGAAGCAATTCGGGAAGATGCAGACTTTTTCTCTTACTGGGAACGAAAACTTCATCACTAGGAGAGTGCAGAAAATATTAAGCTCACAATCACTGAGTGCTTCTTTCAATAGGCTGTCATTTCAGGAAAAAAAATTACCGGTGAAATCATAGAAAAAATTTCGAGAAGCCTCAAAAGATCTCCTTATTCCGTGTCTCGTCAAAGAGAGACGGCGTCTGTCTTCAACATTTCCGACCAAATTGGCTTCTCAAGTGCGGCCTCCATCGAAGACAAACTTCAAGTCACTCAACCCAGAGCGGAGTAGAGCAGCATTTGCAGGAAACGTATGTTGACCTTAAATAATATATACAGAGTAGTAGGAATAATAATACTAATGACGATACTGATAATAAAAATAAAAGTAGTAATTATATTACTAAATAATAATAATAATAATACCCCCAGACAACGGTTTGAACATAATATTAATAATCTCTAAGTCCTTGGGGTAATGCAGTACCTCAGGGCCAAAAAAACAATAATAATAATAATAATAACAGTAATAATAAATATAACGATAGTAATAATAATAATAATAATAATAATAATAATAATAATAATAATAATAACAATAATAATAATAATAATAATAATAATTATTATTATTATTATTATTCTTATTATTATTATTATTATTATTTTTATTGTTATTATGTCTGGGACACAGACTGAGCGCCGTCACTGGGGAGCAGAGGGAGACGACTTTCCTCTACCAGCGCATCTCGATGATTATTCAACAGTACAACGCAGTTGCTTTCAAGGGAACTTTCGCTGCTCAGAAGTCCAACGAGCAGGGCTACTCCGGACGACATCACCATTAATTAAAATTGAAGACCATGATAATAATGATGATGATGATGATGATGATGATGATGATGATGATGATGATGATGATGATGATGATGATGATGATGATGATGATGATGATGATGATGATGATGATGATGATGATGATGATGATGATGATGATGATGATGATGATGATGATGATGATGATGATGATGATGATGATGATGATGATGATGATGATGATGATGATGATGATGATGATGATGATGATAATAATAATAATAATAATAATAATAATAATAATAATAATAATAATAATAATAATAATAATAATAATAATAATAATAATAATAATAATAATAATAATAATAATAATAATTCTGGAATGGCAATACGCTAAGATGGAGGCATGTTTTCTACCTGTGTCTAATTCGATTTTAACTTTACGCTTTTTGTGGAACCTTTCCCACCAATAGAACCATCTGCGAAGACTCGCCATTCCAGAACATCGCCCCCTATTTTTTTTATTGAATCTCGAGGATCACTTGTAGCTCTGGTAAGAAATAATAATATTAACATTAGTATTAAATAGTACACACCTCTTTTGTGACTGATTTTTGCCTTATAAGTACATAGGAGCAGCAACGATTAAGTATTTACAATTAAACCCTTGCTTTCAATGATGAACCCTCCCGTGGCAGAGATAAGTCAATGCCTCCCAAGGGCGTTTATACAGAGTCAAGTCATCACGCTCGAAGCTGCAATCGATGGATCTCGAGGCAATAGCAAAGAGTGATTGCTCTAACGTAATTACACGAAGGGCTAAATTTTATTAACAAAAGGGAATGATCTGATTGATTTTGGAGTGAAACGAAGAATAAGGGAAACTATCATTAATTAAGGAAGATGATCAAAGGGTTCTTATTAGTGGAGAAATATGTCACGTTGACCTATGGGTGGCTGGATGGGTAGGTGGATGGATGGATGAGTGGATGGGTGTAGGTGGATGGTTGGATGGATGGTTGGATGGATGGTTGGATGGATGGTTGGATGGATGGTTGAATGGATGGTCGGATGGATAGATGGATGGATGGATGCATGCATGCATGGAAAGGATGGTTTTATGAATAAGTGGATGAGGGGAAGGAAGGATGGATTGGTTGGGTGGATGGATAGATGAACAAATGAATCTCCGGATGTATTGATGCATAAATTGATTGATGGAGGGATTATGGGTGTGTGTGTTAAGATATCTGACGGATGGAATGGAGGAAGAGTTGGCTGGAGAGTTGGAAGGATGGCTGATAGATTGTACAATTGAGTAGCCAATGTTACCTGGAGAAAAGGAGGGACTTAAGCACGCTTGACCACGACCAAGCCTTCCTCCGTCTTTCGCTTTTGCGCCTGATTGCGCCTCACGATTAATTGAAACCGAATTTTACGTTTGGTTGAAGGCAAGATTTGCCAGGAGGTAATTTAAAAAAAATTGGAACTGCGTCAAGAAAGGCTATACTTTTAGTAGTCTACTCCTGGTGAAAACTCCTCGGAACTTAGTCCCCCGCGGATAGTCAACGTGGATGAATAGGTGGAAAACCCTTTTCCCGGTAGTGTAGATTCCATAGTAAAAATATTAAAAGAATTATAGAACACACCAGCTTAAAGTTATCATTTACTTTAAAGCAGATCACAAAGAGCAAAAATCTCTCGAGAAGAGTTTATCTAATCGCAGAATAAAGTACTTTAAAATACTTTATTCTGCGATTAGATAAACTGCTTTAAAGTAAATGATAACTTTAAGCTGGTGTGTTCTATGACTCCATTGTAAAACTAATAATAATAATGTAATATAATATAATATAATATAATAATAATAATAATAATTGTAATAATTATTAAAATCAGAACTGTAAACCTGATCAAACACTATATTCCTGCTTAATCAATTTATGTAGCTTTACAACGGTTTCAAATGCAAGTGTTGTTTGTGTTTTAATTCTTCATAACTGTTAACAAATGTAAGCTGTTAAATATGATGCCTAACAAAAATAAATAGACCGTGGTAAAATCAATGTCTTATTGATGTTTTTGGCTATTTAACCTTTTAACCTTGGGGTGGGGAGGGTAGAGTTCAAATGTACGTACCCATGGAGGAGGGGTCCACGAAATGTACGCGGTGCTGGGGTAAAAATAACTATTATTCTGAACATCGTGGATTGAGGGAAGGATAGACAGCTCATCTAGGCATATTTTAATGTGCGCTCCCACACTTTTTCGAAAAAAAACAAATATCGAGAAGAACTGTAAACGAAATATTTTGCCGTGCTGGGTAGAATAGAAAATTGCAAAAAATTTAAACCTAATTACAATTACACACAATACAATCATCTTTTTCAACAAGTAACTTTTCTTGCGTTATCAGAACTTAACACCACAGAATTTCCTATTATGGTCTTAATTTAATTAGCATTGCACTGTGCTCGGACCTGCGAACAAAAGTCAGTACCATTTATAAAATGATGCAAACAATGAATGCTCTTTTAACCCCCAGATTAGTGGGAACATTGCTCCAGACAGTGGCGGCGATCTCGTTTGGCGGGTGGGGTGGGAGTGGGGTGAGAGGGGGGTACCCGTACAATCACGAGAGGGGTCAGAAATGTCGCGCAACGGTGTAAACAATTTTCACACCTTTTGTGCAAAACAATGCAATACAGAACCAATTAATAATTCACATAATTAGTTTTTAAAACTCAATTGCACTTTAGCCGAATTACGAATTTCGTTAAAATTTTGTACGCTATGAACTCACTTCTTCACTTTATCGCCAAAAATCAAAAACAAATTCTTCCAAATGTCACTTATCGAAATGAAATATTCTAGCAGCTCACCCAAGTCCAATCTATCTAAAATATATTTGTGTGTAAGAAAATATTAGAAAAATGCAAATAAAATAGAATAAGAAAACGAAACTCATTATTAATCGGGGTAGGGGATGAGATGGAGATGACAAACGTATAACGTGTCACCTCTCTATAAAAGGTGAGGACGAGCCCCAGAGGATCGTCGCCTCTGGCTCCAGACATTTCATTCCTTCTCTCACCCTGTTCCCCGCCACTCGCGGGTGCTGAAGAGACAGAAGATGATGGGGTTGGCTGCACCGTTGAGTGGAGCCAGACTCTGAATGAAGATGGAAGTAGCCACCTTGCGTTGACTCGCTTCGATGAGACCAAACACATCGAGGAGATCGAAGACGAAGTAAGGACTCCAACAGAATATGAAGACTACAATCAACAATCAATAATAATAATAATAAGTACTTTAAGAATAATGATACAAGAATAATAATCGCAATTGTTACAATAATAAAAATAATAATAATATTTTTTTTCTCCCCGAGGCACATATCATCCCTTGGGATTCAAAAAATTAGGGAGGCATTGTTCTGGAATGGTTAGTCTTCGCAGATGATGGTGATGATGATGATAATAATAATAATAATAATAATAATAATAATAATAATAATAATAATAATTATTATTATTATTATTATATGTAATATGTTATTGTTATTATTATTATATATTATGTGATTATATTTCGGACAATTTTTGATGATAATCATGTCGAAGATGAAAAAAGAGCGCTGACAACAGGTTAAGATTGATGAAGTTAACAGTCCAATTAAATTACAATGAACTCCATTTAAATGAAAATCAGATCCAATTAAATGACATCAAGCTCCAATCAAGTTTCAATCAACTCCAATAAAATGATAATCGACTCCAATTAAATGACAATCAAGTCCAATCCAATTCGGTCAAACAGTGGACAGTGGTTGAGCTGATGGAAGTGATTACTCAGTGGAGCCAGGTTCTCTGCTTTACAACAGTCTCATTTCATGGAACCAGTCTAATGTAGGAGACTTTGCTGATAGATCGGGACATGTCGGCGGTCGCGATTTACGCCCGAGAGCACTAGCAGTCTGGATGGCGGTGGGATGGGAGAGAAGAGGGAGAAGGAGGAAGAATGAATTGGAAGGAATTGGAGGAGGAATGCAAAATTAGGAAAAGAGGATTACAAAATGGAGGAGCAGGAGTAGGAATGCAAGTGGGAGAAATAGATGAGGAGGAGGAAAAGGAGGAATGCATTACGAAGGGAAGGCGGAATTGGAGGAACAGAATGCAAAAGGAGCTGGAAGAGGAGGAAGAGTGCAATGGAAGGAAGAGATGGGTAGATGAATGGCAGTAGGTGGACATAAATAGCAGGATGAGAGCAATGCAGAAGAAGCGAACTACACGAGGATTAACCGCGAGAACATTACAAAAGACCGAAGAACAACGTCTTATCAAATTTGTACACACGAATTGTGACCAATAATATATATATATATATATTTATGTATATATTTAAGATATATATATATCTTATGATAGTATCCTAAATGAATGCTGATATATATATACATAGCATTCACAAAGAATACTGTTACATTATATATATACACGACTTTTATATATATATACACGACTTTTATATATATATATACGACTAATATATATATATACGACTTATATATATATACACGACTTATATATATATATACGACTTATATATATATATATATAATATATATGTGTGTGTGTGGTGTGTGTGTGTGTGTTCGCGCGTGCTGATAAACTATACACAGAGACATGTCTGTATATTGATGAAATAGCCGCCGAAGATTGATGTATATCATATGTAAATTCATATTATACAAGTGGTGTATATAATCAGAGCCGGGTCCTGGCATCCCCCTGGGGCGCCAAATAATAGGGGGTGCAACTTTATGAAATTTTTTTTAGCAATATAAATTTTATGATAACACAAAGCAATTGTGTAACTAGTTATTCAAAAATGGTTCTAGGCTAATTCCAGTTCCAATTTTCAGTCTCATACCGGCTTTAACAGAAATTAAAACTTGCAGCTGGATCTGCGATATACATGCGACATCTAGCTACAAAACTCACAACCAAGAAAAAAATTATCGCTCAGGTATTAAGGAAGCGTTTGTTTAATTACGAGTCATCGGATGAACCTGTGGTAAATCCACAGAAATTTTTTTAAACCAATATTTGCTTTGCTGTTTTGGATGCAACCATCAAGCCTGCTGCAGAGCGGCTTAATCAGCTGGATGATCACAGCTCTAATTTTGGATTAGTTTATAACATTAATTGGCGTAAAAGAATTTACTGAAAAAATTCAAAAATGCAAA
>OY365811.1:42079194-42159194 GCA_959347315.1 Bimastos eiseni | reverse complement strand
CAGGCTACTGATTGCCATAGGAAATTGCGTATATATGCAGTACTCGCCTTGCAACGCAGAGAGAACGGGTTCAATCCTTCCCCCACGTGACACTGTGTTCAAACCTTCTACAAGTCTTTACCTTTGCAAATGATCAGCGCCATCGACTGATGCTTTCTCATTATGTGGTGGTTCTTGTAAATGCATAGCTGTAGTAATAGTTGCAGCAGCAGCAGTTGTATTGTAATGTAATGTAATCGAGCATTTACATAGCGTCCATTTAAGATATCTACTCAGAGGTGCAATCTGCGTTGGCCTAAATGATGTTAAACGAGTGAGATATATAAGTTGGCAAAACTATGCGCAGTAATCTGAAAATTTTGCCAGTGGTGGGCCCACGCATAAGCGTGGAACCAACCAACGGATTCCTGTCGACAGCTGACAGATGGCATGGGTGTTCAGAGTCTCTATTAAGCAGTCTTAGTAGTAATATATATTGTGGTAGTGTAGGTGCCTTTAGTAGCAGTGGTGGCTCCAAAAATTAATCGTAGCTTGCGAAGCCGCCGCAATTTGGTCAGATTGGGACGAAATTAGGGTGCCTCATCAACCCCCATTCTCCAGCACTTCACGATTGCCAATCGTCAATTGATTTTGACTAAGAACTATTATGCGATCAACGACATAATTCACTTACGACACCTACCTATTTATATATTCTCTACTGCAGAAGTTATAGAGGTATCTAAAACAATTGCTGCAATAAGTCGGGTAAATAAATTACAATGTATTTATTCGCAAACGTAATCGAAATTCTAACGCGCCAATAAAAAAATCCAAGCGCAGGGCACCACCTTATTCATGAGCGCCGCGTTAGTTAGTTGCTGTTTAACGACACTGTGTTATAATGATAATAATTTGCGTCGTCCACCTTATTCAGCCAGGCTTGGGACTGGCACTACCAGAGTATGTATAGCGGCTAAGCGAAAGAGAGCTACAAAAGTAGGAATTTTAGTTTAAATTCAAACACTGTGTGATAACAAGAATCATTAATGTCGCCCTCCTCATATATCTAGGCTTGGGACTGGCACTTTCAGAATCCGATCAGTGGCGGAATTATATAGGCGCTGTCTGTGTCTCAGTTTGCATTGCATCAGGATTAAAGAGATTAAGACAGAGATTAGGACAAAGATGCTGACAAAGATTAAGACAGAGATTAGGACAGAGATTAAGACAGACACGAAGACAAAGATTAAGACAAAGATAAGGACAGAGATTAAGCCAGAGATTAATTAACCACGTATAAGGATGTCTAATTAACCATGATTAGTTATTAACCATGTATAAGGGTGTCTAAAATTTATAGGCAACGAAAATACGGCCCCCATACCTCAAGTTTAGTACAGCATTGGTTGATTATTATGATCCCGTTCATTTCGTCGCTGATCATTTCGTCGCATTTAAAAAACCACACTAACCCCAACCCTGACACTAAACGACCCTCGCCACGTAGACCCTGACCATAAACGACCCTCACCAGGGGCGTGCAGGTAGGGGATTCCGGAAGCAAATGCCTCCAATTTAAGGTAGGGGGAAATTTTTGGCGTCTTAAGGAAGGAATATTTTGCCTTCCTGGCACTTAGGACCGGGGGTTTGCCTCCATCACTGAGAGGGATTGACGCCCCTGACCCTCAACACGCATAACCTGACCCTAAACGAACCTCACGACTCATACCCTGACCCTAACCGAAGCTCACCACTCATAACCTGACCCTAACCGACTCTCACGATGCTTAACCTGACCCTAACCGATATGCGACGAAATGAATTGCGACGAAATGATCTGCGACGAAATGAATGGTCACCGATTATTATGATTGCGGTTTAACTTTGCACGCGCATTCTGCGCAATCCTCATTTTTTGTTACTTGTCACCCACATTCATTAGCTTATGTTCTGTCATCTGTTTATCCAGAGGTTATTGCTTGCGTCCGAAGTGAATATGCCATCATTTATATTTTCCATGCATATATCATAAATTTTGACAGCGTTTTGGAGGTGTTTATATAGATCGCATTCATCTTGCGTCTAAACCAATCTGGGATTTTCATCCAAAAAAATTAACTATATCATAAACCTAGACAGCGTTGTAAAGGTGACTAAATGGAGTGCCTAAGCCTAGTTGACGTACTCATATATCATCTGTGTTTTGGACTGGATCCAAGGTTTAACGACAGCTTATGACAACAATGGCCGTTGCCGTCGACAGAAATTTGCTTGGCATATTACAGCACTTCGAATTACTGCTAAACCAGTGCCTTTTTATTTATACAAAAGTTTGACAGCGTTTTAGAGGTGTCTAAAGAGAGCTCTTTCTCTCCTAAAGTCCTTAACGTTTGGTAGGGAGGAAGTCGTGCTGACCTTCCACTGCCAAGGGTAGGGGATAGAGATCTGGCATTGAACGATGCCTTTGACGACCTTCTCCTTAGGAAGAACCAACATCGGAATCGACAACAGCAACGATGACAACCAAGCAGCCAGAATGAGCAACCGCCGGCTGTTATCTGGCAACATCAAGACAACCGACCAACAGAGAAAATTAGAGACACAGGTGAGACACACGGACAGAGATTAAGACTGAGATTAATACAGAGATTAAGACAGAGATTAAGACATAGATTAGGACAGAGATTAAGACAGAGATTAAGACAGAGATTAAGACAGAGATTAAGACAGAGATTAAGACAGAGATCAAGACAAAGATTAGGGCAGAGATTAAGACAGGGATTAATACAGAGATTAAGATTGAGATTAGGACAAAGATTAAGACAGACATTAAGACAGAGAGTAAGACAAAGATTAAGACAGAGATTAAGACAGATATCAAGACATAGATTACGACAGAGATTAGGACAAAGATTAGGACACAGATTACGCCAGAGATTAAGACAGAGATTAGAACAGATATTAAGACAGAGATTAGTACAGAGATTAAGACAGACAAGAAGATGTAGATAACCTTCCAACACCCTACTATCTTCCTATCTTTCCTTCTTTACCTCCTTCTTCATTCTTCCCATCCTTCATTCCATCCTTCTTTCCTTATACCGCACATTTTTTCCTTCCTTTCTTCCATCCTTATTTTCTTCCTTCCATCCATCCTCTCTTCTTTCTTCGCTCCTTCCTAACTCTCGCTCTATCCATCCCAACTTCTTTTCTTTCTTCCTCCCATCTTTCATCGCCTCCTCTTCTTTCAACCCTTCTTTTTTTAGTAAGTAAATAATGTAAAAAAAGCTGCGTAATCATAGTAGGCCTACAGACATTCGGATTCTCTTACTGGTGCCTGAGGTCAAAGGTTGGGCGATGGCCTTGACCCGATCGATACTCAGAGCAACCAGAACGTATGTTGAAGCGAATGTAGCTGTACACTGTGTGTAGACAGCAAGCGCATCATTGTCATCATCGTCATCATCATCGTCGTCATCGTCATCATCATCGTCGTCATCATCATCATCGTCGTCGTCATCATCATCATTATCCTCCTCCTCCTCCTCATCATCATCATCACATAATCGTCACCTTCGTGACCCTTGTCAATAAACAATGAGCCAATAGATTGATTTTTTTTAATTGCCTGAAAGTAGATTAAACTTATAAATAGTTAACATAATATTTTTTCCCTTATTATATGTTCACATTTTATTTAATGATCTGCTTACTTAATCTATTTATCTGTTTTATTTTATATATTTTTTAAATTCTGAAATACCTGGAGATACTTGACGAGTTTGCAGATGGTACTACCACCATGCCACTCGACAGTCGCCTTCCAGATGATGTCTGGTAAGACCACAACGAGACCCATCGACAGATCTGACGGAAGCGACACAGGCAGACACTGTGATGTCATATCGTCAATTTATATAGCGCACTTATTTTCCTCTAGGATTTCGCCAATAATATGAAACAGAATAGAGAGACTATTTTGAGAGTAGTATAAGATGTAGCAAGCGGGGCCAAACCACCTAACCATAGGTTAAAACCACCACCCTAACAGGTTAACAACTTTTTTATCCCATAGCCTAGGCTAAAAACCACCAAAAACAACATCAACCTAACCATAGGTTAAAACCAACATCAACCAATAACCAGGAAAAAACGCCAGGAACTTTCCAATAGTTTCGACCTGGCGTGCACAAACCTATAGGCATGGTCAAGACAACCACCTATACTCCCTATAAGTCAAAAGCCAAAGTAATTTCCAAAGTTTTCGATAATGGGAAATTTGGTTAAAGTCATCGACAAAACCGCGCTAATGTAAAACCTCTTGGATATTAGGTTAAAACCGTGCACCAACTCGATAAAGGTCCGGGAATTTCACTACAGTTTCGATGATCCATTACACACCAACACATATGATATTAGCCTATAGCCACATCCTCAGTAGAAGGCCTGTTATAGACCTAATTATAACGTAAATTTACTATAGTTTCGCATGTAGGCCTATATATTCTAGTGAAAAAAGTTAGATGTGCAGACGACGATGGGCGATACAAAACACTATCACAGATCTGGTGAAGCGCTTTTACACGATGGTGCGAAAGAAGCTGCATGGATTAATTCCAACAGGTTAGTTGATTATAACAAATATTCTTATATATATAAAATGAATGAAAATATTTTCTCAAAATAGCTTAAAGAATTGCTAATTCAATATAAAATGCAATACTCAAAGAAAACTGTTATTGAATTAAGAAAAATCGTCAAGCAGAGTGGCTTGGTTGGGTATACGAGACTGCGGAAAGCAGAGTTGATTGCTAAAATTGAAGCCTACAGCGCCCCCTCACTTAAAGTCAGTTTGCCTAACGCCCCCGTTCCTGACATTAGTATCCCAACACTAGTTCCTATACCAGCCACGACAACGCGAAAAGTATACGATAAAACTAAATCAGCGATTAATACATTCGCACAGTGGATCAAAGGGTACATACCTGATGAGCCAAAAAGAAAGGTGAACGAGAAGTTAGAAGCACTGTGGTTTATTGAAAGACGATAAATAAAGAAATTACCAAAAATGAATACATATGTATTATTACTATAAAAAATGTACATTATGCTTAGCAAAACATCTATCCATATATGTCTGTCTATCTGTCTGTTTATCTCTCGGTATGTCTCCGTCTATGTGTCTACCTCTGTGTATCAATCTCTCTGTCTATCTCTTTTTCTGTCTCCGTCTATGCGCCTCTGTGTGTGTGTGTCTATCACTGTCTGTGTACAAGCGTCTCTCTCTGTCTTGCTCTGTCAGTCAGTCTCTCTGTCATTCTTTGTGTCCATTATTCTGTATGTCTCTGTCTGTAAATCTCTCTGTCTATCTCTCTGTCTATCTCTCTGTCTATCTATCTCTGTCTATTTCTCTCTGTCCGTCTATCTGTATGCATATAAATCTGCCCATCCAACCTTCCGCACAATAACACGGTCAGTGACGCTAATGCACGAGTCGTAAACGCTATAATTTCGTTGATACCGACATCAAAAGCTCCTCTGAGGCCCTGCTGTTTAACTACAGACGTTACACAGCGTTCCCTTGGAACACGGGTTCCACGCAGAATTGGCAAAGGAACATTCGGCGGAACCAACGAAGGACCGTTGCTTGACGGTTCTTTTATAATATAACAAGTATTATGTCATACATGTATGAGGCTTTTGGTTTAAGAGCTTCTATGGTGGCGTGGCTCAAAAGCATCATATGCTACTTAACACCCTGAGCCCCATTCGCGCTTAACTCTATCAATGCAGCTTCGTGAGTTTTGGTTGTAATTCCAACTCTTTGTTATTGGCTCCCTCTGGTCATGTGATTTATCCCTGGGAATATTTATGACACATTCTACAATAGCCTTAAGTTGATCCATATCAGCCAGGATTAAGTCGAGGTCGCCTCAGAGTGGAAATCATGGACGGAATTTACATGTTATTTGCCAAATGAATGACTGAATAAGATTAGTTCGACTTTCATTGGTGTCGATGGATTTGGCCGGAGATGTAAAGATTAATCACACCCTCTGTGTTGTTCTGTAATGAACGCTACTAGTCCCTTTCTGTTTCTCTTCTGTCATCTTCTCTCCTATGCACGCCTGTCGTCTCTTGTCATCTATTATACTCTTCTAATCTGTCATCTCTTGTCATCTACTCTCAACTCCTGCTCTGTCATCTCTTGTCATCTACTTTCCTCTCTTGCTCTGTCACTGTTGTCATCCTCCATCCTCGTCTTCTCTTTCCTCTCCTGTTCCGTCCTCTCCTGCTCTTTCCTCTCTTAACCTCTCTTCTTTTGTCCTCTCCTTTCCTCCCTTTTTCTCTCTAGTCCTCTCCAGTTCCGTCTTATCTTGTCCTCTCCTCTCCTCTCCTCTCCTCTCCTCTCATCTCCTCTTCTCTCCTTTGGTCTGGCATCCACTCCAACCCAGATCACACAAACCTCTCAACCAATGGCACTTAGCAACATCCTAAACGATTCCAATGGAATGCAGCATTATCCCGCCTTGACCCATCACCGAAACACTTAACCCACTAATTACCCAACAGCTCCACATCACCCACCTATTACCACATTATTGCCACACGAAGACAATTTCTTTGGTCCAGTTTTCAACCTCAGGCGATAATTAGAACGACGGCGAAACAGCCGACGATAGACCATATCAGAAGAAACATCAAAGAGCCCATATTTCTCAGAGTGCGCAGCGAACTGAAAACGGACGTCAAGATTACTCGATTACAGCGTCGGATGCTCTACTTTTCAAAGACCGCTTTTCCTTCTATGTTAGTGCGACGATTTTCATTTTTAATCTGATTTACTCGACGGGTGGCTATTAAGAAGAAAGGAGTGCTAATTGAATTCGTAGTGACGCGGTTTGCTCCTTAAATCAGGAAACTATTTACTACACAACTAACGAAAGACGAAACTGGGTGCGATGCAAGATTAAAATCAATTAGCTATGTTGTCAACCGACGTAAATCGTTGCTTTAGCTCATTTTTGGAACTTTCGACGCTGTAGAACAGGTGGTAAAAGATGATTTGCTAATAATTACTTTCGAGCAGCGGCTGTGGAGATCTATAAGTAGGATATTTCACAGGTATACGAAACTTGTAATAGCAGATCACAACATGCATCTCTTATTCAATTAGGCCTAACCTAAATTACTGATTAGGTTCTGTTTGCTCAATCTGCAAATCCTAGCCTAACCAACAGCTACTCATCTATAATGGGTACACTGCCGGTGGGAAGATGAGACGACGAGGGAGAGAACTAACCACTCGCCCACATAAGCCGAGGCTGCGAAAAGGAAATCTCTAACACTTCTTAATTAACCATGGGTTACTCAGAGGTCAGATTAATTATTAGGAGAAATCTTCTGCGGTCTCGGCCGCCGCAACACATACTAAGCTGCAATTGGAAGAATCCTGGCTGAACACGTTCAAAATTTAGCGATTGAGAACCTCTGCGCTTGCGTAACCTTTGGTGCCTGCGCACTTTCAAAAACACCTATGGTTTTGAATATGCCACGTGAGGGTCGGTTATGGTCAGTGTTAGAGTATGTGTCGTTTCTCGACATATGCGAACAACTTTTTGGCCGCAGGAGTCATTTTTCCATGCGTTGAGAGACCGAACTTTTAGCTGCAGAAGCTCCAGGCTAATTATTAAGGGACAGTTCACCTTATTCCAGATAGACTATATCACTATGGAGCGATTTCTAGACCATCTCTCGATTTTCACTCTTGCTTCTAACAAAATGTATTTAAATTCATTTTTGCAGTGTCACTGGCATCACAAAACCATTTAAATCATCATTTTATTTTCAATTGAATTATAAATATATAATGAGATAATTAAAATCTAGGCAACGAAGCAATAAGTAGGACCTGTAATCATTTGTAAACCAACTGAGTCTACGCAATTTGGTGCACATGTATCTTATGATATGGTAAATCTGGGAGTCACAGAGCTACCCGTATTAGTTGGATCGGATTTGATTTGATTTGATTAGCCTGGATGATATGAGGTTTGATTTGAACATCTCATATTTGATTGGATTATGGAGAGAAAACTCGTCTAGACGGTAAGACACCTATCGAGGACCACCGAGGAAAAACAGCGGAAATGACCACTGGAAGAATCCTGGCGCAATTCTTGAATGTCAGTTCGATAATTAGAGGCGCTATCGCATGATGATGTTGCGGATTACAAGGACATATCGGATTATCGCTGACGTTCATTGAGCGTGAGTTCTTTCCAAGATGACCAAGAAGGAATGGAACTGTTGTAATTCTGCACGTTATGTCAGGAGACCCAACATGAAACAAATTTATGCCGACACGCAAGGACAAGGGATGGGTGAAAACGACGACAGCAGACCGCCAGCGAATGGCATTTATGATGTTAAAAATATTTAAGCTATAGTTCAGGGATACTTAATCCACCTCCAAAGGGCCGGGTGCGGCCCCGCGGCACATCCTTTGCAGTCCCTAAGCCCATTTTTAATTTTTCAAAAATCCAGTCATCAAGTGCTTTTTGCGCTCCCGAGCACCCATTTCACTTTTACAATCCCCACACTTATATGCTAATATCGGTGAATAAACATTTTGAGTAATGAATTTGAACAAAACTAAGTTAAAATTATATCTAACTGATAATAAGATTGAATCGATTTTGAGAACTGCAAGGCATTTACAGGCATTGAACCTAGCCTGGAAAGGTTGTGAAGTAAATACAATCTCAGCCACCTCACTGACTGATTACCAGTAACTTCTTCGGTGAGTAGAGCTAACTCCGTGTTATGTTGACAGTAACAGTAACTGTTGAAAAAAATTCAAATTCAAATTTTTTCTCTTTTTATACCGTTTTCTTTATATGTTGTTAGATAACTATCCTTGTATCTATGTATCTAACACATTCTGCTAGTGACCTAAAGTGCTTCCTTGGACTATCTTACTGGTAGATCTGGTTTTACCTTTGATGGTTCTGCTTGGGTGACTCTTACGAGGAGTGCCGTCTATTATTTAAGCGTTGTTACTTAAGGTGTGACCAGAGTGTGTTGGCTGCTAGATAGAGTGCGTTGATCTTCTGTCTAGAGTGTGTTTAACGGTAGCTATATGAACGGTGTCTCTGAGACTTGGGTTGTCTTTGCGTATTTGTCAGCCAACATATTTCTCATTTGTATAATTAAGTTAGCTTACTTAAGGAACAGTTTCATGGTACGCCTGTTGCTGCCAAGACGTGTTGATGTTCTGCCATCCTTCTGCTGACTTCGTCTTCGTATGTCGTCCCGTTGACGATGGTAATTTATAAACATTAATACGAAGCTTATCTGTTTGTTTACCAAAGTTATATATATTTCTTTAAATATACTTTGTTATACAATTCCCTAGCCTGTGTCTTATAACTCTACGTAAATCTAACAATGTGTTTTCATTTAACTGTAGTGAACAAACTTAGTTTGAGGAAGTTTGCAGCACAAACTCAATCGTTATCGTGTTTACAGCTTTGATGGTTGTACAAAGACGGCACATAGCTGCTAAAAGATTCTAGCTACCAACAAATTTTGTATAGTACCGAAGATTTAAAGGGGCAGCCGAAAACCAAAACCGACATTAAGATTATCATGTATGATACATATATAATGAAATATGGTATCGTAACTCTATGTATAAATTATTTTATCGTCATTTCAGCAGAAACTCTCCTTGGGCGATCACAAGAAACCATCGAAAGACACGAATTTTATGAAGATTAATAAAGTATATTATATTCAATATGAAGATATAAAAAATCGATTGGGAAATACATCAAAATGCATGAAATGTGAGACTGCGTTATATATAAAATTATGTTCAAACTAGTCTTATAATATATATATATATAATATTATATGTATTAGTCAAATAATATTTGATTGATATATATACATACAAATATATGTCAGATATATTATAAGCCACATATATGTATATCATGCATATGCATGAGATATATTAATAAACATGAGACATTAATGAGTGCATTTATCACACAGGGAATCTACTTTAGGTGTAGGAAGGGCTTTCGTTCGTACTGCCTCCTAAGATGTCGACCGGATATGGCGACATGACGTAGTGGCTCCAGTTCTATTCATATTCCGCACAATGACTGTCTCGTCGGAAAAGAGAATATTTATTACCGGCATTCAGAGAGCGACCATAATATTTATATAGCGCCTTCGGTAAGTCGGTTCCATACATGGCGTCCGATAAGTACGTACTTGACGTTTACTTGCATGCATTTCAACCATAAATATATGCTAATTTATGCATATATATATAAAGATATATGTATATGCAAAGTGCTTGATGACGCTCTTAGTATATAATATACATATTTACTTGATTGAATGCACAGTAGCAATTATGTATGTATACACGGTGAACTATAAAAAACGAACCTCCTGAATTGCTATAATAATTTGAGAAAATAATTTTTACATCTTAGTCAAATTAAAAAGTCAGTTTAACGATTATATTTAGGCTATCATTTATTAGTTATAATGTGTGTCCCTCGGCCTGTAATTCTGATTCGGGTGTAAATGTTGTATTACTATTCCGACCTCACTGAAATGACGTCACTATGACGTCAATTTTTAACTGATTCAGCGCATAATTATAATTACAGTTATAGTTGGGAGTAAAATACTTGTAGTCTCAATACAAATTGCGATATCTGGTATCTATATCTATAGTTTTTGCATAGGTTCGTCTTTTGTTTTCGTTCACAGTGTGTGTATATTGTGTGTGTGTGTTTAGATTTATATATACTTATATATATATATTTTAATATATATATACATATTTTTTAATATATATATATATTAATATATATATATATATATTGTAAACGAATAAACTTTTATAAAAAGCGTCACCATGATAGATCTATGGGAATTTGACCAGTTGTCTCTAATGGCTCAAGATTTATCATTGAGGCTTATCTATTGAAGACAGCAGCCGTTCGTTTCACTATCATGCTGCGTCGAGCGTTGTCTGTAGTTTGTCCAACTGCTTGGGATGAACTCCCGCTGGGATTGGGTCTGGAGCCCCTATGAGAACAATTTTTTACAAATCTTCCGAACGAATAAATTGATTTGATAGATGTAAATCGATATACGTACGGTCATACGTTTTGCGTTGTCATCATTATCCAGATACCGTAACCTTGCAGCCAAAGTACCTTTGCGGATTCTTCACCATTCAACCAACACTCTCTCCCAATCACCTCAAATCTCGTTACATGGTCAATCCTAGCCTCGAGTAATCCAACCAATCGATATCCCATATTCAATCAATCAATCAATCAATCAATCAATCAATCAATCAATCAATCAATCAATATCATTTAATATAGCGCCCTTGCATTCGCATCATCTGGAGGCTGTGTTAACCCTAATACGCAAATCAAGCGCGTTACTTATATAACCACGGCCTCACCCGGAGATTGGACACTCGCCATCTGAACTTATTTCAGGACGGAAGTGGCGAATTCCCACAGTTTAAAATGTAATCCAGGCGTAGCTGGGCTGTGAAGCTAATTCTTTATAATCGTTCCTGGTATGTACGACAGAGAGAATTACCCGCAATGGCGAGATGAACAATGAAGAAGTTCATGCGCGACTTCCGGTTCTTTGAGAACAAAATGGCGACGAGTATCAAGAGATTGCTGACGACGATGAAAACGAAGAGAACGGACAAGAACGCCAGCTGCTCCGTCTGCGAAAATAACCAAAGAAACGAACAACGATGATTAAACGACGCTTAGTTGATCTTAGCCCCAGCTCCCCTGCGTGTCCCGATATATGCTGGGTTCAGACTAATCTCAGTCCGCCCCATCTGGATATATGGAATCCTATAATGTCGTCTGCCTTTTAATATCGAAGTAGGAGCTTCTTATTATATAGAGGCGCTATAAAATGATCTCTAACGTTTACGACTGATTGTACCCGTAGTGTAGACAGCGATGCACTTATAGACTTATGTTTTATAATAATTATTACGTTACGACGTTGTATTAGGCCTACATTACATTGCTTTGACCTTGACTTTGCGCATGTGATGAAGCGGTATCATGCACAATATAAATCTCGCGCATACGACCGTCGTCTGTCGATTGTAACCGTAATGTAAACAAAGATTTATATAGCGCCAATTTACGACGACACGGCGCCGCCTTAGCAATTGTGGTCGTCGGTGATGGGTGACGTAAGCACCTACTATGACGATTTACAATTAGCATCCTCTGAAGGACGAACAGACGACGACACACACAGAGGCGGATAGACAGACACACGCAAAGAAGGAGAGGGAGACGCACATAGGTGGACAGACAGTTATATACAGGCGGACAGACAGATACAAAAAGGAGTGAGGTCAGACACACACACACACACACACACACACACACACACACGAGGACATTCAGTCAGACACAATCGGACAGACAAACACACACAGTCGCATATACAGACACAGAAAGGGGAGAGGCAGACACAGACAGGTGGACAGATAGATACACACGCGGGGAGACACACACAAGAGCGGACAATCAGACAGACGGGGAAAGAAAGATGGAGACACAAAAATAGAGACAGAAACAGGAGAGAGATTGAAAGGTAGAGACTAGGACACGTACAGACTGAGGACCAGAAAGAGAGAGAGGGACAGACAGACTGACAAAGACACAGAGATCTCCTGGTGTTTACGGGCAATTTCCTCGGCAGGTGGCGCTGGATTCTGAACAGAGTGCTCAGCCGCGTTGCATTTCGGTCATCGCAGACAATCCGTTGAGATTTATGGCAACGTGATTCATGGGAAGAGTTCGAATAATATCTCTGGTTGTGTGGCAGACCAAATGTTTACGATGGGCTGGATGGGGAGGGTCGAAGTGGAAGGTAAGATCAGAAATATGGGATGCACAAAGGATAAGAGACAGACAGACAGTGCCTCTCTCTGTCTCTGTCTCTGTCTCTCTCTCTATCTCTCGCTCTCTCTCTCTTTCTGTCCGTCAGTCTGTCTGTCTTTCTCTCTCTACCCTCCCCTTAATCAAATCCTATCCTAATCCTCTCTTTAATCCATCCTTATGACTGGTACTACCAGTGTGTAAAAGTGGAAGAGTTTATATTTGATGACAAGTTCATCACTATACATTATAGTACTATAGTAGTTTCAGTTTAACGTCACACTGCGACAACACAGATCAGTGGCAGCACCCTCCTCCTTTAGCTAGCCTTGCGACTGGCACTGCCAAGTTGCAAGCAGTGCGAAGTTCTGTTTAAATGAAAAAGGAAACTGAAAGCGTGCGAAAGACACTATTAAAAGACGTTAACATAGGATTTATCTCGCAATACGGTCACTCTATTATCACCATTGCTGATCATTACCTCATATTGATTGATCTTGAAATTGAGCCTTTCTGCGTGACCAGCTACACCCACTCATTCTGCGTGACCAGCTACACCCACTCATTCTTTAGTCGTCCAACTTATTCTCAGCACTTTGTGACGTCTTGTCTTTGCCATCACATAACACATCAACCCTTGGTTCACCCATCATTATTCACCAATTACTCGCTAATTATATATATATATAATTAGCGAGTAATGATAAAGATATATATATATATAAGCAAATGTACGTATCACACTATTGTCTAATGTTCCCTTATTGCAATACGTGGAATGTTGCACTATTATCCAGCGCAATACTTAAAATTAATCAAATTCAGTGACCAAACCGACACCTTTGTTTGAATAATCAAAGCAACTGCGCCTCCGTCCTATAAATTAACAGCTGGTTCTGTTTTAGGGGTGTCTACATGTAAAGTGCTGTTTTAACTTTTTGAGTATTGTCCAACACAATACTTCATCTAATTCAGTAGCAAAACAAACTATTGTTATTAGTGTTGGTCACAAGACCAAAAACTCAAGACCAAGACCCAGAGGTCCAAGACCAGGACCAAGACCGATGTTCCTTTTTTTTATAAACAATTCAAATTATTATGACGCTAAGCAGAATAGCACGCCTAAAACATGAATTTTATTGCTGAAGAATACTAATCTTAATAATGGTCCAGAAAACAGTTTTACCGGCCACTCTGAACTTTTGCGGGTTCAGCCATTGGCTTCGGCCGGAGAATATCACACCATAAATTACTTACAGTATACATACGACAGGAAAATAGTTTAAGACATCTGAACAAGTAGAGTAACGTTCCGTTTGATTTGTGTATTTGTATCACGGACCTCGGAATTGTAGGTTAGCAGTGTTTACACCTGGCCGACCATATAATTATTCGATTATTCCAAAATCTTGAAATTTCTTAAAGCAAATTTTGAAATATTTACATTTTAGCTCCATTACAAATGCAATTTCTTCTGCCCATTGTAACATCCCTATAATAATTTATTAGTTTGGTCAGCACGCTATAAAGCGATAACAATCGCGTAGAGCATAAGCATCCGGTGTCTCTAATAATCGAAAGTAACCGACACATATCGTGGTCAATTGCTCTGATGCGGCAAATGACCAAGAGCGCTAATTTAAGACTGAGACCAATCCCACGACCGTTCCTTTATGACCAAGACCGACACATTCGAGACCGAGACCGATGGTCAGAGACCAAGATCAAGACCTATGCCGTAGTTTTCCGGTCTCGAGACAAAGACCGCGGTCTCGAGACCACATCCAGGAATGTTATGTCATCTGCATCAAACAAAATTATTTTTGTCTTGTAGGGGAAAAATGGACTCGATTTATGTATTATTCAACAGTTTAACGACATCCTATAGCAACACAGGCCGTTGACGTCTTTAAAATTTGTTACATATCAGTTCAATTTCATATATAGTTTTAATCATTTATCTTTCTGTTTTCTTTCTTTCTTTAGTCTTTCTGTTTCTTTCTTTCTTTAGTCTTTCTGTTTTCTTTCTTTCTTTAGTCTTTCTGTTTTCTTTCTTTCTTTAGTCTATTTGTCTTCTTTCTTCCTTATGTGTTGTTATAGATTCCATTATTATTTAACAATGTAATTTAATTATAACATAATTATAAGATATTATGAATTATAATATTAAACCTACAATTATTATTTTTATACATCTATAAACCACTATAATCTGTATGCATGCTACTGAGATCACATGAGTTAATTGATATGCGTCATCCTGATAAACACGTGATATGTCTAGTCCATCTATATACACATACAATAAATTATATAGTAATATAAATGAAAGAGATTTAATTAGAGTATAATCCCTTTATTTATTGTTTTAATAAGTCTATAAATGACACTTTGTATACATCCTACATCAAGTAAATTTTTCACATTAAATTCCAATTTATAAATGCTACATTGATCCTTCAACATAGAGGCTATATTTTCTTTCTTACACTCCATTAGTAGATGTGCGATACTGTCTGTAGTCTTACATAAGTCACACAATCCATTGGGATGCCTTCGCATTAGAAATAGTCTTTTATTAGTAAGGGCAACTCCTAATCTTAAACGACTAATTTGAACCTCTTTTTGTCTACATGGATCTATTAACTTAATATCAGTGGAAACAATTGGGCATATATTTTTATAAAAATTTCCTTTATCATCATTAGTATATTGCAATTGCCATTTATTGATTATATATGTTTTAATCAATGGGTATATTTCCTCCTGTTCTATATAATCTGTAGAAGTTATAGAATCAATATGTAATGCTTGTTTGGCCATTTTATCAGCCATTTCATTACCTTTTAGACCTACATGACCAGGTATCCATGCCAATTTTACTCTATGTAATGTTAATTTATTTAATTCAATTAATAATTCATTAAATAAAGTTGGTCTAGAATTACACCTGTTCCTCTGAATAGAAGACAGTACACTTAAAGAATCCGAGAAAATGACAAAATTACAATTATTATAATCCTTATCATTAATAATCCACAAAATTGCTTCTTTTACTGCAGTTAGTTCAGCAGCAAAAATACTAGAATAATCACATAATTTGAATTTTCTTATAATATCCAAACTTGGAATTATAAATGCAGCAGCTACTAAATCATCTATCTTTGAACCATCTGTATAAATATGAATGTCATTATTATATTTCAATACTATTTCCTGAGCAGCTAATTTCATGAATTCTGGATTAGTAGTCTTTTTATTAATCTGATCATTGAGACTCATATCTATTTCAATTTTCTGATTATTCCAAGGAGGACATGAAGGGAAGGTAGGACCAATAAATGATGTATTTATAATAGATGAAATGAATTCTTGAGTACGAATAAAAATAGAATTATTTTTATTCTGAGATGTTTTATAGATGTCTGTCCAATGTAATTTAGAAGTGGATGTACATGGATGATGTTTATTACCAATTATTTTAATTTCCATTTTAATAGAGTTATTTAATCTTCTTAGATTTAAAGGTAATTCCCCACATTCATTTTGCAAGGCTGCAGCAGAGGAGCACTTTGGTACACCACAACATAATCTTAAAGCCTCATTTTGAATTGTATTAAGTTTATTTAATATTGATTTTGAAGCTGATGAATATGCTACATCCCCATAATCTAAAATTGATCTAATTAGAGCTCTATATATAGCTAATAAAGATTTCTTTGAAGCACCCCAATGATATCCTGAGAGTGCTCTCATAAGGTTTAATCTTTTTTTACACTTCTCTATGATATAATCTATATGAGGTCTCCAACTTAATGTCTTATCAAAAATTACACCTAAGAATTTAGCTTTATTTTCCATTTTAATGTTTTGTTGATCAACTTTGATACTTATATTGGGTGTACTTATACTATTAGTGAATAAAACTGCAACTGTTTTATTTATTGAAATTTTGAAGCCATTTTCATTACACCAGTTAATTATTGAATTAATTGATTGTTGTATTTTAGTTTCCAGTATTTTTACATTCCTATGGCCTAAATAAACAGCACTGTCATCTGCAAAAAGGGACATATCAATTCCCTTTGGTCCTGATGGAATGTCATTAATCATAATCAGAAATAATAAAGGAGAAATTATTGAACCTTGAGGTGTGCCATTTTGTTGCTTAAATTTAGTGGACATTTCAGCACCAACCTTTACTTGAAATGTTCTTTCAGATAGAAATTTCTCTATCCATGTAGTTATATTGCCTGTAATACCTAATTTTTTTAATTTTTTTATAAGAGTTGGCACATGCAGCATATCAAAAGCCCTTTCAAAATCAATGAATACTGCTAGTACATGTTCCTTATTCTTTAATTTCTTTAATATTGTGTCTTGTAGTTTCAAAATCTGATCCATGGTACTTCTATATTTACGGAAACCTGATTGGTTTTTAGTAATGAGATAATTTTTTTCTAAATACCATTGCAGTCTATTAGTTACCATTTTTTCCATTATTTTACACACAGTAGCTGTCAAAGAAATTGGCCTGTATGAATCCGGAATTTCTGCATTTTTACTTGGTTTTAACAAAGGCAAAATAATAGCATGATGCCAATCATTTGGAAAAATTCCCTGAATCCAAATTTCATTAAAAAATGTCAATAAAACTATCATAGCATCTTTATGAAGATATTTAAATAATTCATAAGGGATTCTATCCTCACCTGGTGACTTATTATTCTTAACAGATACAATTGCTTGTTTCAATTCATTAATATTAAATAATTCATTCATTGAATAATTCATTTCATCATTACAGACATCTACATTAATTAAATTATTATGTAATTGATTATCCTTAATGTAATTTAGAAATTTCTCATTATAATTTTGTGAATCACTGGTCTTAGCATAAGTTTGAGCTAATAAATTTGCTTTATCTATGTTAGATTCTGCTAAATAACCATTACTTTTGAGTGTTGGAATAGATGAATAACTTTCTACACCATTCATTCTCCTCGCCCAATTCCATACAGAACCCAATTTTGTTTGATCTGTTAACCCAGTACAGTAATCCTGCCAACTAGATTTAGCTTCTGATTTAATTGTTTGTTTAACAATGGCTTCTTGTTTTTTATATTCCAGATAATCTCCAAGCTCCTTAGTTTTCTTCATTTTATTCCTATGTTGATTTCTTTTATAAATAGCTTCTGAACATTTATCATTCCAATACGGCAATGGTTTAAATTTCTTTTGTTGTTTATTAATATTTTTAGAATTTAATTTCTTATAAGGTATAACTTTTTTGGCTGTATCAGTAATACATTGCACTATATTATTATACTTATTATCTATGCTTTGATTATCCAAAATTTCAGTTGTTATAGCCAATTTAGTATTTTCCTTGTATTCTTTCCAGTTAGCTTTATTTAATTTCCA
The DNA here is from genome assembly GCA_959347315.1 of Bimastos eiseni. NCBI lineage: Eukaryota > Metazoa > Annelida > Clitellata > Crassiclitellata > Lumbricidae > Bimastos > Bimastos eiseni. Next base: position 42,140,814 of record OY365811.1, on the reverse strand, counting down.
TACATGCATACTCAAATTATTTTCTATAATTATTTCTTCATTTATATTAGTTAAACAGGCAAAATGATCAGAACCCATATTATAATTAGTAACTCTATGTTTTGCATTTAAAGCTAAATCTTGTGAACAGATGCTTAAGTCAATGACTGAATTAATATTTGTCTGCCTTGAATTAATATGTGTAGCCTGTCCCGTATTAAGTACCACTGTATTAGTTTCAATTAATATATCTTCTAATATTTTACCCCTTACATTTGTTTGTGAGGAACCCCACATTTTATTATGAGTATTATAATCTCCTACCATAAGTGACCTCTTATGCATGAACAATTTTTGAATATTTTGTTTTATTAATTCTTGCGATGGGGACAAATACATATTAAAAATTTTCAAATGTCCATTTATTGTTTTAATTTCAATTCCTTGAATTTCTATATTCAAAACATCAGGTAAATCTAACACAGTGAAATTTAAACCTATTTTTATATATATAACCAATCCCCCGTTTTATTAGTTATGCAGTCTTTACGTAAAACATTATAACCATCTAATTTAGGAGCATTATATTTAATTTTAAGATATGTTTGTTGTACACATATTATATCAGGAGGATTAATAGTATTATATATAAAATTTCTAAGTTGATCTTTATTATTGTATAAGCTGTTAGCATTCCATTGCAGAATAGAAAGAGCCATAATGGGATAATTTTAAAGAATTAATATTATTTTTATTCCAGGATTTAATTTCAAATTATTTATTTAATACATTCGAAATGGATCTCATTTTTAAACAACATTTCAGATGCTACTCGACTTATTATAGTTTTAAGCTGCTCTTTATTTATTGATTTATCAATGGCTGCCAAAACGCCAAGTACAAATGACTGATTAAGAGACGAATCAGGACTTTGAGCATGTATATCCCTATCATCTGTAGCAAATGATTTATATTTGTTTTTATCAAAATTCAGAAATGATCCTACCGTGTCAGATGACATTTTCAGATTTACTGGTTTAAGAGAAGGTTTACCTTTGACTGGTAACACTGGTAATGACAGTTGCACATTATCATGTTTGGTTCCAATTTTTAATTGGGATGCATATAGAGGAATTTTATCCATCTGTATGTCAATCTGATTATCTGTGGTATCATTCACAGAATTCTGCTCCTTTATTGCTTGAACTTTTTTCATTGCCTCATTTAAGGAAATATTTTCAATTGTTCGAATTTTAAGGGCACTCTGCAACTCAACATATTTTGGACACGACTTATAAGCAGCGCTATGTGCCATGCCACAATTAGCACATTTACATGTAGCTGTATCTATGCAATCTAAATAGTTGTGATTACCGCTACACCAGCTGCATATTTCAGACTTTCTGCACTGATTTTTAAAATGTCCAAATTTTTGACATCTATCACAACGTTTGGGTAGAGGTACAAAAGGATGAACAAAATATCGGTTATTATCAATTTCAATGTGATTAGGCAGTAAAGTACCTTTATCAAATGCTATCAACGTTGATTTACTATGTGCAGCATTACCTAATCTGTGCATATATTTTGCACCCACTTCCCTAGCAATCTCATCCATGTTGCTCTGGCTTTCCAGTAAACCATATATTACTCCTTTTACGGAGTATTCCACATTTGGTTTCTGAAGTGACGAAGGCAATAAAGGCAATGACTTATTTACACTTGATTTTGATTTACTTAGAGCAAATGGCAGGCTAGTTTTAACGGGTTTATTATCCAAATGATTTAATTTCATTAATTTATTCCTTTGTGACAGATTTACAGCTATAATTCGTAAATCTCCCTTTCTGGTAATATACACCTTCTCGACCTGACCCCCAGCCCCCTCAATGACTTCTTTATTAAGTTGCCTAGGTTTGTGATTATATAATTTTAGAAGATTGTCCTCCTCCCCAGTTACAAAAACTGTTCTATCATTTCTATCTTTCTGCAATAATTTCTGTTCTTCTGTCAAAGGATGATGATAAATAGATTTTAAAACCCTTTTATCAGACATTAAGCCATTTGTACTCATTTGTTGTGATTCTGTGGTATGTGATTGTGCTGTTATAGTATGCATGTGAGGTGTCGTAGTCTGTGTTTGTAGTTTTGTATTCATTTGTTGTGTTGTCGTAGTGTATATGTGATTTGTCATAATCTGTATTTGTGGTTTTGCATTCATTTGCTGTGTTGTTGTAGTATGCATGTGAGGTGTTGTAGTCTGTGTTTGTAATTTTGCATTCATTTGTTGTGCTGTTGTATTATACATGTGAGGTGTTGTAGTCTGTGTTTGTAGTTTTGTATTCACTTGTTCTGTTGTTGTAGTATACATGTGAGGTGTTGTATTCTGTGTTTGTGGTTTTGTATTTATTTGTTGTGCTGTTGTAGCATGAATGTGAGATGCAACATCATTATGTTCAGCATTTGCAACAGATTCAACATTAGTATCTTCAACATTTGTGACACTAGAGTACACATCTATAACTTGAGTGCAGTCAGTTTTTATGACATCATTATGATCAACATTTGAAACATCACCAATTTCAACAATAATGATATCAGTATGTTCATCATTTGTAACATAAGAAGATTCAGCATTTATAAATACATTTGCTAAAGGAGAATCACTAATCTTAATTCTTTTTTTATCTTGACATTTTGATTTCTCACCCTTGAAGAGCGAATTCTTCTTTTTGTTTGCTGTTGAATGTAGAACTTTCTCTTGTTGTACAGCTGCAGTTGATTGTAAGAGAAAGTTCATTTTTGGTTTTTGTATTTCTGTTGATTGGTTATTGGAAGAAACATGCCGTATAACGTTTGTTTCTTTTTTTAATCCACAACGACCTCTGCCTGTTGCACTGGGCAACGATCGTATTTTCGTCATACTTGTTATATTCGACTTTTGCTTTTTCTTCGTTTGTGCAACCCGAAGCCGCGGCTCACCAGAGTGCTGACCCTCAAGGCTTATAGAAGATCCCACTTTAATATAGTCCTTTCTCTCGATGCCAGAATTTCCAGTAAATCTGCAAGAGATTCGTCCAGTTTTCAACTGGTGTGATCGGTCCTCCAGTGATTGTGACCGACGACGACGTGCTAATGTTTCACAGTAGGATTCAAAGGCCATATTCTCTGCAACATCAGGCCTGAGAAGATTATGACAGGAATTATAGGTTGCAATTGATTCATAGTCATTTGTTTTATCGTTTACATTTTCTTCACTTTTCTTCCTTGTGTCAATGTTTTTAGTCAAACCAATCGGCGTATCAGACCCAATCGGCGTCAACATTTTATTTGGATGCATCAGTTGTACGTCGGGTTTCTGTTTCCCGTCTAATGTCTCTTCTCCAGTTGTGTTCAACGAAACGTCACTCGGTTTTGGAGAACTTGATGATATATCAAGCTTTCTTTTTCGTTTATTCTTTACCATTTTCAATTTATTTACTTTATTTTCGTACAGATTTTCAGTTACTGAAATTTTCCGCCAATCACTTCATCTCGATTTATGTAACTGTGTATTCCTTATATATACTGTTAATTGCTTCATTTTTAAGGGTGTCTAAAGTGCCGTATTAGGTATGATTATATTATTACACTACGTGATATGCATGATCAAACGCTACAGTGTATGTGAAGCTGCTATTCATTTATACGGTTAGTTAGTTATAGCTTAACGGCACTGTGTAATAACAAAGATCATTAGCGTCGCCCTCCTTCTTTATCCAGGCTTGGGACTGGCATTGCTGGAATGCATGTAGTGCTGTCATTATAACGTTAGTGAAAATCTAATCATGTAAATGAATGTTCTATAATACGGGTAGAAGACGTTCAGTTTAAGCCCGGTACGCTTCAGATAAGCGGCGATTTACTATTTTGCAGAATATGCAATGTGTCCGTCGAATTCAATTCGATGGACAGTTGCACTAAGCACCTGAATAACGGCGTTCACAAGCACAAAGCGCAGAATCTTAAGAGTGGAAAGGCGAAAAGTGAAAATTGCAACCTGCTCTTTCAGCTGTGTTTGCAAAGCAGGCATCGCAGCAGCAGCACACGCCATAATTTGCATGACTGATCGCTGATTGTAGTCACTTATTTATTGGTTTATAAATTCGACCGCGAATACTCCGCCAATTCTGTCTTTTTGGCCGCGAGTTTACCGCGAATTTTTCAATTTTCGACCGCGACAAATTTACAGCACTAGTGATGAGAGATGGCATTATCAAGAAAGTTAGTAATTATGTAATTATGTAGTGGTAATTAGATTTCACATGATGGATGGTGTGCAATAACAATTCATTTAATTAGCTGCTGTTGTTATTATTAACGACACCGTTCCATACCGAATTATGAATTGGTGTCGTCCTTCTCCTCTGTCTAGGCTTGGGACTGACACTGTCAAAATCCAAACAGTGAAGGAGTTTCTAATTCTTTCCTTTGCAGTTGTTTAACGACATCGTGTGACGACAATTGGCCGTTGACGTCCATCTTCTAAAAAATAGTTAAATAGTTTTGACCAAATGGCTCTTTTATTTACTATTTTTTCATGTGAGTATTCAATTTTTTCCGTTCTCTTTCAGCTATACATTATTTTTTGAAACTTTTTTGGACTTCATGGCTCTTTTTTCTCCATCTGTCACTTACTTCTCAATTCTGCCTCTTTTTCGTTTTCTTGTTCACGTTGTGGCGGACAGGCCACAAGGCTTGGATTAAAGAATTTGTTCGTAAATAATCGGCTCGCCATAGCGCTTAATTTAAGTACATTTTCTTACAGTGTTGGTATTGGAGGGAAGACCGATCGGCGGATTTTAGTTCTGTGCATAACGTGCAGACGCATGAATCGGGTTGAGTATAGCCTGACATGCGGTGCGTTGCTTATATTGTAGAGTGGTGACGACTGCTCTGCATATACGGTGCATTGAATTCTTTGGTTAGTGATTAATACCGCACACCCATGTGGTCGGTGAGCGTTCGTTCAAAGCCTGGTTCACGGCAAGTTGCGATAAAAATATAGTTGCGGACGAGAGGGCGACCAAAAAAAACTAGTCCGAGCTACAGCCGAGCGTCTGGTGTTGTGACCGACTCCGTCGATCTCATAGGGCTGGGGCCCCACCCTGTTATCGATCGCGAGAAAGTCTGCAGCCGATTGTGAGGTTGCTTCCTCGAGAAGATCCGACAGTGAAATAAATAAATCACAGGTCTGTGTAAAGACCGGGTAAAGCCCGGGTTAGCCGTTCGTATAGACCGAGAAAGATCTCGGGTGGCCGAGAGTGATACAGACTGGGTGAGTCCCAGAAGGGACCGACCGCATATACCGAGAGAGGCCTCGGCGGCCGACAGATAGCTAGACTGGGAAAAATCCCCGACCGCGCAGACCGCGAGAAAGTTTTGGTAACCAAGAAATATAAATGTTGGCTACCTAGACCGGTCATAGTTAATCCTCCCGTTTTCCAGCAGGTTGTCGGATACGCAAAAGTTTCGGGTGTCCGAAACCGAGAAAATTAAGGTGGCCGCTAGAGATACAAGCCGGCTAGATTCCCGTAGTAGCAACCGTACAGACCGAAAGAGAGGCCGGTGAATACGTTCGATAAATACGGGGAGGGTGACCCCATTGGTGCTCACGACGATTATAAGAAACGGTCGTGACTGGTGCCGAAGACCTCAATAATTGCGGGTGTTTCCTCATCTTTTTTTCCCTGTAATATATATACTTGGCTACCTAACGTGGTCATAGATACTCTTCGGGTTTTTCCAAAGTCTCAGTATATATTACGGTGTTGGTGGACAACTGCAAAACGAGAGGACGGTCAATCGTGGTGCATGATAATTTATACGTGTGAGGCCGGTATGCCACACACGGACATGGAGCGAGAGGTACATGAAGAGTGGAAGGTGCGATTTCCGGTGGATAAGTGTCTGGGAAAACGCGACGTTAAGATCAGTGACCAGTATTGCCTATGGCAATGTGACGAAGGGATATGTTACAAATATTTCTGCTCTCCGGAACAGGGAAAACGTTTGATGCCCCCTGTTGGCGATTGTTTAAGAGTCACGAGATGTAGAATGATACGACGAAGCTCAAAGTCAGGTAGAGAGAAAGAGGAAAACCGTCTCTAAGCGAGTAAACAAGAAAGGGAAGACTCCGGTCGGTAAAAGAGCGAACCCTGTTCTGACTAAAGGCCCTCCTCAGGACGTTGCCCATCCGGCGACCGCGGAAGAGATAGAGTCTGATCCCGAGACATAGTCATATACTGTTGCCTCTTTTAGAGAAACGGTCAACCCCGATTCTCCTCCGACAGTCACTGCTACGATAGGCAGAGATGGAGAACAGTCAGGCTATACTAAAAATCGACTTAGAAGTGACTCGAGTGGCTCCAGACACAGAAGAGGGCTGGAGGCGACACCGTTGCGCGACCTGGTAGCGTCCGAACGGTGTACGCCACAACATTACTGTTATGCAAGTTATGGTCAGTTAGGCATAGGTATATTTACAGGCAATGATTCAATGTAATATTATATAATCACATTTGTTACTTTATGAGGCGATATATAAATTCAGTGCGTTATTCATAGCACTTTTCCATAGTTTATCTCCATTATTATATTGTATACTTCTATGGCGATGGATTGCATGGCTATTACATTTCTTAAGGTAAGGCTTACTTTTTCTGTATTGCATTTAGTCTACCGAATATACATGTATTATGGTTCCTACATTCTATTAGTAGATGTTTAAGTGTTTCTGGAGTTTGGCAGACTGAGCACAGATCCAACTCAATATTTTTCATGGTTTTGAGCCACGTCTTTGATACTACGTGTCCGAATCTGAGCCTGGAGACTTGGACCTCACGCTTCCTGGGCCTATCCAGACATTTCACATCTGTGGATACTGTTGGCTTGATGTTTTTATAGAAGCTTCCCTTACTTTCCAGGCCGTACTCAGTCTGCCATTTGTTTTCTATATATTTTCTAATTAGGGAGTATACTTCCTTCCCGTCCTTCGCCAGGGAATCTGCTTTTTTGTTTTCAGACAGTCCCACATGGCTGGGGAATCAGGCCATAGTAACGCTACTTTTATTTATTTGATTTATGTGGAACCTATGTTGCGTAAGTAGGTTAGGCCTGCTCTATGATCTATTTTCCTTTATGTATGTTGTAACACTTAGTCAGTCAGTTACTACAACGAATCTGCCGGGTAGGGTAAGAGTTTCTAATTATTATTATTATTACTATTATTCAACAGTTTAACGACATCTTATAGCAACACAGGCCGTTGACGTCTTCAGAAGTTGTTACATTTCAGTTCGATTTCGTTTATAGTTTTAATCTTTTATCTTTCTGTTTTCTTTCTTCCTTTTCTGTTGTTCCATTTCTGCATGACTGGTTGCTGAGACAGCAATATTCGACATATGGTTGTTGTAGATATTTCATAACATAAGTGATTAATGCACTTTAATTCTAGCAACCGCACCTACTTTATATACAATCATCTGGTTTTATTTTAGGGGCGTTTTATTTATAATAATTATGAACGCTATAATTAATCAAAATCAACCATGCATCATGTGTAACTAGAGAAATTTACCTTTTAGAAGGTTTCGCTATATATCATATCAAATCAAATGATCACTACCTAACTAGTTTATTTTCTTGATACCACGCTCTCTTATCACCTCCTTCTTGTCATTTCGCAGCTTACCTGTACTATTTAAACTTCATCTACATAAATAAAAAATCATTTTCACTGGGCTGTAACTACTGCAATATGTCAAACAAATTTCTGTCGACGGCAACAGCCTTTGTTGTCAAACGCTGTCGTTAAACCCCGGATCCATCCATCCATGTCTGCAAAACTCCTCCACTGCTTGCAGTCCAGCAGATTCAATCCAAAGACTGAATAAAAGAGGAGGAACGACGGAGTGTCGTTAAACTGAAACTATAATTAGAATCGCATAAAACAATAGGACCTACCATTGTTATTAATGATCTGTATGATCATATTCTTATTTTAATGTCGTTTGACTTTACCCATAAATTCATTTCTAGGCCCTCTGCTACGATGATGCGTCAAATACCTCTTCTTCCGGATGGTCTGTTCTATGGTCGAAGAATGCCGCTGTCAGCATGATCCTTCGCTTGCCTATGAGGGAGGCCCATGACCTCTTGACATTATGAAATTAAAAAGGTTTACTATTTTGCTTTTCCCATGGCCAATAAAAAATTAATACAACCACCACCTGTTAACAGCCATGGATGACACCAGCTATCCTTAAATCTTGCAATCATCATCCATTATCTGTGGGCTGAAAGCTAATAGGTGTCCGTTTTGCACGTAATAAGACCACTCTTCTCCATACTCCTCTGTCCTGGGCTTGGCCCGTGTGACATCCGAGCCGATGTGTAGTTGTCATGATGTGTATTGGATTTCTGTCGTCTTTTATTATGGCCGACGTATTTTCGCCCATTCGACCGACCCTCCTCTGGTTTTAAGGCTAGGGACTGGCTCTGCTGTTGTAATCAGAGCGGTTTAACATCAGAATTTTCCTTTTCCTAACCCTGCTCCTCTCCCGAGGTACCCACTGGCCAGTGGGGACCAGGTTTATTGACATGATCTCGCCATGCCTCAACCTCGTTAACGGAAATGCATGTCATGAAGAAGGTGCTGTCACCACTCACCTCCCCACTGAACCCTTGTGGAGCCAACGTATAGATCAAACTGTATCTTCTTGCAATAATAAGTCTAGACTTAACAAAGCTTCTGCAAAACATCCTTTTTCTCAGAAATTATGTAAATTTGAAGCACATAAAAATATATTTAAAACGAAGCTCTGGCGACTTCGGATAATACCACGTCCAAACCAACATCCGCAATGTTTCCTTAATCTTTGGACTGGCACTGCCAGAGTGCGAACAGTAGCGGAGATAGTTAACAGAGTCATCCTTTTTAACTTTTCATGTTTCGACACAGTTGAATATAAATTTCATAGACTAACAAAGCAAATATATACGTCACAATTGTTTAAGGTTTGATATAAATAATTTCATATTCAATTCATTATAGTTCCTTTAATGCGACACTTGAGCAAATGTATTATCAGCCAACATAATAATAAGTATGTATGTATATACTTTATTGAAAAGCTTGCAAATGCACTGCGGGCAGATCATAATATGAAAAATCAAAGAATGTACACTCACAAATGATAATATAAGTCAATTGCATAACATACTTTAGCACTTTATCGAAAGCAATATCCAAACCAAACCATACGTCCTGTGTAGCTACCATTCGTTACACGATAGTAGAAGTAGCGTTTTCATTAACGACACTGCGTGATGACCAAGATCACTAGCGTCACCACCCTCTATTATCCAGGCTCGGGACTGGCACTGCCAAAGTGTTACTATGCACCTATTGACACAGAGTCGTAGATGCAGTTTTTGATGTCACTGTGATGACATAGATGATTAGAGTCGAACTCCTCATTTTTCTAAACTTGGGACTGGCTCTGTGACAACTCTAACAGTGGAGGAATTTGTTGGTATAATGAATCGCAACTTCGTTTTCAACGGTTTTTTTAGATTAATTGGTATCTTGAGTCACGCCTTCGGTCTATATATAGACAATTTGTTTCGTTTTAAGGGTGTCTAAGTTGCGTTTTAAGCATAGTTTTTCTATTATGTACCTTATTGCTTAATTTGATGCAATAACCAAATCAAGACATTTTTGCTATGTCATATATATATCGAGTCTTCGATTATAATGCAGTTGTGTATCCGCTTTATATACACTTTGTTATGAAATAAAGGTACCCATAATGATAATATGGACATAAATAGTAAATATTAGCCGTCGAATTTCACCAGCAAAATTCCAAAGCCGTTTTTATCCTGAAATATTTATCTGATGCTGCATAAAATGTGATTATTCTGTCATTACACAATGACGTCAAAACGACGTCATTTGAATCAAAATTCATTTAGTCGTTCAATCATGGTTTCGATTGGTGTTTCGACACTTGGAAATACACAAATCCACTTCATAGACTCCCGAGCGAAAATAATTGGAGCTTATTACCAAGATTGTGTTTTACTGTCGCCTGGTACCTAAGAGCATTACAATATTTTGGTTATTACACATTTCAAGCAGATGGGTCTCCAGCTCACCGAGCTCGTGAGACGATTCAATTACTGACTAAGGAGACTCCAGATCTTATACCTCGTAACTGCATATATAATTATAAAGACGCGAATAAAAGACTTTAAAACGCGAATCGAAGGCTTGCTTACAGTGATTTTTGCGTTCCATATTGAGGTCAACTTATGTCCAATCACGCGTTTTTGCGCGGCAAATATCTAGGTCAACTTCAAATATTTAGGTAAATTATGTCCAATCACACGTCTTGGAAGTGACGGACAAAGCACGTGACTTAGGCAATTATATAGATAGATAATTATGTGATACTGCTAGAACTGTAACCGTTTTTTTTTAGAACTCAGTACGACTATCGATGGATCCAGGGTTTAACGACAGCATGTGACAACAGAGGCCGTTGCGTCGACAGAAATTTACTTGGCATATTACTGTACAGCACTTGCAGCTTAATTATGGTCCATTTTACTTTTATATAGCAGTAGTATATAATGTTTTATAGGTGTCTAATAGGCCTATGTATCTACATCATTAATATGGCTGGGTTCAAAGCTTGATCGACCTTTCATCGCGAATGTTAAGGTTGAAAACTTGCGGATTTGCGCTAAATCGACTCTGGAGAGATTCGACCCAATGACATCGGAGCAGACCTTTACTCACTTTAAATTAAATTGGAAGCGTCTATTAAATTATCTTTTAATAATGTCTTTCGGACACTTTGTTCTTTCCATTGAATCGCGTATTTTCTGATTAAATTTAAACAGTCCTTGATGTCATATAAAGCCCGCATATTGGAGCAATTTCTGTAGACACCTTTATAATACTAGTAATCAATAATTAATAACTATGAGACGCATACATTACATGAATATTCTCGACTGCTTCAAGAACTCTGACGCTTGCTATCGATGCCATGAGCATGCCATTAATTGACAAAATGGATTCGCCCGCCGAGGGGTGTCAGGCTGTTGCCTTAAGTAAAAAGGTGGGCGCAAACCGTTACACTCTACTGAGAAAGTCGTCCTCAGCAGATGACAAAAGTGTCTGAGGAGTGACTGTGTAGGAACCTTTATCAATGCATAGCACACAATAACTCTGCGACATAACTGCAATAGTGCCATGGAATTGTAAGACAAACAATATCAAATTACAGGTGTATTATATTTTATCATATACACTCATCGTCTGTCGTCGTCGTCATCTTTGTCGTCGTTCGTCTTCGTCGTCATCATCATCATCACCATCACCGCTGTCACCGCCTCTGAGCTTACTATCATTAATTAGGTTTGGTCTTGATGCTAAGAAACTCCGACTTCTAAGTCTACGATCTGATAAAAAAAAACATGTTTGAAGCCACATTACAAAGCCTCCAGCTGAGACTAGAAACTCATTACGAGCACACAATGTCCTATTGTAAAAATACAGCGGTCAACAACTGCGGCCTCTTAAGCAATTACTTAGGTTTTTTAAATGCCGTTCACAAAAGATCGCAAACAATCCAGTAAGAATAATACGTAATTAAGTAGGTAAGTCGGTACCTTGCAGCATCGCCTACGTCAATTCACATTGAATAGGGTAGCCGGTTCGTTAGAAAGCGCGGCCTGCAGCTCGCAGAGTACCAGTTCGATTTTTCCTCCCTCCATACGTTTACTGTGTAGGGACCTCGAGCGAGTCAAAGTCAATGGTTTATCTTCTTCTTCCATTCATAACAAAACCAAGGCCACTACCAGCATTGCTGAATTGTTATTTGCCTTCCCATCCTGGTTGCGTCTGATAAAGAGCGTCTGGAAAACTTCCGAGGAGAGCCAAAAACCTGGGTTACTTAAACTCCTTTTCTCCATTTTATATAACCCCAAGCATGCTTGCTCTTCACCAACTCATGGCTCCACTCCTACGCCTCTCCAATCACCAATTAAAGTACATAGACCACACAACCATGTCCTCCCACCCAAAGACGACTCTCAACTCTCAATTCATCCCAATGATCATTATATGAACTTTTTACCAGTTTGTTATTCCATTCTAACTTCTTGTCAACTGATGTTAACATTTCTGCGTTTGTGTCAGATTCTTTTGTTATGCAACTGTAATGGAATATAATATGGTATGTAGATTATAGATTAATTGATTATATGAATATAATGTGTAAAGTAAATATTTGACAGATATGATCGCGAACGAAACCTGAAAAGAAAAGATATTTTAAACACCTTTGAAACGTTGGCGCACGACACTCTTATAACAGCTGCCTCGGCGCTTAAAACTAAGCCATTCTATCTTGAAAACGTAGGAACACCAGAAACGTTTACGGAATTATATAACATCTCTTTGGTGAGCTAAAAGTGAAACTTCTTTTATGAAGTAGGATTGCAGCTGCTCGTACACTGACAGTGCCAGTCGAAATCATGGATGAAGGAGGAGGGTGACGATTATGATCTCCGAGGAGACCTGTAAGGCCTTTGTTTCTATAACACACTGTTTAACAGTTGATCCAACAATCCATTAATTCAATGAACTTCTCAATAACAGAAATTAAAATCACATGGTACATCTCCAAAGCACTTTTACACTACTTTACGCCAACCCTATTGCGTCACCAACCAATTTAAATAGGCAATTCTGCTAAAAGCTATATCTTCTCGTCCATTTCAAATAACTAGACGAATAGGTACATGTAGCCTAAGTAACTCAGACATTTACCTTGTAGAAATTGTAGCCCATTCGCGCAGGGGGTTTATTGGTGGTGTTGCACGTCAGGTTGTCGCAGGTGTTGGCTGGTGTAGACAACTGTTCGTCTGGCAAATCCATCCTTCAATGGTCAAATTTATAGGCAGAATCTTTGAACAATCTGTGGTGTCTAGCGATTTGGATGTCTGGCCTGGTTCATAGGTAGATGGGGATTGTAGAAACCAGACTATACTTGTAGAAACGTAACTACAACTTCTTTAGCGATGATTGAAATGTGAGCATCGGATCCGTCGTGAGCGCTGCGTCTAGTTAGAGGGGTTGTCCATGACTAAAAAGCTGGCAGAAGATAAATGAGGCAAGGGGAAGAAGATCCATTGAGGTTGATATCATTTAGGGGACCTAGGCGGAGTGGTCAAAGTACCTCCGGACTCCTATAGGCAGGGTAGTCAAAGGACTCTAAACTATCTCTAGGTTCAATGAGAAAATTGATTACAAATCCGGCTCAGGCTCCTATAAAAATCGTCGGCCCTCTGGGAATTTGTCGCTCTTACCCAACTCCCCTTGTCGGTGGGCCTGGCCCTAGGCGCCCCTGAAGGGAAACATCTGAAGTGAGCTCTAACCAGCCGGGCTCCAGAAAATACAAACCTAGGTGCGGCCACGACAACAAGGTTAAAAAACTAGGTCACAAAACCATTTAACAAAATAGGACACGAAAAACAGGAGGCGATGAATAATTTATTAGTCTTTCAACTTCGGCAAGAGGGCAAGGTCGCGAAAAGTATGTCACGAAACTTGGTTGGCAATAGTAGGTCACAACAGATCAATGAGCTGGGCCACGAAAAAAACAAGCAGGTAGGTAACGGGAATTATGTCACGATATGATCAGGAAAATGGGTCAGGAAATAGGTCACAACAACTATTGCTGAAGTTGGGTTACCGAAAAAGCACGCAAGTAGGTAGAGTGAACAAGGTCACGAGAAGGTCATGGAATTAGAACGTGAACACTAGGTCACGTAAGAAGGTCAGGAAAGTTGATCACGTTAACTAAGTCAAAAAACAAGGTCAGCAAATGAGTGTCACAAAAACAAGATCGCGAAATCTAGGTGGTGTAAACATGTTTGAGGTGGCATCGGTTTCCGAAACGCTGCCGTCTTTTGCTGTGATCGCCGCAGTTGTAATTTCCTGAAAGAAAAAAAAAGAAAAAATATGTGATTATTTTGGTACGTGTAAGCCTACGCTGTTACGTCAACATCATGTCTAACGAAACACGACACTTTAGTTGTTTGACCAACACGTAGGTAAATTATTGTTAAGTACGTTAGATCAAATCAGCTTGGATAAGATTGCAACGGACTGGATTATAACTGCTAATCTGAAATAGTCAAATAATATAAACAGTTGTTTCAATTAATTTAAACTGACAAAATGCTCAGTAAGATTACGTTTTATAGCAGATGACGGCAATGAAGTTAGCAGATTTCGAACTTCATGTATGGGAGATTGTAAGTCTTGATCTGTCCTAATGCTCACACCTAGGGCGTGGAAGACTTAGATATCTTTATGATGTTGGTGAATATAGAACCTGTATCCTTTTGATCTTCGTTTCAGCGCGTTACCTTCTGCTTTATACATACTCTCTCGCATATGTTGGGAAAAGCCTGAGACACGTGATATCAAGACCAGCAAGTTGCAGTTTGCAAATCTAATACTAGCGGATGAGTCGTCCTCCTCCTTCGTTCATGCTTGAACCTGGCACCACCAACACGTTGTGAGTTTGCAAATGGAATTAAAGTACATATTTACCGTTCTCCTCTGTTCATGCCTGGGCGTGGTGCAATAAGAGCAGAGAGGGAGTTAGCAGTAATAGTTTTCAGTTCAACGGCACTGTGTGATTACAAAGCTCATTAGCGTCGCCCTCCTCTTTATCCAGGCTTGGGACAGGCACTCAGAGTGCGAACAGTGGCGCAGTTGATACTGATCCTGCCGTCTTCCGCGTCTTATATGACCGATCAAACTATCGAAACGGGAGTTTCTTCTGTTGGGACTAAAAGCTCAGCGACGCCATGAAAGTTTAATTAGGCGCAAAGCACCGGACGGAAAAGAGGGATAAGAAATATCGGTGTCTGGAAAGAGAAGCGAGGTATGGGGAAGGAAAAACGAATGGGTGGGTTCTTAGAGAGGAGCTAGATAAATGCATCGAACGAAGTTAAACGGATGGATGGAGGGAGGGAGGATTGTTGGGTGGGTGGGTGGGTGGGTGGATATTAGAGAGGAACTAGATGAATGGACTGAATGAAATCGAGTGAGGGATTTGGATGGATGTATAGAAAAGAGGATGGATGGGTTGATAGGTTAATGGATAAGATAATGGATAGGTCAATGGATAGGCGATTAGATAGATTAATGGATAGGTTAATGGATCGGTAATGGATAGCTTAATGGATAGGTTAGTGGATATGTTAATGGATAGGTGAATAGATAGGTGATTGAATGGATGAAGACGGGTTGAGTGATTAATGGTGGAAGGAGAAAACATGGAGAGAGGGTAGGAACGGAAAGAAGGGAGGGAGAGCGATGATGAGACATGGAGAAGAGGGATTGATTGAATTAGGGAGAAAAAATACATGGAAAGAACATAAGACGACAGAAATAAAAATAGAATTAAATTAGTACAAAGAGGAGACATTCTGACAGAACAAAGGACGTGCATCAAAATAGACAAAGAGACCGAGAGACACAGAAACATGGAGAGAGAGAGAGAGACAGACAGACAGATAGACAGACAGAGACAGACAGACAGAGAGATGTAGTCAAACGCTCAGCACCCTTCTCAGGCTCTTCCATCCATCTTCCTAAGCTTTCCGGATGCGATGACCGTCAGTCCGTCAGGTCAAAGTGCCCTTGCCATCCGCTCCAAATGACTGTCCAAGATAGGGATCAAAGACAATGGATGGAACAGCGAGACGGCGGAGGGAAGTAAATGGAAGACCATTACTTAGGACCGGGAGGGAAAGCTTCTATGTTAGGTAAGGAAAAGGTTTGGCTTCATCTCTCCACAAGGCCAAACTACAAGAAACCCTATCTAAGGAAAGGAAAAGAAGGGGTATACTATTAGGAAAGGGAACGAAAAGGGATATTTTAGGGCAAGAATAGAAAGGGTTTATCTTAAGATAGGAAAACAATTGGCATATCATATAACAGCATTTCCAAAACGGAGATGTGAAGACAATGGTTCAGCGGAAAACTTTCAGTGTGAACAATAAGCTTCACAGAATTAAAAAAAACTATACGAATGTTTCAAATAACTTCATATGCAAGAGAATTGATCGATATTTGTGTTGTTACTAATCTAATTTACGCCTCAGTTGAGAATCCTCTGCCTTCTCAATCGTTTTTACCCAAAACAGAACACGTTCAGTTCTGAACGGGGTTCCGTCAAAAAAAGGTGTGTATAAAGTTATTGCTCTAATCCTTATAAGGTTACTTACTGATAGGGTGCGCATTTAAAATAAAATGTGAGTGAAGAGCCGTACACGGCCACCGTCTCAGGGGCCAAAGCTCTAACCCGCAGCCTTAGCATAACAAGGCAAGCCCTGTTTGCACTCGGTCACCGAGTCCCCCCATAGTGGGGAACCATTAAGAACGATGCTCTCCTATATCCATATAATACAAACCAGGCAATGTAATCGAAATAACACTGGCATTCCATCGGGAAAAAAATTACATTCCAAATCCTATGCCGCAAAGGGCTGGAACGGACATACACCAAAGAGCTCTGAGTTGCAACGCTCTGCTGAATGTGGAGATTTACTGGTTCCTCGCTTCTGTCCATGTATACGATCTTATGTGGTTTCACGCGAATAAACACATGTGAACACTTCCAATGCGTGGTATGTTGAGCAGGCACATAAGTATAGTTGTAGGCCCCTATGTATGCATGAATATGTTTTGCATATGACTGCATTTGCAAATATCCAGGTATGGGTTGTACCATGAGTACAAAGTGTGACCAAATCATCCATGTTGTTGCTCTGGTATTAAATTTTTTCTGTATACATAATATTTGAAAAGCATTTATAAATGTTTGGTCGTTGCGCGAAGCCGTACCACGGTAAAATAAATCTCGTGTGGCCTTAATCTGTTCATTCAATTGCATAAATTTTAACTAAGCGAAATAAATAAAAGATTAATTATATGCTATAGGCAGTCAGTCACTCCTATGCAGATATGCAAATCAAGACACAAGAAATTTGTCTGAATATTCATTATCTCTTTCATTTTATACAATAGGCCAGTGTAGGTGATAGGTTTTTCATTAGGCATTGCAGTTTGTAGATTTTTCGCATTTTTATTCATGAGAAATGTTTCCTGGTCTAATGTGGAGTGCATAGAGTTACGATGGATGGTCATTGCGACGTCTTCAACGTATTACATCGCTCGGCATTGAAAGCTCACATTTATTAAACACGCACACTATCGATAAAGTCTAGAAATAATTAACACCTTTTTAAAGGTATTTATTTGACCTATATAAAAGAAGATAAATTCATTTTGCAGCATTAACCCATGGTCGGAATACCAAGGTTTAGGTAACAAATACGTACACTAACGATGAATGAGCGAGGTGAAATCAAGGCTGATCATGGTCAAGCTGATGAAAACATGGAAGAACAAGTCCGTGAGCAATTGAACTAAATTACGACTGATTGAAGCTCTGGTGTGGCCAGTAGCAACGTGTGGTTGTGAAGCCTGGAAGTTAATGAAACGGGAGAAGCGAATTCAAGTGTTCGAAAACAAGTGCGTTAGCAAGATGAGAACTTCTTGGACGCAAAGGGTGACCAACAAGCGGGTATACGAATTGGGAGAGGCCAGAAATAAACTGTTGCAACACGTCCAGGTACGAAAACTGCGCTTCTTCTGACATTTTATGCGTAAACCATGGGACAACATTGAGGGCAATCTGATGACAGGTCTTGTTGAAGGGAAAAGGTATCGTAGAAGGCCTAGAATGTCCTGGATTGACAACATTTTTGGGTGGACTGGGCTAAAGGGAACCAGCCTGATGAGCACAGCACGTGATAGACGATGCTGGGCTAATCTCTCGCGAAGATCCATTCATGTAGCCAACCGTCGCGAAACGACGACAGAGCTATGACATGACGTGACGTGTCGTGACGCGACGTGACATGACGTGACATGACATGACGGGACATGACATGACAATGAACCTAGAAGAAGATCAGTCATTTAAATACCTATTTAAAGGTTTTGGTTCACCTTTTATTAAAGAAATTCGATGATACAACATATAGATAGCTTCTAAATCATAATACTGAAAACTCTGCCACTGATAGCACTCTGTCAGTGCCAATCTAAAGCGCAGAACAATGATGAGGGCGAAGGTGGTGATCTTTGTTATTACACATGGAGTGTCGTTAAACCGAAACTATTTGACACTGGGGCGTAAAAGCAATGTTCATTTTAGAGTGTCTGCTATCAAGGCAGGTTCATATGTCCAACATCGCCACTCCCCTTTGTTCAGGGAATACTCTTCATCTTCATGCATCCTGTATCCGCTCTTTCCCATCATCCAGCTCAGGCTCATTATTCTCGGTCTTCCTCTGGACTTTTTCACTACCATTTTTCCGTCGTTGATATTTCGTAAGGAATTGGATGACACAATACATACATTAACAATGAACCTAGAAGTCGCGCGTCCATTTACACACCGTTCTAAAGGTTTCATTCGAGTTATATATACGAGAAATTCCTTTAGTAATAAAAATTTCACTTCGGCATACTCATCTTAACTTACAGCAGATAATGGTAGCACTTAATCAAATTAAGATGAGTAACATATGTTTAATTTGGATTCCTAGTCATGTTAATATATTAGGTAATGAAACAGCAGATGCTTTAGCAAAACAATATCTTAATTTACCTATTATAAATTCAACAAATTATTTAGAATTACAAGAAATCTTTTCCATTATAAAATCTCATGTAGTTAATGAATGGCAGAGGGAATATAACAGTGATTCTAAGGGTCAGCATTATAAATATATTTGTCCTGTGGTGGACATGTGCTTAAAATTCACTGACCCATATAGAAGGAAAGAGGTTCAAATATCAAGATTAAGATTAGGAAAAGTAAATCTAAATGAAAGACTTCTTCTTATGAAGTAACATGAAACTGGACTTTGTAGTTTGTGTAATGTCACAGAAAATATTAACCATTTATTGTTAGATTGTAGAAAAGAGAATATCGCTAACATATTAAAAGATGCATGTGTTTTATATAAAATGGATTTTAATTTTAAAATTTTTTAAAGTGATGGTCGTATGCAAAGCAGAGTTTACATGCTTGTAAAGCTTATTTATAATGGAAAAGTTGTGCAATTGTTGTCCTACATAAATTGAGTTATTTTTTAATGTGTCCAAAATTATACATAAAAATGTGCGATGGTTAAGAAAGCCTTGTATTATTTCTTATAGATTGATTTTATTGACAATTACATGTGTCAAATAAAAGAATGGAATAAGATGATCTTGGTGTAAAGATTATGAATATCTATAATCTGTAAACCTCTGGAAAACATTTTACACTAGATTAAGAATTCTTTATTCTGAGTGAAGTTTGCTAAATGTTATTCAACATGTATTCAGTTATTGGTGTGCTAAAAATGTTTTGTCTTCTTGCATTAAGTTTCTATTGTCATGTTGCAGCTATGATGATGAAATGTCTTTGAAATTGGTTTTAGTTGATGTAGATTGGCTAATGCTTTGACTTTCAAGGTGTTTTTTTATATTTCAATTGCTTTGCATTCATTGTGTTAATGAAATACTTATACAATATACGATCATTAATATTGACCTCATTTGAGTCATTTCATACATATACATGCATATATGACAAATGTTAATGGAGTTGTATTAGAAAGTCAAAGTGAGAAATTTGAGATTTATGCAAAACCGTAATTCAATGTATTATACCTTGGTATAATGAGATAAATGAATGTTATAGACATCCATCCATCCATCGATCCATCCATCCACACACCCACTCGTCCATGCATCATCCACCCATTCATCCACCCATCAATCCATCAATCCATCGATCCATCCATCCACACACCCACTCGTCCATGCATCATCCATCCATTCATCCACCCATCCATCCATCAATCCATCCATCCATCCATCCATCAATCCATCCATCCATCCATCCTTCCTTTCTTCCTTCCTTCTTTCCTTTCTTCTTTCTTTCCTTCCACAACGTTCCATTCGTCTATCCTTCCTCTTAAGAGCGTATCCGTAGATAGAACAAGCGAAGCGAGTCTCAGTCCCAATGACTGGATTTATTTTTCCACAGGGGTGTCCGTAACAAACGACCTATTCGATAGGGGTCTCCACAAGGCCAAACCACCGCATTGCAAATACATACATGCAAACCTCAACACACACATACACAGACATACCAAGGACCAAACATTAACACACCCATACATCCAGCCAATCTACCCTCCCTCAATCCTACCGTTCTCAAACAACGGCTGTTAACGCATGGACCGCGGGTGTCTCTGCACAATGTGCCGCCCTGAAAAATATTCCCCATATCAACTGGCCCCTATCGTAATAAGTTATCGCTTCCAATTATCCTCTGCGCCATCGCATCCCCATACTGAGACTCGACACAAATCATCCGATTATTTCACGGCCATCAATTTTACAATTCGTAAATATGCAAATATAAATATAATTTTATGTACACAAAAGACGTGTATTTGAATGCATGCGTTTAGGACATTCACGTACAGCTATATACATGCGTTACCTTTGCATGTTCAGTATACTTGAATACTTTTATTTATATTGAGTTGAAATGTAGTTATGGGTGCTATGTATGTTATCTATATAAATAAAGGAAGAATTCTATGTATGCGTCTTTGTCCGGCGATGCATTTGCACAGTTTTAAAGCTATTCACTCGAAACCTTCAATCGAGGGTTTTTAAACTCGCGCACGCCGTGTTCCAGGTCTCCAGGGCCAAAAAACCTGTTTCAGAGCACCCCCTAAGGAACATTTCGTTTTCAGTCGCCACGAGCGACACACGTTCGTCCCCGACCTACGAATGCTGTACATGTTCACGTAATTTCTGTATGCCACACCTATTTCTTTTACGAATGTACGGTTTGGGAGATACGGGTAGCAGGTATAGAGTTGGCAATCGTTTGCAAATTTGGTCAGGTGGGTATGTACTTTGTACGCATACAAATTCCGTCTATACAAAAAGTCTATACAAATTCCGGTTATGCATTTCCACACTTTTACAGCTATGCACTCGAAAGAGCTTTCGTGGGACTAAAAGCGAGTTTGTGGGATTGCAGAGGGTTCAGGCTATCAGGGGAAGAAGAGAGATTAGGATGATGAAAAGGGTTAGGAAAGGGAAAGCAGGATTGTTGAGGAGGAAGCGGAGGAGGAGGAGCAGGAGGTCGTTGCGAAAAATTATGGAATAAGGAAGATAGAAGTGTGACGATGAGTGTGTGATGAAGTGGAGTAGAAGTCGAGGAGTGTGAAAAGGATGATGGGTAGGGAGGAGGAAGTGGTTAGGATAGGGTGAGAAGCAGGAGGAAGGGGAGAAAGTTAGGAAAAGGTGAGTGAGAACAAAAGGAAGTGAATAGAAATAAGAGAAGAAGGAGAAAGAGAAGAGGAATTAGAGATGAGGAGGAGGGATTAGGTTTATGAAAGGTGAATGAAAGGCAGTGAAGTGGTGGGAAGAGATGAAGCCAGGAATCATAAGAAGAAGAAGTTAGGAAGGCGAGTAAATATGAACACAAAATAATGGGAAGAGGAGCAAAAGTTGAAGATACATGTATATCTAGATTCTGTGTGTATTTGTTTGTCCGTTTAGGCATTTGCACACTTTTACACCTATTCACTCAAAACCTTCGCCGTTCGCTCGTGGAACAACTTGGACACCCAGTAGAGGGGTTGGTGAATCCCGAGGCCGCCGTCTTCCTGCACTCCAGGGCCAAAACCTGTCTCACCCCGGACAACGCAGGGTACCCCAGCTAGTTTGTATGTACGTGCGTATGTATGTATGTATGTATGTATGTATGTATGTATGTATGTATGTATGTATGTATGTATGTATGTATGTATGTATGTATGTATGTATGTACGTATGTACGTATGTACGTATGTACGTATGTACGTATGTATGTATGTATGTATGTATGTATGTATGCATGTATGTATGTATGTATGTATCTAAGTATGTATGTATGCGTGTATATATGCATGCATGCATGTATGTATGTTTGTTTGTTTGTATGTTTGTATGTTTGTATGTTTGTATCTTTGTATCTTTGTATCTTTGTATGCATGTATATATGTTTACGTAGGCCGTCTGTATTCTCAAATGCGTTATAAATTTTGTCAAACATTTTCTATTAGTCACAAATAGCATAAAAGCTGAATGTCCCGATTGAAAGCCATGTTATGTGCTCTGGGTCTTAATTGACGAGTGGATTGGATATAGAGATCACAGAGTCTGCTTGCGATTGTATAACATGGTGAATAGGAGTTTCATGTCAGCTTTATTAGGTAATTATAAGACTGTTATTTGAGCATTTGGCAACTCATCTGACAGGGACTCGAGTGCAATTACATACGGAGGTATCGGAGATATATTCTAAAAGGATATGATTTCTACGCTCTAACAAAAAGGTTCAGTTTCCATCCTTTCAATGGCGTCGTCGTCGTCGTCGTCGTCGTCATCATCATCGTCATCATCATCATCATCATCATCATCATCATTCTGAAATGAGGCATTGTCTTTTTTATAAATATTTGCATGCATCTATGTACATGCAATTATTCATCATTAGTACCTTAAGCATATTCATCCCTGCATCAAATGCCATTTCTTCTATAATACGCTAGACTCTGACAGCAGCGTCTAATTGAAGTTCCTGAAAATAAACGTCATAATATAGACCAAGTTTGTAGCGATAAAAAGGTGCCTAAAGCCAGTGCGCAGTTTTTCGTCTTTCTCTTTGTGATTGTTAGGACCGCGTATGAAAAATTCTGTATCCATATCCTCAGCAGTTGCCATTATTACAATATATTTATTTAATGAGGCATCCGTAAGAAGGTGAATAATAGAATCTAGAAACTAACATGTTGTTCGAATGCTATTTTAATGGCGTTCACGCAATGTTCATTTCAAGGCCCATATAAGTTTTCTTCAAGACGTTCTGTGTAGCATTAGGACACCTGTGACCGATATTTAGGCAGATCAAGCGTGTTAAAAATCTCTGAAATCTAACGGCGACTTTGGCGTCACAATTATTTATTGCGTGGTAGTCTAGCAATTTATGGGTGTCCAACGAGGTATTTAAAAAGCGCTCCGTCACACGACAATGAGTTTCCCGCTGACACTAGGTAATAAATCTTACATTTGCATGTATATGTATGCGTGTAAGAAAAGGGGTTAGACAGGGGTGTGTAATGTCACCGCATTTATTTAACATCATGGCAGAAGTGGTGATGAGAGAGGTAATGGATGGCTGGGAAGGAGGGGTACAGGATGGGTGAGTGAATGAGTGTGTGTGGCGTGTATGTATGTATGTATGTATGTATGTATGTATGTATGTATGTATGTATGTATGTATGTATGTATGTATGTATGCATTCAGACGTACGTACGTACATACATACATACATACATACATACATACATACATACATACATACATACATACATACATACATACATACACAATCACATTTGCTCTTGTCAACAAGGGTCGCAATCGCTATAGGAATGTTCTCAAAATAAAAAGATTAATTAATCTCATGCGCCGATACTAAAATTAAGAAATTCAAAATCCTGGAGATTAAAACATGAATTATCGCTATTGTTTTTTTTATACAGATATAGTTGATAATATTTTTAATTGCAATACTTATTATCATCAACGAAACTAATTTATTTCTGTTAAAGACAATTTTTTTCCGTTATCGCTGGCGATAATCATACTTCCACTATGGCCTTTGTTCCAATGAATTCGATTAATTAATGCTTTAATAGTATTTTAGCGGTTTCTCTCCTTCTAATGTCGTAATGAGACACTTTGTGTTTGCCAAAGCAGCTTCAAAACCAGATGATCAACGTCGCCCTACTTCTCCTACTAATTCTCCTCCTCCTCTTCCTCGTTCTCCACCTCCTCCTCCTTTGTCCACACCTCAACGGTTAATAGACATCTTATTGGATACGTAGAAGTGACAATGATCACAATTTGAGCTGAAGCATTGACGACGCAATGCATTATAGTCGAAATGCAATTGATATAGTATTACAATTTCATAGAGTAAAGGTGTCTCCAGTCTAAGCAAAAGACAAATATAAAGGTGTCTAAGCAGCGCGTAATAATTATCGCCTTCATTCGAATGAGTTTGATTGATCTATTCTAGAGGCCTCATAATTAAATCAGTTTAATAGCGTTTTCATCGACATACTATTGTGTCTGCATCGTCATTGATGTCTGTCTAAGATAGACCTACTTCAACGTGCGACCTACCAAAGGAATTTCAATTTAATCATCAGTATGTTTACCAAAACTGTTACAGATTTTAGAGTCTCCCTCCTCTTTTGTTCAGACTTTAGACTGGCTTCATCACCAACCTCCTCCGTCGAGGTAATTTCCATTGTTTATAGACATCTTACGACGACATTGTCAATAGCTAACAGATTGCGCTTGAGTAGCAATTAATATAGCATTGGTCGCTTGTAAACTAAAGGTGTCTCCACTCAGAGCTATTCACGATTTAAGGGTGTCGAAGCAGCGCGTTGTATAATTTGCGTTAAAGGCAGATTTCAATGAATTTTAACTTACTAAAATTGCGCAATACAAAATAAGAAAAACGTTGCCGTTGCTCTCCTCATTGATATTGACTTGGTACTGGTATCAACAGAGCACAAGGACATCGTAGTCAATTCTAACAGATACTGAAACTGAATTAAAGCAGTTGACGCCAATGTGAGAAATCTGTACATTAGGTTTTTTATTGCATCGCATTGTATTTAAGTACGTGAAGAGCGCCTCTAGTGTGGTGAACCCTTCCCAAGCGCTGCCAGTGCGCATGGCCCAGCGAGACGAGGCAGGTTTTGAGAAGAGTGAAGGAGGATGAGAGACTACTAGATAGAATTTTGGAGCGAACAGACGTATAAAGCGCGTTCCAGAGAGAGGGACAAATTGAAGTAAGGATCGAGACTGAGCCATTACTGTTCTAGTTCGAGGAACCTAGGGTCTGTGTCATCGACTTCACTGCAATGCGTTGCATAAATTGCACGGCTTAGATTAAGAATTTCATCAGATGAAGTGGGAATTAAGCCTAATGAGCATTGGAGATGAGCCAGGTACTTTCAAAGAAAATTCAGAGTTCGGAATAGTCATCCTCAGTCGACAATGCCAGTGAGCTATAGACTAAATTCAATGGCCATTAATGTATGAGGTACATTCGTTTTCAGTCCCCTTGTTATTGTAGAGTGAATAAAATTCCAGGTTCTTTTAAGATCACCATCAACATATGTCCTGGATTCAGCTGCATAGGAATTCCTCTTTTATTGAGTCGTTCTAGATTTATCTATGAAGTTGATAAATTTATTCTACTGATTAGAAGTGCAATATTTATGCCAGCCTACTTTATATAAATCGTCTTTGGCGAGAGTCGCACTAAATTTTTTGCTTATTCTTGCCATTAATAATTCCATTAGGAGTTAATGGGAATTTATGTCAGGGAGTTTCAAGGTATACAAGCGAGGACAGGCAGATGGTTGGAGATGTCAGAAATGACGGCTTTAGATATAGTTATATTGGGACGAGGCATTTGTGAAGATATACTCGATTGATGTCGAATACTGCTTATACGTTATATATCTAGATCGACCTCATTAAATGATGCACGGTTGACAGACGTGCATACCATTTATACATACTGCATATTATTTATACACTTATTCATTGAAAATTTATATGGCGCCCGTTCAAGGATGCATCCATGCCATCTGTCATCCGTTGGTTGATTCTACGCATGCGCGTGGGCCCACCACTGGAGACTCTTTTCAGTCCAGTCTGCGTAGAAATCTTGAAGGAAACTATATAAATGCTGATTACATCGCATTACATTACATTGCATCACATTACTAGAAACCGCTTTCAACTCCAGCCCGGACATAAAGGTAAGTTATTATACGACCATAAAATTTTCCACTATGCGATGTAGGGAACATTTGCAACTCAAGAGAAATGCCATCCCATCCAGAGGGCGTAGCACGGTAGTACCAATGTATACTGTATACTGCATACTAATATGTAACTATTATATACATATATATATATATGTGCGTGTGCGTGCGTGTGTATTTGCGTGTGTGCGTGTGTGTGTATATACATTCTACGCGTATGTGCTATAATATTGCCGTGGCTGTTCGAACTCCTTGTGGAGTTAACCTTAGAATAGAATATTGAACACGTCCGCAAGACATACACATCCACCAACGCATGTAACTTCAGCTCTCAGATAAGATAGACATATTAATGTAGCGCCTTGAGGTTTGCTTCTTGAGGGAAAACTTGACCGGTAGATGGCGATATCATCTTGGCTGCTTTGCTTCTGGCCAGGCCACCAGAGGTCCATTTGGCGGGAATCGAGAGATGGGGTCAATAGGTCACTGGACAATTGGAGGCGTCGACTAATCACAACCGGATCATACCACATCTCCATCTAATTATCCGCATTCCAAGCATTCTCGTCTTTAGCGGGATCCCCCTCGGCAGCTACCCTGGCCCTCCGTCTGGTCTCCAAGGCAATTGGTGCTGGAATTTCCGTTGACCGTCTCTGAACAACACTTCTGATGTAACGCAGCGCCTTCGAAATTTGCAGTTTACGACTTGAATTGATATCTAACTTTTATGCTTACATTCTTCTTCATTTCTTTCGTCTTTCCTTTCTTCCTTCAATATTTCCACCTTTCTTCCATCCTTGATTTCCTTCCTTCATCCCTTCCACTCTTCCTTCCTTCCTTATGTTCCTTCCCTCCACTTTACTCTGGTTTTCAAGTCGTATTCTTATCTTCTGCAACTCTTTCTTTCCTTCCTTTCTCATTTTCATCCAGGTTTATTTCCATCCTTCATTTCCTGAAAACTATCATCTATTTCCTCATTCCTTCCGTCCTTTCATTCCTATCACTTACCTCACATGACTCCATTCCTTTGACATCCTTCCTTTTCACCTTTCCATCTTACCTTCCTACAATATTCCCACCTTTCCTCCTTCTTGATTTCCCTCCTTCCTTCAGTTCTATCTTCTTTTATTCCTTCCATTCATTCTCTGGTTCCACCCTCCTTCCTTCAGGCTTTCCTTTCTGTCCTCCTTCCTTCCACCCTTCCGTTTATCCTTCACTGCTCCCTCCTTCCTTCCTTCTTCTCACCAATCTATTTTCCTCCCTTCCTTCCATCTTTCCTTCCTTCCATCTTTCCTTCCTTCCATCTTTCCTTCCTTCCATCTTTCCTTCCTTCCATCTTTCCTTCCTTCCATCTTGCCTCCTTTCTTCCATCCTTCATTCCTTCCTCCATTCCATTTTCCCCTCCTTCCCTTATTCATCCCTATCTCGCATTATTCCCTCCCTTCCACTTACTTCCCCTTCCTCTTAAAGTTCCTTCCCTACATCCCTACACCGTCTCCTAATACGCTCCTTATTTTCGCCGAACGTTCTTTTCCCCTCCCTCCAAGGCTCCAACCAATCTCGGATTACTAAAACACGAATCGCAGATGTAGGCTCTACATAAATAGTCGAAGACACGCTGACTCTCATTTACGACTGTAGAGCGAGCGAGTTCTGCGTCAGTGTGACGTACTGGAGATACGCTGTATAAAAACGTTCTCACACAAGTTATGCGTGCTATATACAAATTTAAGTAACTGTCTGTATTAAATGCTTAGGATCATTGCTAAAATTATTATTTTTCATTAGTAATGTCATCATCATCATCAACATCATCATCAGCATCGTCATCAACATCATCATCAACATCATCATCAACGTCATCATCATCATCAACATCATCGTCATCATCGTCATCATCATCATCATCGTCGTCGTCGTCGTCGTCATCATCATCATCATTATCGTCATCAGCGTCACCATCATTACCATTATCGTTATCAACACCATCATCATTATTACCATCATAGGTAATGAGCTTTTGTCGTTACTATTATTCCATGGACGCTGACGTCTTTAAAGACAATAATTGCATGTCAATCCTCTTCGTTGGAGGTTTTTCTAAGGATTTTCTTTACTACTCATGTCGTTTATTTCTTGTTTAGCAGGTTCTTCGAAGCGATCGAATTAAAGTTGAATGCAGTTTTTATTAGCTTCTTATCATCATTAGTTACTGTGATAACGATTATTGCGGATTATGTGAAAGTTAGGAAAACGCACCTAAATGAAGCGTGCTGACACTATCAAGATATAAATAGCTATGGAAAAATCTGTTTTTGAGGTGTCCAAGAAGAATAGTTTTAACTGCTATATTTCTTGTGAAGTTGGTTGGGTCATTGACTATGACTTTTACTGCGTGTTGGGCTGAATTTGAAATCTTTTACCAAGCTGTTTTCACAAAAATGAGATGCAAATGTTGGTCGTTATCAATGTTTTACAAAATTTAATGGTTGTCAAGGTCGTTGACATGACCCTTTTGTAATAGAATACAGGTGCAATGCAATTGAAAATTTCTAGCTGTAGAAAAGCAAAAGCTATCAGTTTGGGAACCACTGCTTTCCACTGCTTTAAAGCACAAAAGTCAACATAGCAAATAGCCAATAGCCAGACATTGGTGTGGACTTCTTATGTATATGGCACAATAGTCTGATAGTGGACGATGTGTTAAACACCGTTATATCCTCCCTCACATTTTTATATAAAAGATACATTCCTACGCTGATAGATTTGAACTCATCCACTAATTGGACTCTGACAGTGCTAGTCCCAAGCCTGGATAAAGAAGGAGGGCGACGCTAGTGGTCTTTGTTACCACACAGTGTCGTTAAACTGCAACTACCTGATGGATTAGGTCTGGGAATTGCTTCTTCAATAAACAGCGTCATAAAGCAAATAAAAAACTTTCATCGAAATAAATAATTTTTAACAGTTCTAATGGCATTATGCAATTTAATCATAACGACAATAACAACGTCTTTTTATTGCACCCAATGAAAATAACATGGAGCAGAAACAGTAAACAGTAAAAAGCTTTAGTTGGTAACAACAGGGAGGATAAAAACCCAAATAGTCCCGTTAGCAGGGCCCTCCATGTAATAACAAGCATTTCGGCAGTTGTCGAGATTAGTACCACAGAAGTAATCTTCTGTCATCTCTTAACTAGTCAATTAAGATGTGACATAAATATATGGTTGATGCACACGTTAGCTAGTCGACACCTTAACTATGTGCTCCCTTAGGATTTCTTAAATGGAGCAATATTAGGTATTAAATTTGATGTCATCTGAAATGTCATTCTAAGCCTTAGGACCAGCCTTAATGAGTTGATCTATTAGAAAACCGAAAGCTACGATTTTTTCCTAGTCTATTATCCATAAGTAAGTTATATAATTCGAGATCTTAAACTTCAAGAAAAAAAAACATATTTGTGGTGGTAAAAGCAAGCCTTCAATACAAACATCTTCCATATAAATGTTTGTATGCATTACATTGAGTCATAATGTGATCTATTGTCTCAGTCATTCGCATTTGTACTGAGATCTCGTTTCACCCTTCACCGTAACTGTTCCTTACGCATTGCATTCGGAGTTGCATTGACTAGCCAATAAATAGGTTTTCGCTTAGTCTATAGCTTAGATTGAAAATGTTGTAAAGGTGTTTGTGATTATTATAATAATAATAGCAATGATAATTGTAGTAATAACAACAATACTACTACTACTAATAATAAATAATAATAATAATGATAATAATAATAATAATAATAATAATAATTATTATTATTATTATTATTATTATTATTATTATTTCAAATGTGAATTTGTCAATAAAATTAGTCAATAATGAGGACCATTATTATTCTTGAGCAAAAGTTTCTCGGAAGGCAAAGGCGTTGAAGCGCTGAATGGTGATTAAGAGGCGCTGGTGAAGGTGCGAAGACTATTTGGGATTACTAGTGATGAGAGTTAATCGTCTACCCAGCTCTTTAATGAAGTCCAAGGGTCTCCAAAGCCACAGGGACGACTTTGTTGGTTTATATATATATATATATATATATATATATTTAATGTGCGACAGAATGTCATAAATATATAAATATCTTGACAAAACACATAATTTTGCTTTAATTATATATGTAAGTATATATATATATATATATATACACACACACACACACACACACACACACACACACACACACACACACACACACACACACACACACACACACACACACACACACACACACACACACACACACACACACACACACACACACACACACACACACACACACACACACACACACACACACACACACACATATATATATATATATATATATCTTATAAATTTATGAATTATAAATTTTATAAATTTGTGTGTGTGTGTGTGTGTGTGTGTGTGTGTGTTCGTTGTACTGAACATCTTTTGCAATGTCTTCCCATATGATCCAGTGACCCCTCTCCTTGATACCCATTACTCCGCCCTCTCATCACGCCCCCTCGAATCCGCAGCCCTGCACTATACACAGTCTAATGTCATCCATTGTCCACAACACAGGCTCCGATTCCGTTGCCTTCTTTCCTGCATTAGTTCGTCCATTGCTACCCCCACTACTCAGCCGATAGCTCATCTGTCGCCACTCTGTCTTCATTGTCTGTCTTCTCTCCTCTTCTGCCTCACCCCTCCTTTCTCTTCTCCATCATCTTCTTCCTCCTCTTCCTTTTTCATCCTCCGTCCTCTTCTTCCCACTCTTTCTCTTCATTTCCTTCACTCCTCCTCCATTTCTTTCTGCTCCCCTGTTGATACTCCTCCTCCTCCTCCTCCTTCCAATACCACCCTTCCTTCTACTTTTCTTCCTCCATCTCCACCTCTGCCTCTTCTTCCTCTTCCTTTTCCCACTCCTCCTTCTTCGCCACTTTCTCTTCCTCCTCTTCCTTTTCCCACTCCTCCTTCTTCGCCACTTTCTCTTCCTCCTCTTCCTTTTCCCACTCCTCCTTCTTCGCCACTTTCTCTTCCTCCTCTTCCTTTTCCCACTCCTCCTTCTTCGCCACTTTCTCTTCCTCCTCTTCCTTTTCCCACTCCTCCTTCTTCGCCACTTTCTCTTCCTCCTCTTCCTGCTCCTTCTACACCTCCTCCTCCTCCTCTTCCTCCTTTCGTCGGCTATCGTCTTTAATCTATTGCTGCGATCGTTAAATTCCTCTTAAGATCAAACCCTCTTCTCTCATCAGTCTTGTTCTTCCGCGTCATTCATCCAATTTCGTCTCACTTCCGCCTTTCATGTCACCCTATGCTTCTGTGTGCGTCTCTCTCTACCTCACTACTGTTCTCTACTACTGTCTGTTTGCCTCTGTCTATCCCTTTCTTTCCTTCTCTGTCTCTGTCATCCCCTCTCTAAGTTTGTCTACCTCTTTTACTCTGTCAGACAATTTCTCAGTTACTTTGTTCTTTCTTCTTTGTAAGTAAAGACGCCATGCCATGACCTGTGTATCTCGTAGTAGGTCAGTCCTATTACTTGCTTTCTTATTTGCTTACTTGTTTCTGTCTCTCTGTCTCTCTGTCTCTGTCTCTGTCTCTATCTCTGTGCCTGTCTGTCCCTCGGTACGTCCGTCCGTCCGTCCGTCCGTCCGTCCGTCCGTCCGTCCGTCCGTCCGTCCGTCCGTCCGTCCGTCCGTCCGTCCGTCCGTCCGTCCGTCCGTCCGTCCGTCCGTCCGTCCGTCCGTCTGTCTGTCTGTCTATTTATCTATCTATATCTCTATCTATCTATATCTCTATCTATCTATATCTCTATATTTCTCTCTCTCATTCTCTCTCTCTCTCTCTCTCTCTCTCTCTCTCTCTCCTCTCTCCCCGAATATCTTCTCCATCTCTTCCTCCCTTCTTCTCCACCTTTTAGTCCTCCGCCTTCTATTCTTCTTTTTCCTCACTCACTCTCTGTCTGTCTGTCTGTCTGTCTGTCTGTCTCTCTCTCTCTCTCTCTTCACACGTACTCATTAGACCATCTAATTACAGAAGTTGAAACCACATACTGTTTTCACTCTCTGCTTTTCACAACTTCTCACATTCTCTCACGCAACGCATTTCAGATTATTATTATGTTTACGAGTATTGAAGTTGTCATATCACGCATCCATCCGTCCTGTCTTTGTTTTGCCATCTGTCTGTCTGTCTGTCTCTCTACTTTTACGTCTAGATGTCTGTGATTCTGTCTCTCTCTCTGTCTGTCTCATCGTCTGTCTGTATTCATATTTTGTAAGCAAGTATTTTCTTCTGTACGTCTACCTCTTTCTCTGCTTATCTCTCTACTATTGTATCTGGCTGACGGTATG
The DNA here is from genome assembly GCA_959347315.1 of Bimastos eiseni. Classification (NCBI taxonomy): domain Eukaryota; kingdom Metazoa; phylum Annelida; class Clitellata; order Crassiclitellata; family Lumbricidae; genus Bimastos; species Bimastos eiseni. Next base: position 42,108,339 of record OY365811.1, on the reverse strand, counting down.
CCTGTGTGCCTGTGTGCCTGTGTGCCTGTGTGCCTGTGTGCCTGTGTGCCTACGTGGCTGGTTGTCTGCCTGTTACATCAATCTGTTTTTCGTCCCATTCTGTTACATATGCATACTTATATTTACAATATATATATATATATATGTAATGATTGCTATTTGTATAAAATTTATATATATATATATGTTTAAAGGCATATAATGGTCTCGGAATGTCTGTCCATCGTCTGTCAGTTTACCCATACCTGTCTGCCTGTGTGCCTGTGTGCCTGTGTGCCTGTCTGTCGCTCTGTCTCTCCGCAGTTAAAGAGCGGCTTGTAGTAACCGAAGCCACCGCTTGTGGCGTTAAGAACCCTGTTAACAGCCGCAACAGCTCAGCTCATTTGGTCACGAGAACCAGGTATTAAAAATCCTGTGAATTCATGCGATAGGTTTCCCATCAACTATTTCACAACACGCACGCACGCACTCGCGCGCAAACACAAACAAACACACTTACATCTATTAAAGCATATATATATATATAGACGCATTAAGTCACAATTTATGTACGTATATATATGATATATATGTAATATGTATATATATATATATATTAATTGTAATGTGTTTAGAATTATTGCGTGCATAGTGAAAGGCATTTGTGGTCAAGTAAACTAGGTTTATTAAACCACCTGCAAACGCACTACGCGAGCATCGGAGTAATGACTGATATGGACAATGAAACCGAATGCAATCATGAAATAATTTCAATTGGCAATTAGAAAACTGACTTCCTCGGAATAGGCTGTGAGAGAGTGGAGAGAAAGTAACCAATAAGAATCACACTCACTATTACAGCTACGATTACTAGTACGATTACTATTATGGTTACTATAACGATTACTATTATTGCTATTATTACGAATACCATAGCGATTACTATTACGATAAGGATTACGATTACGATTGCTAATACTATTTTTTTTATTACGACAACAATTACGATTACTGTTACGGTTACTACTGCGATTACAATTGCGATTACTTTTATATTATTCACTCAGTCGTTTCTTGTAGCGTAGGAAATTGTAGGCCATTATAAAACACTGCTGGTTGGTTCACTGTTGTATGGAATAGTCTCAAAAAGTCTAATATAGCGTAGACTAATTTACATTAGATAGTGGTGTGTAATTACGCTAATTAGAAACGTTAATTGCAAATATTACCGCACTAAATAACTCACTGAACTTACCTTCGTCACACTCGGTCACTCATTCATGAGATCTAAATAATCCCATTTATTTAGCTCCAGTATACGAATCAAATCCGGTCAAATCTGCAGATTTTTGTAGCGCAAGCACTCATTATACATCGATCACTATTGACTATTAGCTTACTGACTGAGATCTTAGTCCCAAGCAATGTCCACTACATCGGCCACTGACCACTGAGTGACCATGCGATGACCGCAGAATTCGCAAAATCTCGAGAACGACTCGTCTTTACATAGACGCATGCGACAGAGCGATGGATGGAGGTAACGCTGCCTCAACCGTCCTCCGCTAATGGATGGCACAATGGAGGCAGATACCAGACTACTTGGCGCGAATGTTGACCACTCAACGAGCGTACAGATACACAGAGAGACAGACGAACGGACGGGCGGACGGAGAGAGAGACAGACTGGCAAGCAGGCAGACAGGTAGGCAGGCAGACAGGTGGTTATTTACATAGATAGATATATTTCGTAAAGAGAATAAAGCTCTTTCATCAGGACCGTGTTCTTGAATAGGCGAGATATAATTTGACGCCTATAAGACACCTTTAAAACGCGTACAGCTGAGGTTATATATACATAATTATCTTTGTTATTAACAGTCGAAACAACTTCACAGTGTCACTACTGAACTAAGGGTACTATAGTGTATTATCACATGGTGTCGTCAAGACGAAACTACTGCTTCTTTTAATTGGCTAATGGCCTATGAATCATCACATGTTGTGTGGTCCAACCACCCTAGAATTACCTTCATCCATCTCTACAAACTAAACAAATAACTGGCCTACTCCATCGGTTTCTCGCTCTTTAAAGTCGCCTCTTTCCCCGGGGATTCCGTGCTATATAAATCTAATGATACTATACGATACGATGTTAGGCTGATTCAAATGTGCGGCGCTAATAGACCTCCTCTTTAATAAATTTAATATATTATCAGCTGCAATGGGTCGAAAGTAATTTCGGCTGATGACAACAATCTGTTATTTCAACTATGGAATGATCCAGGTGTTGACGAGGCATATTAGCATTAAAGGCATCATTATTGTAAAATTTAGATTCTTTTATGATCAACGCCCATTATCCTTCTAACGGATATCTTCTTGAAAAACATACATGATTACGAAAACACGGTCATAGCAGTTAAATATGTAAAATTTCTCGGAGCGTCTTCATACACCTTTAAAATGATCAACAAAGTCTATATAAAAGAAATAAACCATGTGATTTCGGTTCTTCTGTCCACAGTTAAAAAGAATAGTTTTAAGGTGAGTATAAAAAGCGTCTGAGAGGACCCTGGGGGACGACCTCAACGTGAGTGGAAGGGACCAACCGTTTACCTCTGTTATCACATAGTGTCGTTTAACTGTAGCTTACCAACCAACACTGACATCGATTTTCTTATAATATTATAGGGATAATGAGGTCATCACAAGTCGATATAAACAAGGATGGCGACGCAAGACATCGTTATAAAACAGTGATATTTAACAGGGGCCTCTGTCTGAACATGTTACAAAGACTGAATTATGGAGATGGAATCAGCTGATCATCTTTCCTATTGAAATACGGTTGAGAATTGGACAGGGTTTCTAGTTTAATATTACACCATTTGTATTATTTAAGAACTCGCAGAATTCTGTGAACAACACTGATGACCCTACGCGTTGCGTAGATACCCTTATTTCTAGCATTACTACGACTTGAGGCACCCTTTATTTAGAGACTTACAATACTATATGTTTAGTTATTCGACCAAATCAAACGGATCGCTACTTCAGTTACTTCGCACTTCACTTTGCCTACTATTGGCCATTGCTGCCATAGGATGTCTATGAATCCGAAGAACTATTTCGATGAAGGAGGCTCGTGAATGATGTCCATCGACAGCTTGAATTATGGAGAAGAACGATGCCTATAACCGAATACGCAACACCTTTGGTAAACATGCTGATGCATGGTGCAGGTTGCACGATGAAGTAGGACTATCTATACAAATAGGTTAACATCAATGGACCCAATAATGTCGATAAAAGAACGGATTGCATTCTCAAGTAACCATAAATTCGAAAGAAGGCGACACAAAGCAGGATTATGGTGACGAAAATGTTCACTTAACGAAATTCAAATGATTTCCTTAACAATAACTCTTATGACAATGACATCATTAACTCGAACATTTGCAAGCGTTCAAATGCTCTCTTGATGTAATTGATTAGTAACTATAAAATAAAAATTCAGTAACTTCAGCTTGAAATGATTCTAATAATAACTGTTACTAGCAAGAAAAAGCATAAACTTAAACTTCAATTATATCATTAACAATATTTGTGATTATGTCATCATTGGTTTTAGTCGTTGCTGTATACACCCTTTAATCAGTAACTCAAGATGCTCTAAGTTCTTAGCCTTTACACTTAAGTGCTGAAATACGCCAAGCAAATTTTTGTCGACGGCAACGGCCTCTGTTGTCATAAGCTGTCGTTAAACCTTGGATCCATCCATCCACTTATAAATCTTTGTCGCAAGAACAAAGTACCATACAGTTCGTTCACTTGTATATTAGTCCCAAGCTTTGAGATATGACGCCTATCCTCTTTGCCAAGAAGCTTCACACAGGGTCGTTGAAAAACGACAAAATATCCAAATCAATATAATTAACCGTAATAAGCCACAATAATGGCCTTTGTTGCCACGAGCCGTCGTTAAACCCCGTGTCCATTCGGCTATATATATATTTCTACTTGAGCATTTAATGAATAATCCAGTGCTATACAATATGACTGTAATTTCGCAATACCCTCTTGACAAAGTTTAGATGTGCCCATTGAAGCCGGCAAATCTAAAAGCCGTAGATGGATAGGAAGAGATAGGGTTTCAGTTTAGAGTTGTCCCGAAGTGTCGAAAGTAGGCTTCTGGTTGTGGCTTCAATTCTTGGGGAAACTACTCATCTGTCCAAACCTGTGTGGAACTGTCCCTTGACTTTCAAATGCAGCATTTGATCCTCTATGGGAAGAAGGAGGAAAGAATGGGAAACGTCAGACATGGCATGATTACCTGGAAACAGAGAACCTTTCGACACCTTTTACGGCTATTTAGCTATGCTGTATTTACGCGTTAATATATAAATATTTTAGCATATCCATGTACGAACCGATAGCTGAAATGACGAAAGTGACATTTGAAGAAAATATCAGTGATATAATGACTACACAATCTCAAATGCACGCATGCACATCTACATGCACATAACGGATATATTGCCCAGTGCCTGCTCAGCGAAATACTCATTGTCTGGTGACGGAACGTTATTTTAACACCTCTTTGGATGTCCGTAAATTACGAGGTTACCAAGCAAACATCGATCGTGACTTTATACGTTTATTTTCGGCTTCCGGAGATTTCTTGCACACCCGAACTGCATAGACATCACCTACATTATAATATCATGATCTAAAACCACATAGCCTATTATGAACTCCCCACTCCTTTCATTCCCGCATTGCGTTAAACAACAACTAGATATATTGTAAGCAAAAGATTGTAAGTGCTGTAATATGACAAGCAAATTTCTGTCGACGGCAACGGCCTCTGTTGTCATAAGCTGTCGTTAACTCCTAGATCCATCCACTCCACTAAACCGGCTGTCTCCGACCGCAAACACTTAAAATAACAGTAAAAATTAGGTTTTTTTTTAACACAATTATAAGTTTCCATTCCATAAAATGATTCATCAATAGTTCACGATGTCGTTTTCTTCGTCATTAGGTAGTGAACTAAATATCGATGTAAGCGGCAGACAATGATGTCGCTAATGGCCAGATTGCGCTAATTATTGTTCATTCGGTTTATACACCTTTATTTCGCGTGCCATAGTGTCGCTGGTTCCTCTCTCGCCAACTCCTTCTAGATGACGAGATTACCGTCGGTTCTTTCCTCAATCACCAAGCTCAGCAACACGACACACTTGATGGTTTTAATATGTATATTTAATGATATATACACACCACTCATCCTATCTACACTTACTGGAGTTATTAGTGTCCTTTAGCCTTTAGAAATGTTTCCCTGGTTTACGTTGGAGACGTGGTTCCCCAACTACGTTGATTACCCTTATCGTCAGGACGACCTAGCCTCTCCCCCAGTTCAGAAACAAGTCCTTGTTTTTTTTCTTGCTACACTATATGAACCCTTCTAGAGGCGATTTCCTTCGCCATCCCAAACGCTAAAATCGTATCTCTATTGGACGATATATCACCTGCTGAAACTATTACTAAACCCTGGTTGGTCAGATCTTGGGTGTCCCTAGCATAACGTCACATCCCTCGAGGCGTACCGTTAAGGTTTGACTAGCGGCTGTTATGGCGGGGCCTTGTTAGTGTCATAGACCGGCAATAGGTTCCTGGGATATAGTTACATCCTTATAGTTACACCGCTCAATAGGTTGCGCCGTTCGTATCGGAATTGTCCCTCATTCTTGATTAGTGTCAACAAACCGGTTCAGACCCGATCTTCAGCTGGTTCATGAATTTCTGGTCCGTGGGTCGCAGAGATGAGAGGGGAAGGTGGCTCCAACGTCTGCCTCGAGGTGTCGGGTTTCGTTGTCTGACACTCCGTTGATCTTTGCATATTTCTCGCCGTCTGTATTGAGGCCGTCTGCCACCAACGAAACTCATCGAGGTCTCCTCTCTCAGGTGTCAGGTAGACAACTTCATTCGTAGTCCTCTGCTGTCGGTCGATGACTTTTATATGGCGCCATCGTCCAGAGTTTCGCGCGTGACACATTGTGATATATATTTTAGACGTCTTCCATCTCGAGCTCTGACAGTACAAAAAGGTGGAGGGCTTTACCAAATCGTCTTCGATATGGAAAAGTGTCGTTAAAATATCAACAAAGCTCTCCCGTAAGAAAGTCGCAATTATTCTAATGGAATTATTCTTTGTCACGACACAATGTTGTTGGATAGCAACCGTGCAGTCACCTAATAAAAGACTTCATCTCGGATTTTCTTATCAATATACAAAGCCAGCTCAAGTACCCGGCTACCCCGTGTTGAACTTTCTTGATGTACACTTGCTTGCTTCTAACCACATTTCAAAGATTTTCTTCCAGGCCCCAAAAGATAAATTATTTGGGAGTTCCTACTGCTGAGCATACTACATTACAACTGGCCATGAGAGAAGCACGGACTTTCAAATTTCTTTTGGGAGGTATTTCCCCATATTGTAAATGCCTCTGTTTAGGAGAGCTTGGTTTAGTGGTAACATTTTGGGATCGCGAACACCAATAAGTTATTTCTCGGCTGCCAAAAATATTCGTGCAAAAGTTGGTAGCAATCGGTCGAGTTGATCAAACGTTTTTTTTGGAACATACATAATTACATACATACTTTTCTTTTTTATATAGGCACAGATGGGTATCACGATTTACATTCATGAGTTTTTTTTTAAATTGCGTTTTCATCAAACGTAGCAGTCCTGATCTGTTCTAATTTCTTTCTTTACGATTAGTCTTCCTTTAATGGTCACAATGGGGACTTTTTCATTTAAGAAAAAAAGACAACTCAGCATCTGCGCCCGTGTCGTCATTTTCATGTCCATCAAATTATGATATCATTTTTGCTCTATAGTGACACTATCTGATAACGAAGAATATCAGCGTCGCCCTCCTCGCTTATTCAGGCTTGAGACTGTCACTGTCAGTGCATATATATATATATATATATTTTTAATATATATTTTTGCGTCCCGTGATGCAACAGTTAATCAAGTAACACTAAATTGATTCGTTTTCCGTCTCGGAGTAGATACGGTTCATTTAATCATTTAGAGAATAGAGTAGGATTATACCGTACAACACGTGTAGCTCGAAAAGGAACGATACAGGCAACCATCAAGCGGCACACTGGTGCCCCATGCGACAGACAACCGACCAGGCAGAACAAAGTTCAACAATAGATGCAATGTCGCCGAAAACAGACTTCACGTGAGCCCACTTCGCCAATGCAGAATAACACTAACTTATCTATAGAAATACAAACGCGAGACAGAGCCTAGCTTACTAACGAACATCTGCCCGCTGTAAACCCTAACACCCAACTCACTACATACACCGACCACCGCCTACCGCCAATCCCATCGAGAAATGAAGGGATGGTTAGCACCCCGTTGTACATCGAGTTCACACTGCCCATATCCTACGGCCTACGACCTTAATAGTACCCCCAGATCGTCACAATATAATGACACACAGCAAAAGCTGCTGTCATTTATGCATGATGAGTGCCACATATAACCAGATGTGCAATTAAATGCAAGTAATCAAATCATCCTACTACTTTTTAAATGGCGACTATCACACATAAATGAAGTGTATAAGGAATGCTGCTTTGCACTGAAAATATGGGAATATAAACGAGGGTTTAGTTGCTTGCTGCATTGTGACACCCTGTGATACAGAATTATATTGACAGCGTCGCCCTCCTTTTTATTTCTGGTTCGGACTGTCGCTGTCATAGCACGAACAACGTAGCATATCCGCGCTTCTACCATCTTCGTTAGGATGAGTTGGACGCACTATATTAAAGCGTTTGATTAGTAAAGTGTAAGATAAGCAGAAAGCCGCCCTACGACAATTTATAAAGCGACTGATTCACACAAAAGAGGTATGTAAGGAACAAAACTCATGATATAAAAACGTGCGTTAGGTTAGTTGCTGTATAAGGACACTGTCATTACCATGACTATGAGCGTTGCCCTCCTAATTTGTCCAGGCTTGATTGAGTCTGTCACCTTCAGAGTAGGCCAAACGAACAATGGCTTAGTGGCGATGGTAGTTGCAATTTAACGACACTACGACACTGTGTGATAACATAGATCATTAGTATCACCCTTTTTCTTTATCGCGGCTTGGGACTGGCACTGTCGCAGCGCGAACAGTGGCTGGTTTGAAATGGCTTAAAACAGCGCTTCTCCCATTAATGATAGGATTTCATTCATATAAATTTGTTCGACAATGCAAAGTACAAATTACATTAGATAATTGTTATGCATGCCAAATAAAATTTACAATTGCACCGTAGACCCAATTAACGACGGAGGGTTCCGCAAGTTTGGGCCACCTAATAAAATTAATTAGGTACGAAGTAGTTGAGCAAAGAGGCCAAACGGACAGTAGAGTGGGTTAAAATGAGATGGAGGAACAAAGCCTAACTAATCTTAACTTACGAATATGCTTACATTAAGCGAGTAAAGGTAGATAATAGGTAATAGGGATTGTATGATCAAAGTAGCTGACCACAACCTGTGAATGAAGTAGGTATGACAAAGTAATAGCTAATTGTCGAAAACTTAGTAGATTTTCATGGAATTTACTTGCCAAGCATGTTGTTATTTGTTAGCTAAATATGTTGCTTTTCATGTCATATGAGCGAACAGCCTATGAGCGATCGTCCGTATTATTGTGGTGGTAGAATAAACTCAGGCAATATTCATGCGAAATGCTTGAAATGATTTCACATTAAGTGAAGATGTGATCTATGGTTTAAGTTTCTCGTATTCTGAACAAACATCTGTTTCACTCTTGCGTATAATTTTCAACCAAGCATTATTTTGTCTAGTAATTAGAACTTTCTGTTTCCTTGTTGCATCCAAAATATTTAATAACAGTGGAAACAAAAGGTTGAATTGACAGTCGTTCAAGTAATGGGGTGTATTTAAACGAAAGTCGACGTCAAAAGCACTAGAACCAAACAGATAGCGTCAACTTCGCCAGCTTGCGCACTGTGACTGTGCCAGTCTGATTAACTTTAAAAAAAATAAAAATGCATGAATTTAAGCCTAAACTATAATTAGAATAATAGGCTATTTGTGAAAATAATTACACAAAATTATTTCAGTCCGTGACTTAGACACCCTGCAATCAGTTGTTGAAGATGCTATAATTTCTGAGCCTTCCAAAATGTAAGTGTCTAACTTCTTGATTATCGGCAGTGCCAGTCCCAAAAGCTAATATAAGAGGAGGGCCCCAATCCTCTTTGTCATGTCACACCACGCAAGAGTAATTAAACAACGAGCACAAGGTCAAACTTACAATATATTGAATAATTATCAGCGAATGCATTCACACTGATTTGAGTCAGCGTATTAGACACCCTTTAATCAGTAGTAGCTCAAGAGGCCTTGAGTACCCAGCCTTGCTATATTTTCCAGTTCTGCTTTGACAAATGATTACAATACTGCTCGCTTCTTGACAATGCCAGTCACAAGTGTTGACATAGCAAGCGGACACCTACCCTCTTTGTTATGAGGCATCAGGCGGAGTCGCTGAAAAATGAGGTACCAAGAAAATAAATACAATTGACTTTATTAAACCAAAATAGTGGCTTATGTTACCACCATCTGTTCTTAAACTCTAAGTTTATTCGACCATAGATACACCATGCTTGAACGTTTAGTGAATTATACAATGGAATACAATACAACTGTTATTTCATGATACCCTACTAACGAAGTTCAAAAGTGCACACTGAAGTCGGGAAATGCAAGAAACAATGACAAACTGGAAACTGTGTAATCCATGTGTCCCAGTGTTGGCTACAGTTGTTGGGGTTATGCATGTGTAGAGGGCAAACGAACTGGCAAGTCGACACTTACCCAAACGTGTGTGAAATCTGGATATATCACTTGTCTTGAAGCAACAATGAGGGCAATCATTTGAACCAAAAGAAAAGAGTGTAAAATATCAACAGCGATCCAACCTTCTGAGAAAGAAATCCTCTACATATTTTAAACATTTTTGAATTCGGCGATATTAGGTCGTGTATTGGAGGGTATTATTGAGAAAATGCTATAATATGCAAAGCATCTGTCGACGGCAACGGCCTTTGTTGTCATAAGTTATCTTTAAACTCTGGATCCATCCGGTACTTTTGAGCAATGATCTTCCAATGGGGTGTTCATTAGACTAAAAATTATCTATGATGCAATTAAATCATTAAGATATAATCAGGCATTACACTCACATACATACGCATACTTATATACATAGACACATGCATATGTCTTAACGCACGCACATACATACACATATACATACATTCGTATAAGCACACATACATGCATACATACACTTACAAGCACATATGCACCAGACAATGAGTTTCTCGCTGAGCCGGCGCTACGTAATTAATCCTATATGCTCCATGGGCTCAAGCGTTGATAAAGGAGGAGGACGCTCATCCTCTTTGTCATGACGTAGCACACAAGAGTCATTAAGCAAAGACTAAGGGCCCATCCAAAAAGTACAATTGACTATATTGAACCAAGGTAATAGCTTATGATGCCACGAGCCATCGTTAAAGTCTTGAGTCCCTTCAGACTTTGATACATTCCTACTTGACCATTTAATCAATTATACACTGCAATACAGCACAACTGTAATTCATGTCATCCTACTAACAAAGTTTAGAAGTGTAGGTTGACGCCGGGTCAACCATCAAGGACCTTTGAAAGACAGGAAGCGGTATGCTTTCGAGCATTATAGTTGCAACAAAGTGTTTATCCTATGTGTCCAGGATGAGGCTTTGTTCTTGGGATATAGAGGCCCTTATCTTAGCACTTTGGGATATGTCACTTGCCTTGAAAATACATCAAGCACTCAACCACTCTATGTGAAAATGGCGGAGAGAATGAGAAAATCAAACAGCCAAACATCTATCTCAGAAATTGATCTTTTAGACACCTTTTAAACACGATTGAATCTGGCAATATCATAGCGTTAATAACCCGATATTTGTGACTTTCTCCAGCGATAGTAGATGATATTAGTGAAAGATGCAATAAAATATTTAAGATGTGATCGGTTGTCATATTCACATACATAAAATAATAATAATAATATTAGCGATTACCAGGCACTATAGACAAAGAAATGACCTCTTAGTCGATGAAATATCAGAGATATGATCAAATATTGCATGCACACGCGTACATTAGAACCGGATACGAATGTGAGTCACGTGATATCTATTTCTGAACATGCGGCTGCTACATCGAGCGAAAGTAACTTTCTCGTTAACATAATTTGACTCACACGGTCCTTCTAATGCTTGACGTCAAAATGCGCAAAATATCATTAGATAGATTTTCAAGGCTATCGAGCTACCTTTTATTATTTTTTATTAAAACGTAAATTTACAGGAATATTAGTATCGTTGGAATGTCGCCTCTGGCGACTGTAATATGTGATTTAACACGAAAATTAATAAAATTTCACAACACTCTGATTAAACGCCGACAGAAATTTCTTCTATGAACTATACATAGGCTAAAATTGCCTTCCAATAAAAAAATCATACATATGCAGTCAACAGCCTCAAATACGGAGTAGAACAAAACAACGTTTGAAGCCGTAATTAGACACCTTTAAAGTGTGCTGAACATAAAGTATATAACATTACAATATAGTGTAAGATCAGATTGTTATAGCGTTACAAAACAGTGTCGATAAACTGCAACAACTATTTATCGCTAATCTAGATAAAACTGGGGATTCAAATCATATAAGCTGAACTTTCCACTCCTAGACCCACCGGGAAACAATTTCAGAACCGAAGCAGCGCACCCGCTTTGTTCAAAATTCAATCCCAAGCGAAGCTAGTAAAGTTACAGACCATAATTATTGGAGATAAATGTGGTTACGTCAGCGTCGACAAGGCTAGAACGCCTGTTATCGCTTCTCACTGAAAAAAGTTACTACTGTGAATTTGATATGCACAAACGAGTTTCAGTTCAACAAAATTAAAAGATTTCATTCAATGCTACGATTCATCAATAGTACAAGATGTTGTTCTTTCCACCCTACGATAAATATAAATGCAGGCGACAGCCAGAAGATATCGCTGAACACAAGATTATGATAGTGATATTTTGCTCTATTAAAACACCTTTATTTCGCGCACCATTCTACCACATATATCTCGCCTTTCAGATGGTTCGAGGATTGGTTACTCAACATACAGAGTAGGGATAATATTTAACCAATATGTATCTGAGGTTTTTCTTAGTTTTTATCGAGCCTCGTTCTAACAGTAAATCCTTTCATAGCAATTGTCGCTCTCGATTCGTCCTACTCGCATATATACGCGTCATCCACACACTCACGATGCAAGTGACACCATGCTCACAAACGCACCTGCTTGGCTCTTTGTTACCAAGGAAACTGATTAGCCTTCAGGTATTCATCTGTTGGCAAGATGGCAGAAGTGTGTCGGATTAGGCATGTCTGATTTTCAGACACAATTAATGGGACCTATAATTAAGCGACCAAACAACAGACAGATAGACGAGCAGACGAACACAAGAGCTGAGGAACAATAAGAAAATTCTCACGGCCATAGCGTCAGCCCCCTCACGAAAACAAGTAAAAACCCCCACCCCTATCAGATGGAGCGAGGAACGGCTGCTAACTAAGCCTTTTAAAAGTTGCAACATCATTCGGCTGATTTCCCACGACAGGATGGAAAAAGTAAAGACCATTATAAGCATTGCCTCCTCTATCATTTATATGGCCAAGAACATCATATAAAATCGGTGTAGGTCCTATAAAAAATGTTCATCCAAGAAGCATCATCATATCATGTTGATATTTTTACCACGTGCTGTCGTTAAATTCAGACTCCATTCAGGTTTAACTAGACCTACTTTAAAATTTAATGAATTATACAATGATTTATAATACAACTGTAGTCATTAAAAAGTTCAAAATTGCACATTGAAACCGGTAAACGGTAGATGGACTATGAGATAGGCCTATAGTTTCCAGTTCAGAGTAGCCCTGAAGTGTAGAAAATAGGCTTGCAGGTTGTGGCTTCAGCTGTTGGGATAACTGCCCATCCGTCCAAATCTGCGTGAAAATGTCTCTTGACTTTGGAATTCAGCAAAGTGCGAGCCTTTGACCCTCTTTGCGAAGAAGGCGCAAAGAATTGGAAATATCAGATATGGGATCATAATCTGGAGAAAGAGAATCTTTAGACACCTTCTTACCGCTGTTGCAGTACGCTATATTAAACGTTAACTTCATATACTTAAGACATATCACGTGTTTATCAGGATGACGCATATCAATTAACTCATGTGATCTCAGTAGCATGCATACAGATTATAATGGTTTATAGATGTATAAAAATAATAATTGTAGGTTTAATATTATAATTCATAATATCTTATAATTATGTTATAATTAAATTACATTGTTAAATAATAATGGAATCAATAACAACACATAAGGAAGAAAGAAGACAAATAGACTAAAGAAAGAAAGAAAACAGAAAGACTAAAGAAAGAAAGAAAACAGAAAGACTAAAGAAAGAAAGAAACAGAAAGACTAAAGAACGAAAGAAAACAGAAAGATAAATGATTAAAACTATATACGAAATTGAACTGATATGTAACAAATTTTAAAGACGTCAACGGCCTGTGTTGCTATAGGATGTCGTTAAACTGTTGAATAAATAATAATACTTACGGCATCCGGAAATGTCTTGCACACTGCAATACTGCATAGATATCGTCTACATTATAACAGTATGATCCAAAGCCACACGAAATATCTTGAATTTCCTACACTGCCTGCAGTCTAGCAGTGGTAGCCCCAAGCCTTGATGAAAAAGGAGGGCGACGCTATTGCTCTATGTGATCACACAGTGCCGTTAAACTATCATTAGCCTGAATATCTTGAACAAAATTGATGTGGACCTTGAAGCGAACATTGTATAGACGCAGTAAATTTTTAGATGGCCTTATGAGCAAATTTGAGCTTTCGGATAAATTCTTCAATAAAGATATAATAACGAAACAATTGTTGGTGATATGGATACAGGATTATGACAAACATGGTCATAACAATCCCAAGACGCAAAGTTGCGCCTAACGTCCTTAGACACCTTTAAATTGCTATTAGCTTATGTTATATAAAAGCGTTCTAGATCTAGAATTCTAGATTATATCACTTTTACTTATCTTACTTACTTGCTTGTAATCTTTAAATTTGTGTTTCAAAGGGCAGTCTTTTCAACAAACACCGCCCTGGTTAAATAAAACTATGATACCAGCCTGAGTATATCGCAAGATAGAAATGTGAACCTTCCCGAGTATAGGGCACAATTAGTGATGGAGACAGTTAACAAATACCACAATCACACATGCATATACACAGACGGTTCAAAAGCGGGAAATGTAACATCTGCAGCTTTTGCTATAGCAAACGAACATATCTAACATCAAATGCGACTGTGCGATCATTCAAGTGTATAATATTTATGCTGCAGAGCTCACGGCGATTAACGAGGCAGTGGATCGCTCGAAATGAAAACGACGAACACAATTATGTAATCTTCTCCGACTCATTAAGTGTACTAAAATTAATCAAAAGAAATTAATCAAAATGCAGACCGACACTACTTGATGAAACCATTCTAACACACAATGGAATTGCCCTGAGTGCAGTGGAATTGGTCTGGATTCCGAATCACGTAAATATACCAGGAAATGATGTAGCGGATAAGTTGGCCAAAGAGGCGTTGAGCATTGATTACATAAACTCAACTGAATACTTAGAAATACCTGAGATTTACCCAATGATACACACATATATAAAAAGTAAGTGGCATATGGAATACTCAAACGACCGAAGTGGACGATTTTATAATGCATTATATCCAGCTGTCAGCACTGAAATTAAGTATACAGATAAAAATAGGAAAAAAGGTGTCCAATTAACACGACTAAGACTAGGCCATGTAAATTTAAACAATAGACTTTATAATCTTAAATTGCACTCCTATGTGACACGTGCAATGTGAGGGAAACGCCAGCGCATTTTCTTTTATCTTGTAGAAACAAAACCTAGCACAGACTCTTAGTGAGCTGTGCTACTCTAATCAAAACACATTGGATGCAACTTTGAGTAGTATTCTGTGTAATGTTGAGCTGCAAGAAACGTTGTTTTGCGTGATAGAGCGTATATATCTGGAGGGCGTATAATCTGAACCGCCATATGGTAGAAGAATAACATTCCATATTGAAATATATTTGATTAAAGATGTCTCAAATCCACGCACACCATCTTGAAGATTACAGATGTGGACCTTGAAATGAAATTTATGTGAACGCTAATTATAAACATTCAAGGAAAATCATTAGTCCGTAGATTCAAGATTCTTTTATGAACAAACCCCATTTTCCTTGTTGCGGTGATCACCTTGAATAAATACATTATAACAATGACAGCCGTTGAAGACATGGATACAGGGTTATAACAAACACGGTCATAACAGTAACAAGAAGCAAAAATTTCGTTGTGCGTAATTAAGCACCTTTACAATTTTACTTGTACAAGCTATATAAATTGGTCATTTTTTCAGATATTATCATTGGCCCTTCTTCTTCTTAAGCAACTAATTGTTGTCCTTTATACCCGTACCTTCGTAAATAACCTAATTACAATATAGATACAGGATTCTGTCCAGCTAATTTTCTCCATTCCATGTCCACATATCTAAGACTCGAGGCTTAAAGAACCCTGTTACGCACAGTAAGAACGAGACAAAGAAAATGCATTGGACACACACTGAGAGGAGACTCACTGCTAAGAACAGTCATAGAAGGAAATATGAATGGAAGTAGGACAACATTAAGACCACGACAGATGATGCTCGACTGGATGATGACAGATGGATATGGAAAGCTGAAAACACCGAGAAGAATGGCGGCGTCGGACATTTGAACCTGCCGAAGAGGCAGAGAACTAGAAGAAGAAGAGGAAGAGAGGGTTATGACACACACATGAATAGCAATTACAAGAAGCAAAATTGCGAGGAGCGACTTTAGACACCTCAAAAACGCTATTATTCCATGTTATATAAGGTGGTAAATCAAAAACACATAAATGCGGAGCGACTTTAGACACCTCAAAAACGCTATTATCCTAGGTTATATAAGGTGGCAATTCAAGAATAACATCAATCTAACTCACTCGATAAAAATTTGATGTCAGACAGGGTGACACTCGTTAGCAATTACAGCAACGAAAAGGTTCATAAATGAAATAAAATGATTTCGTTAATAATAACAATGATTGCAATTTTAAATATTCTTTACAACAACAAAAATTAAACTAACGAAATTTCATCATTTTTTCGTTACGAAATATAGAGATCAACAGTGCAATTTCGGCGAAAATGAAGACAACTGTGAGCGCACTACAAGAAGCAGCCAATGTTCACCCATAGTTTTTTCATCTCTTTATTTACTCAGTAGAGGTGACGGATTTAATTAGATCCAGTTATTTTGTGAACGTTTCTACACGAAACGTTCCCCATGTTAAAAAGCGTAAACTTCGCTTGATTTACCATTAACCCAGTCTTGGCGTCAGATGTTGTTAAAGTGCTCGAGCGTTCAGAAGAGTTGGAATTCTCTCTTAATTTATGTATATAGTAATAAAAATAAAAATCCAGCTACTATAGTTATAAATTAATACGTAAAAACTGTGAGAACGGCAACATATTATGTTACTATAAGATGTCGCTAAACAGTGAAATCAATTTATAATCCTTGTATCTGCCGAAAATATCGCTAAATTAAGATATCTGTAAGCTAAGATCGACATTAACAGCCGATTGGTTGGAGCGGGAAGGATCGAATAGATGGCGTCCAGCGATGTCGCTGAAATCTTTATCATGCTGAGTATATCTTGTCCGGTTTAAACACCTTTATTTTGTGTTCCACTTTGTTATATATATTTCAGTCTCATACAAATCATTGTGCTAAACATAGTTGGATTTGTCACGTGCTATGTATGTGGCTATTTACAGGGTGGGCTTTTAAAAAGTAAACCCTCAACTTCTTTTGCCAATATTACGGCCAAAAGTGGAAATAAACAAATGAAATTTTGCGATCACAAAGCCAATTCATATTTACAAATAACTGCCAAAATTTACTGAAATATTTCAAAGAGAATAAAAGTAACTTCCCTTTTAATCATGGTTTTTGATGGTCAAAAAACATTAAAAGCAGCAAAAGTTACAAACACGATTTTATGAGGTCACATCCAAAGTAATTTCTATAAAAAAACATCATTTTGTTTCACAACCTGTGTACAATCTGTCTACCACCGGTAGCTACACATATTCTGAGTTTATTTGTCAAGTCGGTGCTAATGTGCCCAGGGACACGACGAAAAGCGATGAGGTTCAGATCTTCTTTGGCAATTCTTCTAGCAGACGTGGCTGATGTTCAACTCTGCAGAAATTCGCCGAGTACTGATCGCCCCTGTTTCCGCACCCCAATACCATTTCCTTTTCCAATCCATCTGATCGCATCACATGTCCAAAGAACCACAGCTTCCTTCTCAACGCTGCTTGTTGTTTACAACGTCTTATCATTCTCAACTCCAATCTCCATGCGCATCCTTTCATTTGTCTTTTTCTCCGTCCATGATACTCTTTGCATCTTCCTCCATATCCACATTTCGCATGCGCTGATCTTCTTCTCCGTGTTCTTTGTCATTGTCCACGTCTCCCATCCATATTGCACTGTAGAGACGATCATTGCCCTCGCTAACCGTTTGTTGTGACTATACTCACGTGTTTGTCTTTCCATATCTTTTCTAATCCACTTATTGCAGCTTTCCCTATCGCCATCCTTCCTTTTATTTATATATCACACTTTCCCTTTTTTTCTATTAACGCTCCCAAGAATGTGAAGCCTGTAACCACCTCTATTTCCTCTCCGTCTATCTCAAAACTGCCCCAGTCGGTTGTTGATCTTTGGCTTCTTTATGTTGAAATATAAACCTGCCTTCTCACTTTCTCTCTTCAACCTTCTTATCAGATTTAACAGATCTACTTTCTTCCCTGCCAGTAGCGTTGTGTCATCCGCGTATCTTAAATTGTTTAGCGTTCTTCCTGCTATCTTTACTCCCTCAGCTGCCTCTTCCATTTCAGCCCTCCTCATTATGCTTTCAGCATGCAGGTTAAATAGAAATGAGGACAGAATGCACCCTTGCCTCACCCCTTTCTTGACTTTAAATTTGTCTGTGTCTCCAATTTCTGTTCTTGTCACCGCCATCTGGTCTTCGTACAATCCTTTGAGTAGCTGTATCAAGTGTTTCGACCGTAGACACCTTCAATTTAAATCATCCCAATGTTATATGAATCCAAACGCAATTGTGTCTATGGTATCAGATTAACTCTCATTATAAATCATCATTGCTTACTGTTGAGATGGCTGATATAAGTTATTTGTGAACCCTGAGAGCTATTTCGAGGAAAGAGGTTCGCGTATGACGCTCGTCCAAAGGAGGCGTGCGATGCCAATAGCCGCTATATGCAACAGCCTTGGTAAACATACTGATACCTTGTTGTAGGTTGCACGAGGAAGTAAGCCTTAGGTAGACACGAATGCATGCGTAGACACAGGATGTCGATGAAAGCGCTATGGCCGATTGTATATAGTACTAGTTATAGGAAGACATTATAAAGAAGGCGAAGTTAGGCAGCACAACGAACGACGATGACAAAAATGTCGGTCTATGAAAATTAAATAATATTTTCAGCGATAATATCCTTAGCTATAAGTCTAACGCAAAATCGTCAGTTTTATTCGTTAATAAAATAAGAAAAAGTTCTAAGTGTAATGACGACAAAGACGAGAACGTGTGAGTGAGCTACAAAAAACAGCCCATGTTTGCCAAGAATAATGAATTTCTTAACTTACCCAGTTGTAAGTATGCATTTAATTAAATTAAGTTATTTTGTGAACGCTTCTGTAGCGATTGAGACCCATATTGACAAGGGCAAATCCCACCAAATATACCACTTACGCAGTCGTGAGTAGGATGTTGCAAAAGTTCTCAAGCATCCGCCTTATAGCTCGAATGCTATCTTAATGTAATTAAGTAGTAACTAAATAACAAATCTAGTTGCTATGGCCATAAATAATATATATTATCTGTTATTATAATGATAAAGCATAAACTATAACTTAAATAGTGCCTCTTAGTAAATTCATACAGATATGAGACGAAGTTTGAGACACCCTTTAATCAGTAGCTCAAAACGAGATAAGTTCTCAGCATTTCTACAATTTATTAGCTCGCAAGATAACACCAGTTACCTAGATTATAGAAGTGCAAGTCACAAGTGATTAGTTGCAGGAGGGCACCTATCCTCTGTTCATGGCACCTCACACGGAGTCGCTGAACAACGACTAATAACCAATTAAATACAAAACAATGGCATTGTAGCCAGGTGCTATCGTTAAACTCTGAAATGTCGAAGCAATATATTGACCATAAGAGATAGTCTCAGTTTTGAGTTTGAGTTATCAGCATCGTTCTCGCTGTCGCTCATCACTGTAACACAGTCAATGCAACGATGAAAATTGAATAACTGTAACCCAGTTAAGCAGAATTAAAGATTGCATTCTATGCTATAATATATCAGTCGTTCTTTTCGCAGTTAAGTAGAGATCGGCAGCTCAAGGTGTCGCTTAAACGTTAATTTATTACAATGGTACTTTGATCGGTTTAAACACCTGTATTTTGTAATCTAATTGCTTTATTTAAAATCTCTCAATACACACTTCATATGCTAGTATTTTTTTCCATTTTAAATGTCTGGATTTATTATTATTCCTTTGGTTGCTATGTTGAATTGGATTATTGAATATTGTCTATAATCCTATGCTATGAATGATGTACTGTTAATGTTGAATATTACCTGTCAACATTATATAGATAGTTTGACATTGATGTTATGAAATTGTTTTGTTGCTCTGTAAATAAGATGGATAAAAACCTTCATGGGGAAAAAACTGAAATAAGAAAAGAACCGATACGGTCAAAAAAGAGCCTTCATGAAAAAAAAGAAGCTATATGGCCAAATGAATAAATTTTACATATGTATGTTTGTACATTGTATGTATATATATATACATTTATACAATATGTATGTTTATATATGTAGGAATAAAATGTAATAATCATTTATATGTTATGAAATATCTACAACAACCATGTGTCGAAAATTGCTGTCTCAGCAACCAGTAATGCAGAAATGGAATCAATAACAACACAAAAGGAAGAAAGAAAACAAAAAGACAAAAGAAAGAAAGACAACATAAAGATAAAGGATTAAAACTATGAAATCGAACTGAAATGTAACAACTTCTGAAGACGTCAACAGCCTATGTTGCTATAAGATGTCGTTAAACTGTTGAATAATAATAACATTGTATCACAATAGATCGGTCCAAAATCTAGGTTGATTCTAGGTCAACATTAAATAACGTATGACGTGAACGCTAGAACTGAAGAAGTAGTGTCAACTTCGCCGTACTGTAGCAGTGCCAATCCCACGCCTGGAATATGGAGAAGGGCGACGTTAACCGTTTTTTATGACACGTTGGTCAAAAAGCAACCAGACATCAAATAAGAAACTGGGATTTTCGGATCGATATACGAAGTGGGGATAAAATTTTAACGTGTAGGCGATTTAGTGGGCCACAAATGAGAAGTATTAAAGTATCCGGGCACGGAAACAAGTTTGGCAAAGGGCGATATCGAATAACAGTTGTGTATCGCATTATATTTCACATGATCGATTGCCACATGTGCAGATAGATATCAAACAGAAAGACTGATACGAAAGCAGACAAATAGACAGACAGAGAGACAGAAAGACCATTTCTCAAGGCCGTAATGTCAGTCCCCCGTTAGGAATCGTAGCATAGGTATGCTTGGAAAATGGATGCGTAGGCATGGTGACCGGACAATTCGGCGCTGGATGAGTTTGTAAGTGTATTTAGAATAGATATCGTTTTGTAGTACTTGACACTTTCAAGATATTCAGAAGGGGCGAAATAATATTCTCCGTCTTATCCAGCACATGTGTGGTTATTGTAGAGTCATTGTCTACACATAGGGACCGTGTCACCTACTAACTAGAGTAGTCCTTCACTGTAGAGAAAACTAAAGAATATTGCAAATTACATCAATTTCGGTTAATGACTCACATAGTATTTACTAACGGTAGTAGAAATTGATAAATCCTTATCTTAATGTTACTGTACTCTCTAATCGCAATTACTCAAAGTAATTATTTTAGGCATGCAGTCGTCACCAGTCTCTAATAATAACCAGACATGCGCCAAAATGCCGACAAATTGGAGATGACAATTTGGTTACGACAATTGCACATACAATACAATACAACTCATTCAACTCGGCACTTCTAACGCGCTTTATCACGACAAGTCTTGCTCGAAAGCGCGCACACGCCTCGACGACGCAACTACAGTTGTACTGCAGAGCAATGGTGCGCGAAGGACTTGCTCAAGGTCCCTACACAGTGACGCCTCGGACGAGAGTCGAACCCGCGCGCTCAGCACACACTGAACGTTATGGGCTGACCGCTCTAACCGCTCGGCCATCATGCCACACATAGACTGACATAAGCTTTGATTTTCGTGCTGAATGATTTACTTACTTACTTAGTTGCATATTTCTGTATATTGTGTAGTAGGAAATAAGCAATTTAATAATTTTAATAGTAGTTCATCATCGATATCGTTATACATATTCAAAATTCAAATTTTCAAAAAATATAATGGAATCCAGCTGGACCCCAGGTTAGCTATAAAGTAAGTTTTTACACGTTAGATGTTGAGGGTTACAAAGATGTTGAAAATATCTTGAACACAGATGTTGACCAGAAAGCGGGCATACGAAATTGCAGAGGCTAGAAATATTGTTGAAGCACATCTGTGCTCGAAAACCGTGTTCGATTTAAACACCTTTTTTTCGTGTTACACATTGCTATATAATTATAAAAGAGGGTACGCTAATCGTTTTAGTCATCTTAGTATGCCAATTATCTATTGTTAAATTGTCATGATAAAAAGTAACCACGTATCTAATGAGAGACTTTGATGGGATCATCCAAGCACTGACGCTGAAAGCGACACCATGCTAACAAACGCAAAGACTTGGCATTCTCTTACCAAAGAATCTGATTAACCCTTAAGTATTCAACTGTTGACACGCTGACACGTGTGTCTGATTAAGAGTGTCTGGTGGTCAGATACACTTCATTGGACCGATAAAATAAACAGACAAACGATTACAGGAGCAGATAAGGAAACAGACAGAGACACAATCGGACTTAGAGAGACAGAGAGACAGTCAGATAGAGAAAGACAGTAATATAGAGAGACATTAAGGCGGACTTACGAGCATACAAGGAGACAGACGTAGAGATAATTAGACAGAGAGATAGTCAGACGCTAGACCAATTATCACCACCTGATGTCGTCCATCTGTAAGGTAATGTAAGTGCATGTATGCTAATGTATGCTAATGGAAACGTTTTCCCACGAAAAAGCGTCGATAGACACCAAATAAACATATTTAAGGTTTTCTCATTTAAGTCATAATTTCTGCCACCGAAAAATCTCATAGTTTCTGTGACATTTAAACACCTTAACAACTGTACATTACATAAAAGAACACTTTGTTTCGCAGCTGATTGTATCGTTCACAATAATTAGAAATTTGATAATCTAACCTTAATTATTCATCGAATACGCAATGACCCAACTTGACAAAAAACTTTGTCATCAAATTGTCGTGAACTTTGGAACCAAGATAAACTGATGTTCGATGTTTGGTGTAGTCTTAATTCTCAACAATTATCTCGATAACTTGTTGGACTATGTTCACATTGACGTCAGCTCCTTTTAATTCCGTCGGGTGTATCACTAGGCTATAGGAATACATTCATCTGTAATATTTGCTATAGAATTGACCGCGATTTCTCTGTGGTCGGATAATACCAGCCCCAAGTCAACATCAATGAGGAGGGCGACGCTATCCATTGTCGTTATTAAAAAGCGTCAACGAACCGAAGCAACTTAAACGAAGTTCATAGCCGGAATTATGGAGATAATAATCTTCCTCGTGAAAAAAGTTTTAATTCACATAACCTTTATTTGATTGCATCGCGAAATTCAAGTTATTCCATGAATTTATAGAAATCTGCCAATGTCGAAACTAATACTACGCGCAGCTTAGACACCTTTAATTCTAGCTTAGTTTAGACCACAGACACCTTTAATTTGTAAATCAGCAATGCTATATGACTCACCAATCTCTGCACATTGGCAAATGTTGCAGCTCAAAATTAGTCTCTTGTCTCTTACTATTGGCTATTATCGCCTTAAGATGTCTATGAGCCCTGAAACTATCTCGCCTCACTGTGTGCATTCTTTAAAAATTCACCTGAAACCCATTTCAAATCCAACGCGTAGATCCGACAAATCCCAGAATATATCATCTTTCGCAATGATAACAATGATTGAAACGGGGTTGGTGTTAACATCACCACTAAGAATCAGCTCATGGCACAGCCGTACCAAACGAAAAAAAATAATGAAGAAAAATACTCTGGATTGCCGCTGAAAAATCCGAGCAAAACATATCTACTACGTCAGATCCCAGTATCATGTAACACAGTGGTTCTTAAAGTGGTGGTCCGCGGACCGGCGCCGGTCCGCGGAGCTCAAGTCACCGGTCCGTGAAACAATCACTAAAAATTAAAAATTTATTCAACTTATTCCAGGAAACATACAAATAATTCTAAATATATTTTAAATTCAAAAACATTTATACATTGAAATTATTATTTAGCTTAATTTGCAAAAAATCAATCTAGAATCTAGATCTAAAGTTTCCATTATCGCCACACCGTCATAACATATGTAATTATGTAAATTCGTAAAAAAACGTTTATTGATTTAGAGTCTAAATTTTAGACACTATTTCGCATTAGTTAGATTTTAGAATAACTTCAATAAAATATTAAGATATTATAGGCCCTATAGGAGCTTCTCCCTCTAATTTCCCATTATTTTGGATACGATTGCCAGATAAAATTTTGCATTTCTAATTGGTGGTCCGTCAACAACTTCATAAATATACAGCCGGTCCCTGTTTCTAAAAAGTTTAAGAACCACTGATGTAACAGATTATAAATAGCTTCTGGCGGCCGTAATATAGCAGTAGTCGTTTCAATGTAACGGCACTGTGATGACAAAGAACACTAGCGTCACCCTCCTCCATTATCCAGGCTTGGGATTGGCACTGACAAAGTGCACGCAGTAGTGAAGTTTATTCTCATGCCATTCAACGTTGAGTGATAATGAAATCTTAACACTCGGCTTAGACACCTAATAATGCGTAATCTATGAAAATATAAATAAGCCAAGTTGCGTTCGTTCAAGAATGCTATCTAAATTCTCTAAGCCTAAGGTAAGCCAAAGTCGTCTTCAAAGGCACATGGAGTCAGAATTGTCGTCCAACACTGAATAAAATTACGTGACATTCGAAGCCTCAGTTACACATCTTTAAAATGTTTCAACCATGAGCAATATAGGGTGCACTGTTGAAAAATGTCTGTAATTATATTATTGTTGCTTCAATTAGACAACACTGAAATTAACTGCTTAAGATTCCGAGGGAACAATGCACATCAACGGACCGTGGTGGCCATAAAGGTAAATAAAATCTTTGAATCGCAGACATTTATTTATGCTAAAAGTATTTTTAAAAGTTGACCAGATTCCAGTGTTTTGGTACGTGCTTTATTATCTCCAATGACTTTCTCGGCGTTTATTGTATAACCAAGCCACTGTAAACTTAGCGCGGTGCCAATCCAAAGCTCGAACGCGAAGAGAGGGCGACGTTAAGCTATTATGTATGGCGAAGGCGTAATGAAAGGTCGATGGATACGATCATAATTAAGACAATCGTTAAAAATTATTACACTAGATGCCACTATACGAGATAGACTACAAACTCCAGTTAGACGCCTGTGAAAAAGTTTCATCTTTGGCTGTAAGGTGTCGCTTAAAAGGGAAACAAGCGATCAGCGATTCATGACGCATGCTTCCTCTAACGACTTCTTATAATAATTCATCATTCTCAATGCTTTGTAGTCCTAAAACGTGAGATGTTGTTTTACAAACGGACGTCTCTATACACTATCCAAAGTCAAAACGTAGCCACTGCTCATGATGACACAGGCTGTGCCAGTCCTAAGCCTGGAAAAAAATGGAAGGCGACATTACTCGTCCTGTTAAACGTCCTTTGTTATGACACAGAGAATTTTGGTTCGATGTCATCGGATGTCCTCAAAGGCTTGGAATAAGAACTTTTAATTAAACACCACTAACTTGCGTTAAGGCTTCTTATTAAAAACAAAATTTAAAATGAAATATCAAACTTTTGCTAGTCTAAAGCGTGATAAAGTGAGGCGGGCGACGGTGATCGTCATCGTTATGCAGCAGCGTTATTAAATAGCAACCGATAATAAGCAATCGTAGGTTCGTACATTAAGTGATTGGGTGGAAATCAATGCCAACAGTCGGGTACTTACATCGATAAATTTAGTAGAATTAAGCGTCTACATAATCGATTAACAGCTACTAATTAATCGTCTTGATCGGGACAAAACGTCGACATCGATTATTTTGCAGTAACCATAAACAGCGCGAAATGGTATTTGGCTACGTTAAGACACCTTTAAATCATTGCATATCGATTTATATATACGTATATATATATATATATATATATATATATATATATATATATATATAACTCATTTGCGCTTGCTGCCGGTATAGCATCTAACTGTCGAACACAGAGAGATAGCATTAGAAATCTTTAAGACACCTTTACGTAACCTCATTTGAAAAACAAATAATTGATGATTAACTCCTACACAGCCTGCAGTCCAGCAGGGCCAGTCCCGAGCCTGCATAAAGGAGTGGGGCGATGTGAATGATCTCTGTCATCAAACAGTGTCGTTAAACTGTAACTAGGCCAACCAAATTTCATTCCATCTTGATATTTACGCCCCTTCTATATTTCGCGCCCTGTGCCACGGCTCTGCTTAGCAGACAAAACGGATTACAAGTAATTACAAGAGTCTAATTTCACTACAAGGCAGTCATGCAAGGCGCCCATCTGCTCTAATTTTTCAGCACCACCTAGTGAATAGAAATGCGGAGTCGAGCATTGGGAGAGTGGCAGAATAAATCGCGCGTTCTTACTGATCATCCTAGATTCATGCTTCTGTGGTTGCCTCCTAATCACGTGGTGCAATAGAAAGTTTTCCAAATTTATATTACCGCCAAATCAATTAACATCAGAGGACATCTATAAAAATTGGAGACCGAACGTGTCTGAGGAAAAGTCGTCCATAAGGGGGGCAAGACGTGGCGATGGACACACATTTTATGTTCCATTTAGACACCCTTTTTAATTTGTTTTACAAATTCTATATAATTTTTATTTTGCTAAACTCTGGTTATAAATCGAAAGTCCAAACTACAAAGCGTCCATGATAACAAAATATCCTTCTACAAAATGGAATTACTTGGAAGAAATAAAAGGAAATCCGCTTTAGATTGAGAAGATAACTTTTGAAAAATGAACTTACATGGTTGCACAAACATAGCTGTATTGTTGCTAAGGCTAAAAAATCTATCAAATAAGTGAAAAGCCATCAACAGAAGTTCCATCCGTTTATTCAATGATGCACCCATTCGTTTATTTATTAATACAACGAATCAGATTGACTTATATACCGACCCTGTAAGATGGCCTACCGAGAGACGCACCCAACACACCCAGGTTTCAGATGCTAGTAAAAGGTGTGTGCATCGTCTCTAAAGATATTCATAGTCTATGCAGTAAATAGTGGCAAAGATCTTAAAATGTCGAGAAAGATCTACAACAGAAAACTCTGGAATGTCACTGTCTGAGAAACCGATCAGATATGAAATCAACAAGGCGAAAAAGATGGAAAATAGGAAGAGAAATAATAAAACAAATAAAACGTAACATGTAAAGAAATGTAATATCAATAACCTATCCTTTCTACATACATGGTTCATATCACATGGCGAGCGTTCAGAGTCACGCCGTTGTTTAATAGCCAGCCAAACTGACATACATGTTTAATTAGCCCAGCTTTATAGGACGTGAATTTTAATGGAAACCGCTATTAAAGGAAGTTCTTCTAACTATTTGCAGCATATAGCCGTATTCATTATTAATTCCACTTGATACACCGTAGCACGAGTACAAGTTTTAGTAGGCTTAACATAATTTATTACAAATAATTATATAAATCTAATTTGACAGGAAGGTAGCTGTGCAACACACCCATCTGCTATACTACTCCAGAGTCATCTAGCGACATCATAGGCTGAGTGAAGCTTTGGGATGGTTTAAGATCTAGCCCGTTACCATCTTGATCATCTCCTAATCACGTGTTGCAATAGAAAATTATCCGAATTGCTGCACTGCAGACTAAAAATCAACATAAGAAAATGTCGATAAATATTAGAAGTCGAAGTAGCTGCAGCGTGTCCAATTGAAGATCGTCCAAGAAGGCTCAAGAAGCGACACTAGACAAAAAGTTTTGGTCCGTTTTTGACACCTCAGAAATGCGTCATCTGAACTCTATATAAGATTTATTTTATTAACCACATTTGGCTTAAGAGAAAAAGTCTCGTCACTGCCCATCTGCATACAAACTCTGGCAGTGCCAGTAAAAAAGTCTCGATAAAGTAGAATGACAACAATGGTGATCGTTGGTATCGCACCATTTCACTATACTGAATCTACTATTTTGCTCATCAACGCGGCATGTACCTCGCATCCAGAATGTAACGTTCCACGTTGAAAAGAAATAGAAATAACTGAGATTTGATTGATAGAAAAAGCGGCTGCATGGCTACCAAAAACGAATGTAGTCTCTAAAAGGCAAGAATATCATTCAAATAAACGATGGCCATCAAAAACGATCCGTTCATTCATTCACTCATTTGATTGTTAATTAAATCAATCAGAGGACTTATTATATAGCGCCCATACATACATTTATTTATTTGCATGTATGTAGGTTTGTTGCTGTGTGCAAGTGCGCATGTGTGATTGCAGGCTTGTTTGCGTGTATATATATATATATAATCTTAATGTTATAAATGTTCTACCAGAAATAACCTTCAAATATATTCCGTCTAAGGAAATTATCAGAAGCGTAATCAATAACTCAAAGATGATTAAAAGTGGATGAAAAACGTTATTCAATATTGAAGTGAAATATGTCAGAAATTGTATAAATGTCAGCAGGCTATGTTGCTATAAAATGTCGTTAGACATTGAAATTCCGCGGATGCCACAAGACGGACGTATTGCTTAAACACCTCTAAAATTAAGCTTACAAACAATATATTATCGATCCTTTTAAAAGTTTTAATAATGTTACGCCTCCTTAAAATTTCTTAGGTTGATCTTTGTCTAATCGGCAATTACCACGACCAATTTTACTAATGTCATTTCCGCCTAGCTTGCTCAAGTACTGATCAGCGCGTCCTCGCAAAACCCATCATGTGGGTAAAATAAAAAAATATCTTTTCTCATCGACTTGTATAAGGTAATGATACACATTGAATCATAAAATGTTATACGAGACAAAGAACTCACCTCTGCAGAAATATCTTTAAATGCTAACAATTGCTAACTTAATTTTCGCTTAATCGAAATCGTCGATATTGACTGAATTTGATATTGCAACGACCGGTAGCTGGTTAATTAGCATTAACCAGATAATGCTAATTTAAATATGCTAATTACGTGCATTAGTCAGGAGCACGGCCTCACTCGGATTGCTCGCCAACTGGTTCACTAGCGATTGGGCAGAATTACATTGTATGGAAGAAATTTCAGAGCCAAAGCACCGCATCAACTATGTTCAAAT